>CM061533.1:45947205-46463410 GCA_030545055.2 Neoaliturus tenellus | reverse complement strand
GCAGCGTCTGACACAGGTCAGGTGTGTGGCCGGCAACTGGGACAGTCCCGTGGACCCTGCCTGTGTAGGTGAGTGTGTAGTGTAGTGCTGGTGATGTTAGGTGTCACTACCACTGTGACGCAGGCTACACGGTACCTCCCACTCAGCAGCGTCTGACACAGGTCAGGTGTGTGGCCGGCAACTGGGACAGTCCCGTGGACCCTGCCTGTGTAGGTGAGTGTGTAGTGTAGTGCTGGTGATGTTAGGTGTCACTACCACTGTGACGCTGGCTACACGGTACCTCCCACTCAGCAGCGTCTGACACAGGTCAGGTGTGTGGCCGGCAACTGGGACAGTCCCGTGGACCCTGCCTGTGTAGGTGAGTGTGTAGTGTAGTGCTGGTGATGTTAGGTGTCACTACCACTGTGACGCTGGCTACACGGTACCTCCCACTCAGCAGCGTCTGACACAGGTCAGGTGTGTGGCCGGCAACTGGGACAGTCCCGTGGACCCTGCCTGTGTAGGTGAGTGTGTAGTGTAGTGCTGGTGATGTTAGGTGTCACTACCACTGTGACGCTGGCTACACTGTACCTCCCACTCAGCAGCGTCTGACACAGTTCAGGTGTGTGGCCGGCAACTGGGACAGTCCCGTGGACCCTGCCTGTGTAGGTGAGTGTGTAGTGTAGTGCTGGTGATGTTAGGTGTCACTACCACTGTGACGCTGGCTACACTGTACCTCCCACTCAGCAGCGTCTGACACAGTTCAGGTGTGTGGCCGGCAACTGGGACAGTCCCGTGGACCCTGCCTGTGTAGGTGAGTGTGTAGTGTAGTGCTGGTGATGTTAGGTGTCACTACCACTGTGACGCTGGCTACACTGTACCTCCCACTCAGCAGCGTCTGACACAGTTCAGGTGTGTGGCCGGCAACTGGGACAGTCCCGTGGACCCTGCCTGTGTAGGTGAGTGTGTAGTGTAGTGCTGGTGATGTTAGGTGTCACTACCACTGTGACGCTGGCTACACGGTACCTCCCACTCAGCAGCGTCTGACACAGGTCAGGTGTGTGGCCGGCAACTGGGACAGTCCCGTGGACCCTGCCTGTGTAGGTGAGTGTGTAGTGTAGTGCTGGTGATGTTAGGTGTCACTACCACTGTGACGCTGGCTACACTGTACCTCCCACTCAGCAGCGTCTGACACAGTTCAGGTGTGTGGCCGGCAACTGGGACAGTCCCGTGGACCCTGCCTGTGTAGGTGAGTGTGTAGTGTAGTGCTGGTGATGTTAGGTGTCACTACCACTGTGACGCTGGCTACACTGTACCTCCCACTCAGCAGCGTCTGACACAGTTCAGGTGTGTGGCCGGCAACTGGGACAGTCCCGTGGACCCTGCCTGTGTAGGTGAGTGTGTAGTGTAGTGCTGGTGATGTTAGGTGTCACTACCACTGTGACGCTGGCTACACTGTACCTCCCACTCAGCAGCGTCTGACACAGTTCAGGTGTGTGGCCGGCAACTGGGACAGTCCCGTGGACCCTGCCTGTGTAGGTGAGTGTGTAGTGTAGTGCTGGTGATGTTAGGTGTCACTACCACTGTGACGCTGGCTACACGGTACCTCCCACTCAGCAGCGTCTGACACAGGTCAGGTGTGTGGCCGGCAACTGGGACAGTCCCGTGGACCCTGCCTGTGTAGGTGAGTGTGTAGTGTAGTGCTGGTGATGTTAGGTGTCCTTACCACTATGACGCTGGCTTCAGCTATCACGGTGAGTCTTAGGGTTTCTCAAGATGAAAAGAATGAATTTACCCGTGTGTGAGAGAGCGAAGTAAATCCAGCTATTAAAAAATAAAATTTCGTGCAGAAGAGTCCAACGGCATTTCTATCAACATGATAAAGATCGTGAGTCCATTTTGCGTTGAGGCTATTAATCACCTGTTTAATAAATCAATAGCTACAGGTGGATTTACTGAGAGTTATGAGGATGGTTTGGTGATTTCCTTTCCTAAGGTGAAAAGCTCCCATTCGGTGGCCGACCTTCGTCCCATTTATGTATTACCTGCTCTCTCAAAAGTCTTGGAGACTATTGTTACCACTCGACAGTGAATTTATTGGAATCATTCCTTTAACCCAATCCGGTTTTTGCAAAGGATATTGTACTGCTTCAGCACTTTTGCTTCTCTGTGATGACTTTCCTCAAAGCTAGGGCTTTTACCTCAATTTACTGTCTGAGAATGGAATTCCTCAGATTTAGGCCTGATTGTTTTGTCAAACATGATTTGATTCCTATTTGGCAGAAAGAATTTAGGTAACCGAAGTGAGCTTAAACTTTTCCAAACCATAGGAAAAATGTCTTGGGATCCCACAAGGTGCTGCCTAGGGCCAGTGTTTTTCACGTTATTTTATATCACCATGGGTAAAGACTTACAAAATGCAGCAACGTCTGGGGACAAAGGAGCCCCGAAGTACCTTGACAATGACAGTGAAAAAATGCTGGCTATATTCATGTGCAGATGATGCTCAGTTGGTTATCCAATTTAATCCTGATCATGCCGATGAAGCTGTTTGCAATCTTAATTCAGATTTCGATGCTTTTCATGCTCATGTTTTCATGTCCATAAGTCATGGCATACCGTTGGAGAAGTTAAAATCCACTAATGCAACTTTTCCTAATAGTAAGGTACAGCAATTACTGCCTTTTTTGGTGTGTTCATTGGATGGATTCCATTAAAGGAAAGCCGAAACTTTAAGCTTCTTGGTGTCCAGTTGATGACATGCTCTCCTTTTCTGGGCATAAAATGTCAGAGGACAGTTGGCCGTCTAAGAATGCTGTAAAGTTATCGGCACTTTTTTCCTGCACCTTCCACGCCTTGTATTGTTGTGATACTCTGAGTATACGAGTATTGCCTCCCTAAATATCACAATGTTTTGTCACCAGGGGACATGGACAGATTGCATAGGGTTCAGAACATGTGTGTAAGGTATATCTCTGAACTGATTTTTTTCATATATCATGCTAGAAGGAGTCCCTTGGCTCATTGTCTTTGGAAACCTTGTGTTTTCTCCGCACATACATCTTGTCTCATCAAGAAAGTCCTGGAAGAGGGGAGACCTGAATACGTCAGAGAAAGGATGAGAATCTGCTCTGAGGTGCGCTCCCTCTGCACTGACTAGACACCAAGAACGAGTTGCCTCATGTACAATGTGAAGAGGATAGGAGAGTGAGTAGTGTCAAATTGTTGGTGCTGGCTCAGTTCAAGGTCACCTGAGGGATGACGTCATCGAGGTCAATGACCTCACTGATGACGTCATCGATGACGTCATCGATTGCGTCATCGATGACGTCATCACCAATGACGTCATTTCTATGACGCCACACCCATGACGTCACAGAAATGACGTGCTGATGACGTCATCACCCCTTACGTCATCAAAATGACGTCACCGACTCCACTAAGGTCAAGGTCACGCCGAAACTTAAAATTTTTTGGCACTTTTGCCGTTTCTCGCACTACGCTCCTAGTTTCAGTCCGAGTCCCCGTGACCTTGACCACTTGGAGCGAATTTTCGACGAGAAACGGCAAAAGTGCCAAGCTAAACTCGAGTCTCTGACATGACTCTGCCTAAATGGGCAATCGGTTATCCCTCAGGTGACCTTGAACCAGCACAACACCAACAATTTGATATTACTGTGACCTTGAAAACTTAACAACGGAGCGCCGACACCGATGCGCACCCCACGACAGCCACCGAGTGACTGACTGTCAGGCTCTGTGTACTCTAGGTATATCGGCTTGAGAGACTAAGACTCTAAACTGTCAGGAATGGGAGTAACTAACTGAATTTTGCAAGGAAAAGTCATTTCATCCAATATTTTAAACAAATCTTCATCAGTAAAACTGACATTAGTCTGTTTTGTATAAAACTTAGGGTGTCCGCGCAACAGTTTGCGCCACTTAGCTAAAGTCGAAACCCTCTTAACTTTGAGTGGTGGACAGTGAGCAACTAATAAAGTCTTAACACGGCTAAGTTTCTTACCTAAAGCGTCCCGCGACATGGCTTCTCCTCACAAAAGTCCGCACAATACTGAGAGACTGCTTGTAGCGCATGAGTCAAGGGAAAAGAGGTGGGGGAAACAGCAGGAGTGGGGGAAGGTCACAGTGGTGGGGGAAGGTGAGGTTGCACGCTAGAGTATCGCATCACTTCACCATGAGCTGTCCTACAGTCAACACACTGTTCTCTTGGCCCGAGTTGGCACTAGAAGAAACATTTCTGTACAGCTTAGGCTGTGAGAGCCGAGGAAGCAAAGTCAAAGTGGAAATTGTGTTAAACTCCAAGATTAAGAGTCTCCTAAATAAACTAATTGTATCCCTGCAATCCCCTATAACTTTAGAGAAATACCACTTTATAAAGCGACACCTTATTCTTTGGCAAAACGAATTGGAAATGGAAAAGATCACAGTAAAATTAATCTAACTTAAAATTTGGACTGGACACTCATGGCGATACCACGTGGCGTGCAAACGCCACCCTAAACATTACAAGTTAGGTTATTGAGCACCTCTGGTACGATAACCGACGTGCTAGAGTTAAAGTGTGATGACCTTGAGTCAAAACACTGAAATACTACAAGTCGATATCATCCCAGAGTTAAAGTGTAGTGACCTTGAGTAAAATCAGAGAAAATCCAAGCCATGTTAGTCCAGAGTTAAAGTGTAACGACCTTGAGGCAAAAACTTGTAAAACACTTACATGAACAGAGTCGAAGAGCAGCGATGCTTACCGCATGCAAGCCTGAGACATACTGGCTGAACGCCGTCACGTAGCTTGGGGACTCGATTAGGGTGGGGGTATTGCGAACACTTAGAGTAGAAGTGTAGTGGGTGACCTTGAACCAGACACTTAGAGTAAAAGTGTAGTCGGTGACCTTGAACCACCCCTGAGGGCGGACCCCCCCCCTCCGCCCCCGACTCCGTTTTTTGGGGGGCGGACCCCCCCCCGCCCCCTCCGCCACCGTCTCCGTTTTTTGGGGGGCGGACCCCCCCCGCCCCCTCCGCCCCCGTTTTTTGGGGGGCGGACCCCCCCCCGCCCCCTCCGCCCCCGTCTCAGTTTTTTGGGGGGCGGACCCCCCCCCCGCCCCCTCCGCCACCGTCTCCGTTTTTTGGGGGGCGGACCCCCCCCCCCCCGGGGTAGACCTCCGCCCCCGGGGTGGATCCCCGCCCCATGCCGCGGGAGACCGGTGGGGATATAAGGCAGCCCGGCCACAGCCGGCTTGCAGTCCGCTCCCGAGCGTTGAACGTGAACGATCGGGACGGACCGCCATAGGCCTCACTAAACACTGAAAGGCGCCTTCACTGTTTAGCGAAGTCTACTCTAACTTTAAGACTTGTATTATTTCTAAGATATTGCGCTTGCGTTTGGGTATTGGGAAGTGTTTTATATGAGATTGTTTTACTTGTACCCTATGTCTCCTGTCTGTCTTGTTTGTCTTGTTTGTCATATGTGTTTAATGTGTATGTGCTTGTTCCAGCATTAACCATGTTGAGCTCAATTGTGTGTTGTAAGTGTATTATATTTAACTAAAGTGTATACGCTTGTTTTAGCATTTCCCCTTGAGCGTTTTTCACAGCTCAAATTAAATTGTAACGACAGGGAACGGGAGTAGGCCCCCGTGTAAAGCCACTTTTCATAATTGTTAGGCTCCTGCCAGGCATGCAAAAGGTTGCGGATGGCATTTGGGAGCATGTCCGTTTGTACGCTGGCATGCAAAAGGTTGTGGCGGCCTCTGCACTCGGACGAGGACGTAAGCCACTAGGGTGTCCTCAGTTAGTTTCCCTTCTGGAAACTCAAAATTATGTAAATAAATCTTTGTTAGCTATTTGTGTTTTTTAGTCCCCAAGGCCCCCGAACATTCGTGGTTCGCCATGGATGTACGGGTGCCGAAATTTTTTAATGTCCGTGTGGCCTTGACCCACAAAGGACTTGTAAAAAATTTACTGCATTGCTAAATTAAAAATATTAAAGATTACGAGAGTAAAGTTACTTTGAAGTATTGTTAGGCTCCTCTCAGGCATGCAACAGGTTGCGGCTGGGGTTGTGGGAGTATGTCCGTTTGTACGCTGGCATGCAAAAGGTTGTGGCGGCCTCTGCACTCGGACCGAGGACGTAAGCCATTAGGGTGTCCTCAGTTTGTTTCCTCCTGGAAACTCAAAATTATGTAAATGAATTTTTGTTAGCTATTGAAAAGACAATGCAGTAAATGTTTACAAGTCTCGCGTGGCGAAGGGAACACGACATTGGATGTTGCCCTGTTGTCATAGTTGGGTCTCTTCGGAGGCTACAGCGATGACAACCCAAGTGCCCCACACCCCTATGGGGGTGTGGGGCTTAATTTTTTTAAAAGTTTTCTGTGACCTTGACCTAAATATATGAAAGTTTTCAAAATCTTTAACAGTAAGGTTTTTATTAACACAGTAAATATATTAAAGTATTTTGTCTTTTAAACTTTAATGGGTAGGCATTACTAACACACAAGTCTGTAGTTGTCCATAGTTGGGTCTCTTTAGAGACTATAGCGATGGCAACCTAAATGCCCCAGGTGTTTTACGTGACCTCGACCTAAATATAGTAAAGACTGACACTGCACCTCCGCCTCCGCCCCCGCCCCCGCCCCCGCCCCCGCCCCCACCCCCGCCCGCCCTCCCCTTCTCCACCTCCACCCCCTACACCTCCACCCCATACACCTCCGCCCCCCCCTTCCCTACACCTCCACCCCTACACCCCCGCCCCCACCCCTACCCCTACCCTATACCCTTGGGTGGGGCTCACCCGTGGTCGGTGGGGATATAAGGCGGCCGGGTTGCACGCACCTCTCACTCGAGCTTCAGCACTCACACCGCTCACACCATTTGTTGCTCTCACCAAATAGTATTATTTACTTAATTTCTATTTCAATTCTTTACTCTACATCTTAAAAAATGCCTCTTAAATTGAAAAACTATCCTCCTGCTTCTGCTGCTGCTTCTTCGGCTAACCAGTCTACTCCGCCTTCTTCGTCTGGGACCACTACGACGCAGTACTCGGTCCTGCGGCAAGCGCTGGCTGTAATCACGACTGTGACCAGCCTTCTGCCATCGATGCCAGCGCTAACCATTACAACAGCCGCTGGGACCAGCCGAGGATTGATTTGCTCTCCAGCTGTCTCCCTTTCCTCGGACTCCAACTCGGATGCTGCCATATTCCAGACGGAGGAGGACGATGAGAAGAAGAAGAGGAAGACTGCAAGGCCGAAGTACACTCCATACTCCCGTACACACAAAATCCTTTCATACACCAAATCCCAATGTCCTCTACCTCTATCCCCTATCCCATCCACACCTGTTAAACCACCATCTTTTCCATCTTTTCCCCTGACGCCCCCTATCCAACCATCAACATAACATCAAAATTTACATCACTTCCTACCATTTCCCCCGAACTTCCAACCATCGACCTAACACGTTCCCCCCCCCCCCCCACCCAAAATTTTTTGCTCCCTTCCTCTTCACCGCGTAAAGCGTTCTACTCCTATTCCTTCTAGCCAGCCTAAACCGGACAAGCTCCAAAACATTAAGGTAAAGTGTCCAACACAAAAACGTAAGCGCGTTGAGGTCCCTGCTGGCAAGGGTAAGAAATGCGATTACGCTTGGTTTTCAAGTATGTTTGGGGTTCTGTGTTGCCAGAAACTTGCGTGTTCAGGAGGAGACCGCTGCCAAAGTCACCTCAAAAAAACAGTCAAATTTCGGCAATTCAAACCCTACACTCTTTACATTAGGCCTAAAACGTCCAAATTCAGACATCCCCACGGCCCGCAACCGCGTGATATTAGAAGGCTAAAGGTTGATGAAAAATATTATTTTATTGGTCAAACCTATGGAGCGGGTAATAAGAAAGTAGAAATTGTTGTAAAAGGTGAAGGACGCCTTTGTACAATGCAAGTACCACCTCGGATGGTACAAAGAGAATTTTTCATCCCTAAAGCCTATCTAATACGACGGGAAGGATGCCAAACCGTGTGGGAAATGGACTAGGACATGGGCCCACTAAAAAAAAAATCAAAATTGTTAGGTTGTGTTGGACAATATTTAAAAGTCTTTTCCAAATTATTTTTCCAAATTTAGTCTTAACCCTCTTAAAGTAAGGGAGAGGGGTATTATACAAGTCAAATAATAAAAAAAAAAAAACACTTGACTTGTATAATACTTTAACCTGGCGGTGATGTAAAGTCACTGGGACAATCTCAAACCGTGTCCTTGAGGGTGAAGACTAAGTTACAAAAATCTTTAACAAATAAAAACTTACCTCCAAACACTTGTAGCTTGCTACAAGTGTTTGGAGGTAAAAATTTTTCAAAGTTTGAATGACCTTGACCCATATAAATTACTGTTTAAAGTAAAGTGCTAACCTTACAACTAATGTCGTGTATCACGTGATACCCCCCACTCTAATGCTCTTACTAAGCTTGTATGAGCCGTTCATTTGCTTCAGTCTGTTTCTGTACTCCGTGTAAACATGTCACGGTACAATTACAAAGGTGGTGACTTCTTGATAGATCAACACAATGCTTGGGAAGTGCTAAATCGGCATAGAATGGTATTGTAAGTTGAGTATTGTATAAGACGAGATGGGTCTACATTTTATCTATGTATTATAAACAACCAAACTCATATGTATGAACAACGGACAAAAATTAATTATAACAACATAGATGAGCTGTTTGCTTGGGCTTTTGAGGTGTGTAAAGGTATTGAAGAAACCAAAATTATGGGTGTGCTAAAGGTATGTAAAACCGATGACCGCGAAGACTAAAACCCCCCCCCCCCCTTCTCCCCCGCCCCCGCCCCCTCCCCCACCCCCTCCCCCACCCCGCCCCCACCCCCACCCCACCCCGCCCTGCCCTGCCCCCCACCACTACAAATAGGTATATATAGGAGTGGTAATCCACTGCCCGCTCATTCAGCTTGCAACTGTTAAGCCGAACGTCTCGTACCATGTCTGGCAACGCTTCAGCTTCTGCTTCTAACTCCGGCTCAGGGGCCCAATTTTTGAATCGAGTGAGTCGTGAGTTACATCTAACCAGTTTGCTCCTTACCGACTGGCTCGAGATGGTAAAATTGAAGTTTGTGTTAGCATCCGGTTTCAACTGTCAAAATAATAACACTATTAAATATTGCCAGTTCTATTAATTTAAAGATTCTAAATGACTTGCATTGATATATTTAGAACATAATTACAACCATATTTTATTTTAAATGTTTCATTGCACAATTGTAAGTATCAATATACATTTTAGGCTATTTAACTAAAGTAAACATAACCTAGACGATTTGAAAAGTATGAAAGTTGTTATTGACAAATTGAATTATTTCCTGTTGAGATAGAGATGAAGAAGAAGAATTTTCAACCTCACGTGAGATTATCTCACCCAAACCACTAACCACCGATTTGTTAGGTGAGTGAAAACGGGTGAGTTGGTGAGATTTTCTGCCCAAATTACATTTTTATACATATATGCGACATCGGTGAATAAAAGTATCCTTTGAAATACTGATGAAAAATATAAATTACTGGATGCGCAAGTTTTAAAATGACTTAAAAATTACATTTATTCTCATTTAAATATTAAGGTTGATGAAAATTGTTTGCTAATAAGCCAACTCACCAACTCACTACTCACTCGATTGAAAAATTGGGCCCCAGGTGTTGGGCCGATCCGATCGGGGCCTTCATCAAGGAGTCGTGTCCGGTTCTCCGGCTTTGGTCCTGTGAGGAAGGAGTTGCGAAGCAGCGGAGCCTCTCAACCAACCACGACGGACGCATCAACTCAGACTTCACCAAGCATCATCGAGTGGTACAATGAAGTCATAGAGCAAAGGGACAGAATGCTAGAGAATACTCGCAGTGAGCTACTTCATATCCGGAGTAAATGGGAAAAACTAATTAGGAAGTGTGAAAGCCTGTTGGACAGTGATGATAGTGAGGATGAGAGTGGATAGGTGTGTGGGTAAAGACTTGGACTGGGACTTGTGTGTTTGTATGAATGTGTGCGTGAATGTGAAATACAGAGCGGGGGATAGATCACTCTGTGGCAATGGACTAACATGCCACTTAGTGATCTATCCCCCGTTCTGGTAATGTTTTTGGATGGCCTTGACCCACTTTACCAAGGCTAGCCAGTACCCCCACCACTGATAAGTGTATATATACGGGTATTGATGTGCAGTTTGGTTATTCTGCTTTGTACCGCTTAGCTGAATACTACACTTTTAACATGGCTTCCAACTCTCGGGCTTCTTCTTCTTCAAGAAGGCGTGCTGCCAACGTCCTGCCTGCTACTCGTGGACCTGCTCGACCATTCCATAGCATAACTGTTGCTCGGGCAAACGCCTGCAAAGCTCCGATGCTACGGACCTTGCTGGAGATGAGTCAAGACGGGCAAGGCTTGCTCAGTCCTGGTCAACGGCAGGAGCGAGAGAGGCGTACGGCGTACTTCAAGCTGCAGACTGTAGTCCCCAGCTTGAAGTTGGGCGATCCTAGAGTGGCAAGCATCATCGAGGCTGCGGAGTATATATCACATCTCCATAGTGTTTTAGAAGTAAAGGACCAACAAATTGAAAACCTAAAAGAACAATTGAAACAATTTAACTTTAACCCGATGGAGTTTGTAGAAACGGAGATGAGTGATAGTGACGATGAAGGTAGTGAATATATATTAGGTATGTAATGAAAAGACAGGGACATGTGTGTGTATAGAATACAGAGCGGGGGATAGACTACTTTGCGGCAATGGACTAACATGCTGCTTAGTGGTCTATCCCCCGCTCAAAGGGTAGCATTGGATGACCTTGACCCACTTATAAGCAAGGACAACCGGTTAACTGGTATAAAAGAGGGGGTCTGTACATTTTGACTTCATTCTGCTTTGGACTTTCCAGTAGAACGCTAGAAAAATGAGTGGATCTCTTCTTGGTGCTAACTTGGACAGGTATACTGTGATGGTGCATTATGAAAACTGTAGAGACATGTTAACGGGTGTGTATGAGTGTTTGGTGAGAAGGATTTTTCAAGAAAAATGCGAATTTATGTTAGCGTGGAAAAGAAACTTGTTTGTTGATGGTCATGCTACAATGCAAAGCATGAACCACCTCCATGTGTTAAAAGTAGGACATCATAATTTGGACGAACTGGACGATATGTTTAGGGAGCTGGAGTGTTTGATACATCAGGAATGTAAACCTTGTGAAATTGAAATTTTTAAATTGGATATGGAATTAGAATAAAATGTGTTAAACAGGACTCGAACATGGACTTGATTGAGGTTTTGTAGAACAGAGCGGGGGATAGATCACTTTGCGGCAATGGACTAGCATGCTGCTTAGTGGTCTATCCCCCGCTCAAAGGGTATCTTTACGTGACCTTGACCCACATAAATTGTATAGTTGGTGGGGGTATAAAAAGGGCAAACCAATTGGATAGATACACCACTTTCATACTATGGCTCCACTTGACAACACCGTGTTCCATCGCGACAGAATTCTTTCAATTCTGGAGGTAATACCTGTAGAAGTTATAGAAGCAGAGGACCAACTACCTGCGGTTGATCAGGAAGAGGAGGAGGAAGAAATAATGGATATTGAAACGGACTCTGACGAAGCTGGTTCAACGGACAATGAAGTGGACTTGCACGCCTACGAAACATTAGAGTCATCATCTGAGTCGGAAATGGAATTCCAATTGGAAATTGAAGAAGAACAAGACACTCCTCATCGTCCAATGGATAGGATGTTAGTTTCCAGAAGAATTATGTATTGTCATTGCTGCCTATTCCGTGATGAGGATGATTCCAACTCTGATGGTGATGTTTCACCTTTGTAAAAAGCTTAAACAAAAAGTTAAAAAAAGAATGTGAGCGGGGGATAGAGCACTTTGTAGTAAATGATGCTGCTTAGTGCTCTATCCCCCGCTCAAAATAATAATTCCAAATGGCCTTGACCTATATAAATTTTGCTCAAACAGACGTCTTTAAAAAAACTTGTACAAATTATTGAATCTAGACCAAATATCATCAATTTATCAAGCCTACTGATAAATTTATTACAAACGGTAGTGTAAAGGCTAAATTTAGCACATGATTGATAACCTGTTTCTATATGACGTCACTTTCCCCACCTATCTGCCTCGGATATAAAGGATCCCTGTGGAGCGCGCTGCTCATTATTGCGTGGACATTCACAGAGTGTGCATTCAAAGCCAAACTGTTTGAAATGGCTCTTTGCGACATTTGTGGGGAAATCTTTCAAGACGAAGATCTTTTCACCCTACACAGAGAATTACATGAAGACGAAGATAAAAAAGAAGATATTACCATGGATGAAATAGACTTAGACTCAATTGACCGGTTTTTGGAAGAGCACCAGAAGCAGACGGACTACTGGGACAGCTATCTACAGCAAATGCAAAGAAGAAGACCTAGTGTGATACAATTTGCCGGTGCTGGACCATCTACTGCTACAAGACCTATTGAAGAAGAGGACACCGAAGAAGAGGATATGGAAGAAGAACTTGAAGATGTAAGACAACTGCGCACCACGGCCTTGCCAGGACGAGTTGTAACACATTTCATAATTAATAACGTTCAATTGGAACTGGAAACATTCATAACCCAGGCTAAGGAACTTGTTGGTCAAACTTTGAGGGAAGAATTACAAAGGCTAAATTTTATTAAATTTGGAATGGTGTTAGAGGCTATGTTTAACAATACTGATGGTGAAACAGCATTGAGAGCATTCATTACCAAAAATCGAACCCTTACCTTCACCTCCGACATCGATGATATTATTGAAGAATGCTTGGAGGAACTTATAACCAAACTCCAAGAACATGAAGGAAGAGGATCTGGATGGACTTTGTCATCAATTGAAGGTATGGATGTTAGGGTTCATAAACATGGATATGGTTTAAGAGGTAGTAGTTTTATCCCTCTACCAAAGAAAATCCAAAACACTAACTCGTGTAGAAATGTTCAAAATGAGGGTAATGAATGTTTCAAGTATGCAATGTTAACCAAGTATGTTAAAAACAATCCTTGTAGAGTTGGTAGAGAATATTACGAGAATGAACACCGCTACAACTTTCAAGGTCTCACCTACCCAGTTACCTTGAAAGACATTGACAAATTTGAAAAGAAAAATCCTGGCGTTTCAGTCAATGTTTTTGGTCTGGATGATTCGAACAACGTTTATCCTTTGCGGGTAGTAAAGGTTGAGCAAAGAAACCACACGGATTTGCTATTGATAACTAAGGGTGAAATTTCCCATTATGTATGGATAAAGGACTTTGAAGCCTTAGTTGTAAAACAATTGACCAAAAGAGTAAATAGGATTACAGTTTGCAAGAGATGTTTCTGCTTTTCTTGGAAAGATTCAAGACGTGGAGGATTGGACTGGTTATTGGAACATAAAAGACTTTGCAACGAGAACTATGAAGTAAAGATAAGTCTTCCACCGCCTACCCGAGCTTCAATACAATTTAACAAGACAGTTCACCAATACCGAATTCCACTAGTGGTCTACGCAGACTTTGAATCAACGTTAGTACCACAGGAGCTGCCGGACGGCGAAGTGACTAGAAGAACAAAATATCAGTTGCATCAACCCAACAGTTTTTGTTTACTAGTTAAATCAACCTTGTCTGAAAACCAATTGCAAGACTATGGTTTAACATCCACTCCAATACTCTACCGTGGTGAAGAAGCCGCTAAGTATTTTGTAGACCAACTGTACGATATTGCTGGAAAGGTTCAACGCTTGTTCAGTAATATTGTACCTATGGAACCTTTAAACCAAAATCAACAAGAAGAATACAACGTAGCGACAAGATGCTATTTATGCAAGAAGATGTTCAGTGAAGAAAATCCAAAAGTAAGAGATCACGATCACCTGACAGGGTTATACAGAGGAGCTGCTTGTAATTCATGCAATATAAATTACAAACTGCCAAACTTTATTCCTGTCGTTTTACACAATCTTAGCGGCTACGACTCCCACTTTATTATTCCAGAGTTAGGAAGAGATGACGGTAAAATTGATGTTCTTGCTACAACATTGGAAAAGTACATCAGCTGTTCAAAAACAGTAGGTAAAATTAAACTTCGCTTCATAGACTCTTACAGATTTATGCCATCTAGTTTAGCCAAATTGTCAGAGAACCTAAGAAGAGAAGACTTAAAAGAAACCAGCAAAATTGTATCTGAAGATAAATTGGACCTAGTATTACGGAAAGGAGTTTTCCCCTATGATTATATAACATCTACAGAAAAGTTTGAAGAAACCAGTCTGCCACCGATTGAAGCATTCAACAGCAAATTAAACGAAAGTGAAATTTCCGTTGAAGACTACAATCATGCTTGTAATGTTTGGAACCAACTAAACATTCAAACCTTAGGGGAATATTCTGACTTTTATATAAAATTGGACGTAACTCTGCTGTGCGATGTGATGGAAGAATTTCGAAACACCTGCTTCTCCGCCTATGGACTGGACCCTCTACACTCGTACACATCTCCAGGATTAGCATGGCAAGCTATGCTAAAGTCAACCAACTGTCGACTGGAACTTCTAACGGATATTGATATGGTGCTCATGATGGAATCTGGTGTACGGGGTGGTTTGACACAAGCTGTAACACGTCATGTCAAAGCCAACAACAAGTACATCCCCGGCTTCGACGAGCAAAAACCATCGGTCTACCTTGGCTACTTTGACGCAAACAACCTTTATGGTTGGGCAATGTCAAATCCGCTTCCCTACGCTGACTTCAAATGGATCGACCCGGCCACCATCGGAGACATCTCACAGATTCCAAAGGATGGTCCAAAAGGCTATATTTTGGACTGTGATTTTAAATACCCGGAGCACCTTCATGACCATCACTACGACTTGCCTCTCCTAGCCAAGACTGAAGTTTCACCGACAGGAAGATGGCCGAAATTGATGATGACTTTGGAGAATAAAGATCGGTATGTGGCTCACTACTGGGTAGTTCAACAGGCTCTTGAATTGGGTCTACGTATAGTGAGAATTCATAGAGCAATTGAATTCACCCAGTCTTGTTGGTTGAAACCATATATTGATTCCAACACTACAAGAAGAGCTGCAGCGACAACAGCATTTGAAAAGGACTTCTATAAATTAATGAACAACGCCATCTTTGGAAAAACCTTGGAGAACAAAAGAAAACACAAAAATGTAAAATTAGTGAGTGATCCTAGGAAATTGGAAAAATTAGTGCAAAAACCAAATTTTGGAACATCCATGATTATAAACGAAAATCTAGTCGCTGTCAGTATGAAGAAACAACAATAGTCATGGACCGTCCGTTATACATAGGTATGTCGATTTTGGACATCAGTAAAACCCTGATGTATGATTTCCATTATAACAAAATGGTTAAACACTACGGAAGGGAAAACATTGGAGTCGCATACATGGATACGGACGCGTTTATCTACTGGATAAAGACTTTGGACATGTATGAAGACCTAAGGACTTTTCCATACAAAGAAGATTTCGACTTTTCTGACTATCCGAAGAACCATCCAAATTTTAATGAAAAAAATAAAAAAGTAATTGGAAAATTCAAAGATGAAGCAAATGGAATGCCTTTAGAAGAAATAGTGGTGCTGATGGCGAAATTGTATTCATTTAAGATGTACCACAAGAACAACACACCGACAGCCAAGAAAGCAAAAGGAGTGAAGACATCTTATTTGAAAAAACACGTGACATTTGACCACTACAAGACTTGTTTATTTGAAGATACTACGATATCAGCAACATTCAACAATATCCGAAGCTTCAAGCATCAAGTCTACAGTGTCACCGAAATTAAAAAAGCGCTGTCAGCTCGGGATGATAAAAGACACATTATGCCCGACAAAATCCACACTCTTCCTTTTGGCCACTACTCTCTAAACCCTATCAACTTGTAACCTATTCTTCGTCCTTCTACAACTTCGACCTTATTCCTTTTTCCTTCCGTAAAAAAATGGGGAACACGGCAAGTCAAACGCCGTGTTCCCCATTTTTTTACACAAGTTTGGATGACCTTGACCTATATAAATGATGTGAATATTTAAGACAACATTCATTGTGATTATACATGTGACACAACAAACATTGAAACCTGCAATATGAAGGACTTGAAGCAACAAATTGTCAACGAACTTCATAAACCTGCAAGAAGAAAGTTTCCACGAAAAAATACGGTGATAAAAGGAATTAATGATTTATATCAAGCGGATTTAATCGAAATGATTCCTTATAGCAAACAAAATAAAGGATATAAATACATATTGACTGTTATTAACTGTTTTTCAAAAATGGCAGATGCTTTACCACTAAAAGATAAAAGTGGCAAAAGTGTTACAAAAGCAATGGAAACAGCTATACAAAGAGACAAACATACTATTAAACATTTACAAACAGATGATGGAAAAGAATATTTTAATAAGGAATTTGCAAATTTAATGAAAAAACACAATATAAACCATTACTCAACCAATTCAGAAGTAAAAGCCTCAATAATCGAAAGATTCAACAGAACTTTAAAAAGTGCAATGTATAAAATGTTTTCCAACAGAGGATCGCACATATGGATTGATATGTTACCAAAACTTATAAACGATTACAATAACAAATTTCATAGGACTATCGGGATGAAACCAAACCAAGTAACTAGTAAAAATGAAAACCTTGTATTAAAACGTATAAAAACGAATACTAAACCAAAAGTTGAAAAACTAAAGCCTAAAAAATTTAATGTGGGTGATAAAGTGCGAATAAGTAAATATAAAGGTGTATTCAGTAAAAGATATCTGCCAAATTGGACCAATGAGGTTTTTACTGTATTCAAAGTACAACCTACAGTACCTGAGACATATATTTTAAAAGATAATAAAGGACAATTGCTTGAAGGAGGGTTTTATGGACATGAAATGTTAAAATCAACAGTAGGCGATGTATATTTAGTTGAAAAGGTGTTGCAACGGAAAAAAGATAAGGTCAAAGTACGATGGTTAGGATTTAATAAGACGGAAGATTCTTGGATACCTAAAAAGGATTTGATATAACGATAGAGAATCATTTTAGGTTGAACCATTACAAAGGATGGAGATAGTACCACAAAAAGAGAGTTTTACTATTAATAATATAGATGAACTCACAGTGGATAATTCAGAATTCAATAGTGGGAAACATGGCAATTTGTTACCAAACACCGTTCGTTGTCTGGTTACCGGACCTTCCAACTGTGGAAAAACTAATGTAGTATTCAATTTGATTACAAACCCTAAAGGATTACGTTTTAACAATTTATATGTATTTTCAAAATCACTACAACAACCAAAGTATCAATTATTGGAAAAGATACTGACTAATGTGCCTGAAGTTAAATATTTAAAGTTTAATGCAAGCGAGAGTGTCATGCAACCACAAGAAGCTAAACCATTCTCCGTGTTCATATTCGACGATGTATCTTGTGAAAACCAAAACACAATAAGGAATTACTTCGCTATGGGTCGACATAACAACATAGATAGCATTTATATTGGCCAAACTTACAGCAAAATACCTAAACAACTCATTAGAGACAATGCAAACATGTTAATTGTATTTAAACAGGACGAAACCAACCTAAAACATATATATTTTGATCATGTAAATGCGGATATGACATTTGAACGATTTAAAGAGTTGTGTGGAAAGGCTTGGGCTGAAAAGTATGGGTTCCTAACAATTATGAAGGAACAACCGCTAAACAATGGTCGATACAGGATAGGATTTGATAAATTTATATTAATACATTGAACGTGGTATAAAACATTCATTGTTGTACAACACGTCTTGCTACAAACATGGTTAACCAAGAAAAATTAGTAAAAGAAATAAAATCACTTAGTGATTCTATTCGGGCTAAAAACAGAGCATTGAAACTAGGTATTAGCGAGAGGGAGAAATTCCTTGAATCTACTTTTAAACCTATTACTGAACCCTTGAAACAATTAAACAAAAAATTTGCTAAACCTGTATTGGAAGGAGATGCGATTGCACCTATTACGAAGTTTGAAAGAGAAAATGTAAAATCAGAAGAGTTTAGTGATGAAGACCCGGAATCCTCTACATATAGTGGTTTTACCGGTGGAGAACCCGAAAGAGAGCTAGAATCACCGGACTATAGTGGAATAAGAGAATTATATGAAGTAAAAGCCAAAAGAGGACATGAAGTTGTATCAACTGCTAGTGAAGAGGAAAAAGAAGAAGAAACAAGGGAAGGTCCGTCAAACATAAGCTTGTTGGGTGAAAACATTCATAACAAAGGACCTTTAGGAAGGAAATACATGATAAAAATGTTAGCTGGAACAAATCCTAATAAAAACTACCATAGTTATGGAGTAAGATTAACAGAAGACGGTTTAATGGTTGGTAATAGCCCGGTAAACATTGATGAACATGATAATATTATTGTTGGTGATCAAAGATATAAGGGCACAAGGGGGTTATTTGAATTATTATTTGAAAATAAGCCTTTAGAATTGTTAGTTAAAGAAAAAGACATGGAAGCATATAAAAAGATTTTGGAACAAACTAATGCATACAGGAGGAAGTATTCAGCTGACCAACCTGTTTTTAGATCAAAGTCTTTAAAATATAGAGAATTTGTATCCAAGTTAATACCAACAACGAGAAGACAACCAATGTCAATAATACCAAGAAAACCTGCAAAACGAAGGTTTGTGTCATCCACTTTGGATATAAGTGCTCCAGAACCAAGAAAAAGAAACAAGTCTGTTACAGGTACAGGTTTAATGAAGAAACTATATAACACAAATGTGATTTATTACAATAATATCAATAAATTGGTGGATAGAATGAAACTAATACATGAAGCTAAAGAAGCGGGTCATACTGGATTGGAAAACGAATGGGTGGCTTTAGTGGATGAACTCCGAAACCGTGGGGTAATCTCATAAAAATGCGTTACTCCCTAGAATACTATTCAGTTGCACCATGAGTGTCGACAAGTTCGGACGTTACTCCTCGGATGGGTTATATTATGCCAATAGTTTAAAAAGAAGTGCTGGTTTACCACAAACACCTGATGGAGATTATGATATGAGTAATAAAAGGTTAAAAAACATAAAAGATCCTACGGATGAAAACGATGCAATAAATTTAAAAATATTAAAGGAAAAGATATCGCCAACATTAAGACTACAAAATAACACATATGACGAAGAAGATCATAGAATCATCAACGTTGGTAAACCAAATCAAAACGGTGATGCAATAAACAAAGGTTATTTGTCATCTGAATTAAAAAATACGTTAAAATTCAATGGTAAAACGTATAGTGCTAACAATAAACGTATATCCAACGTAGATGACCCTAAAGATGCAAAAGACAGCGTAAATAGACGCTATTTACATTCCTTGATACCTGAAAAGACAAAAGATGTTTTTTCTTTTTATAAATTTGTTATTAACGATATAGGTTATCCAAAAAATGAAAATGATGCTGTAAACCTCAAATATATAAAAGATCATTGTATCATACGTGATGTAGGGGTTATAGATTGTTTTGGTAATTGTTTAGCAAATGTTAAAGATGGTTCGGCGCCATCAGATGGTGCAACAGTGGGTCAAATGATGGAAACCTTAAAACAAGAAACAACCTCTTTTGTAAAACAAAATCAAGTAGTATCGAAGCAAGGGGATGAATTCGTTCAAGGTAATGAAAAATTTAATTTATTAACATACAAAAATAATGCTTGGGATTGCATGGATAAAAAGTTATCAAACGTGTCATGGGGTCATGAGGATCATGATGCAGCTGCTTTATCACAAACCGTACATCTAGATCCAAATTTACACTTTGCAGTTTTTACATGTAATAATAACAATATTACAAACTTGAGAGCAGGAAGACACCCGAATGATGCTGCAACTGTAGGACAGACCATCACAACATCATTTAAGGATAGTAAAGTGTATAATTGTAATAATAAACGTATAACAAACCTTAAAGACCCTGAACATGTAGATAATGCTGTCACTGTTAATTTTCTTATAAAAGTTTTAGGTAATGCGATATTTGATTTACACAATCATTTTACACCAGATATTCTTCAAGGAAAATCGGGACATAATACTTATGATGAATCCGCGAGAGGTGATTATATCAAACGAGAAATTTATAATAAATACTTTATTAACCCTAAAACGCAAAAGTTTAGATCATTAGATTGGGGTGATATTGATATTTAATTAAATAACTCATAAAATGACTTCATTTATGTGCAACCTGTCATAGAGGTAACACATAGGTTACGCTTTTCGAATATAAAAGACAATCATGGCATTTCATTACACCAGTCCATATCGAGACACTATACGGAAAGGAGGCGGTATCACGTCCACAGCGGTTTCTCTGTTAAGTAAAGCTTTAAACCGTATTCCAGTAGGATCTATCGTAAATAGAGCAATAGACGCTTTACCATACGAATTTCATATACCGGGAGGTTATCAGTATTGCGGACCAGGAACTAAATTGAAAAAACGACTGGAAAGAGGTGATCCAGGCATAAACAAGTTAGATCAGGCTTGTAAAGAACACGATATCGCATATTCCACGTTTGCCGATTCAAAAAATAGATCGATAGCAGACAGAAAGCTTGCGGACATAGCTTGGCAACGAGTAAAATCAAGTGACGCTAGCATAGCAGAAAAAGCAGCAGCTTTAGCAGTAACAGCAGGTATGAAGGCTAAAACAGCAGTAGGAGGTGGAAAAAGGAGGAGAAGAAGGGTAAAAAGGAAGTCAACCACAAGAAAACATGGAGGAAATATAAGAAGACGACGATCTAGCAGAAAAGGCAGGAAGAAGCCAACCGTGTGGTCAATGGTAAAAAACGGGGCAGGTCTTTACCTAAGACCTTATCGTGCATATTAAATGAAAAAAAACCAATTGGTCATACCACATAAAGCATTAACCAATATTGAATTATTTAAATATATTTCCTGTTAAAAAATACCATTTTTCCGCGGTGTGTTTATGAAAGACAGTTTACCAAAGAAAATGTGGCAAAATGAGACTGGAATTGTAAATTTGGATAATACTGAAGGGCCTGGCACCCATTGGGTTTGTTATAAGAAACTAAATAACAATGTATATTATTTTGATAGTTTCGGTAATTTGCCACCACCAAAAGAACTTCAAAATTACTTTAAATCTGCTAAAAACATATATTATAACTATAAAAGAGAACAACCTGATAATACTTCAATATGCAACCATTTATGTTTGGAATTTCTAGCTAAAAGTATCAGTCACTATTGAGATGTCTTCCTATACGGTATCATTAACAGGAAAATCGTCCACTTTACGAAGTATCCTTTTTCCAGCGTTACGCTTGCAAAAAGGAAGGTTTTGGGAGGCGGCACTATTGGATTTTACAACTTACAACTCTATTCCCAATGTTACGGAAGGTAAAAATAACGTATTGCATTATTATAAGGGAAAAGATGCCAGTGGGAAATTTACAGACTTACAAGAGTGCAGGTTACCCACAGGTTCTTATGAAATTGATCATATAAATGAATTTTTGCAAACTAAAATGGGAAAAGACAATATAACATTAAAAGGTAATAATAATACGATGAAAGCTGAAATTACTTCCAAATATTATATAGATTTTACTCAACCAAACTCAATTGGTGATTTATTAGGATTTTCCAACGATGAGCCTGTTTTAGAACCAGATGTAACACATTCCGGTAAGAAAACAGTAACAATATTAAAAGTCAATAGTATAGACATAACTTGTAACATTATACAAGGAGCTTACAGGGATGGGGCTAACACCCATATCATACATACATTTTACCCAAGTGTACCACCTGGATTTAAAATTGTTGAAAAGCGACAAAACCTGGTATATCTACCGTTGAACACCACTTTCATTTCAGACATCGTGTTGAGCGTATTGGATCAAGACGGTAACTTGGTAGACTTCAGAGAAGAGCCTATTACGATTAGATTACATTTAAAATCGACACTTTAATACAAAACCATGGGTTTAACATTTAAAAGCGAACAACCTACGGGAAACCGCATTAGTAGCTCTTCAGCTGTGGAGGAGTTAACACGCGAGAACATTCGTTTCTTAGAGAGAGTTGGATTAAAATTAACCGATTATGGATATACTGGATATAGCGCAGGGTCCAACATTCGACGAAACCCTATGGGAAAAAGAATATCACACCCACAACCGGCTACCGTATAAACGTGCAAGTTTACGCTTGCAATATACGGAACACCCGGCAGTCAAAGGAAGAGCCTGGACACTCCTCGACAGCTTCCTCACCGACGTCCATGAAGACCGAGCCGGACAACTTAGATTACTTCAGCTGACTAGCAGTTGTATTTCTTGTTCTAACCATTGTAGAATATGTTTATTTTTTCATTATATTAAAGAAGTAAATGAGCAAAAGCACCTATCTTGTTACTGACATATGAGCTCAGTAACAAGATAGGTTTTTTTAAAACACGGTTTGAATGACCTTGAAACTTCCCCCTCCACTGCTTTACTACCCCCACCACCTGACTATTAATGTACATGGCACATCACAATTGGAAACCTCATTCCATCTTCAACAGCCAAACCGACAACATCAACAATGGCAAACCTACCAACGGATAAAACATGTCCTCACGTTTGCTGTGACTTCGTCCACGAGTTGGAGAAGAGGATGCAGGAGAGGGCGATACGAAGAAAGCAGATACACTCAGAAAATATCATGATAGTCAACGGCTATCTTTTATTGTTCGGCCTTATTATGGTTGTACTTTTCATACTGTATGGCATAGTCACATGTGTCGGCAAGGTTGCAGAAGAAAACGCTCACCACCATCAATTGGAAAGTTTCAATGTTACTTTGTAGGTTTTCCTTTTTTTTTAAAACTCCGTTTGGATGACCTTGAAAATTCCCCCACTACTCCACCACACCCCCCACCACTTCACCATGTTCCTGCATGAGCATCACATCAACCGTCATTCCTTGTCCGACAAGCAACCATGGCAGACAACAACACCATCAGCCAAGCTGACTCCACTACTGATGTTGGTACAAGTACGGGTTGGACACTGTCGATCGATAGTGTACACTATTTGGAAACGATTTGCGAACGGATGAAGGAAATACTGCGGGACAACCCTGGGATCATAATACAAATGAATTTAAATTATGATTGGTCCCAAGTTAGAATGCAAGGGGACGATAACAACGGTCAACAATCTCCACAATATTCGCCGATGTCCCCGATCTACCCTTACGGCGAGTCTAACGTTGATGAAGATGAGGCTAATGAGGATGTGGGGGACAACGAGGCTGAAGAGGAGTAACCTTCATTCCTTTTTTTTAAAACCCAAATTGGATGACCTTGAGAATTCCCCCTCCACTATTTCCTTTTTTTAAAACCCAAATTAAATGACCTTGAAAATACCCCCTCCACATACTTTTGGTTTACCCCCTCTACTTTTCAATACTGTTACCACAGTCTGTAGCTCACATCATTCCTTGCTTAGCTATCATGGCGGACAGCACTCTTTCTCGAGTTGACTCCACTACGGATGAAGAATGGCCATTTTCCTGGAATGTTCATCTGCAAGACTCGGCAGAAGTGGATATGTTGCATGAGAAATTGGTGTGTGTATTAAACGAAAACCCCAACATTGAATGTAGAATGACTATGGATTTCGATGCGACAGGGGTCCACACTCAACCTTCCACTTCCAGCCAGCCTGAGCCTCAGCTTCAGCCAAAGAACTTTACACATCTTTACACTCCAATACGGCCGGAGGATGTGGTTATCAGCGAGGCAGACTCAACTACAAGTTATATTGAGCCAACAAATTGGAAGCTTGTTGTTGACACCTTACACAAGGTCGACTTAGTATGTGACAAATTAAAGGAATTGATGATGCAAGATCCTGGTCTTCGTTTTAAAATTGATTTGTTTTTCATCTGGGGAGCACCTGCGCGGGGCTCTTCGTCTGACAGCTCTCCAAGTACAACGGACGAGGAGGAGGAGGAGGACGACTAGTTATCTTTTTTAAAACTCCGTTTGGATGGCCTTGACCTTTCCCCCCTCCACTGAGTTTATTTAAGGTGCACTCTCTATGACTGCAGCATCATTTCATCGCGCACCTTCACCACAGCAACATGGAGAGTCAACTCAACTACTGTTGCGAACAGAAATGTTTTTCATGGCCAAATGACATTGATGTGGTGGATGGTCTGGCGTGTATAAAATGTTAAGCTTTTGGTCAATGCATGTGTAAGTGCAAGTCTTGGAAGAAGCCGAAACCAGAGTTGAAGACATTCCATGTGTACCAGATGAGAGGGCATAAGTACACTTGTTGCCCTGAACGTTGCATTGAATTCACACTAAAACAGCTAACTGGCTGCAAATTGTGCAACAATCATTTTGCAGGTTTTTGCAAACATTATTTAGGAGCCTGTCAGTACAGATCAACTTGGCATACAGAAGCACTCACTATCAATGAAATCGCTATAGACACACAAGAGTAGTCTTTCTACTCTTTGACTTTTTTAAAAACTCCATTTGAATGACCTTGACCTTTCCCCCTCCACTCACCTTAGTTTATATAAGCCCCATTCCCACTGACCACAGCATCACTTCATCGTGCTCCCTCGTCAAAGCAGCATCAACTATGGAAAGTAAGCGCATCTCATGTTGCGAGCATAGGTGTTTGGAGGTACAAGGCGTCACGTATTGTACAAAGAAGCGTTGGGAGGAAGAAACTGGGACAACCTATTGCTGTAAGGATAGGTGTTTCCTCTTACCAAGGTGGCAAGTGGATGGGCTGGCCTGCCGGCAATGTGAATGCTTCGGATGTTGCAGGTGTAGATGCAAGAACCAGCAGCTGCCACCACCGGTACTACAGACTTTCAAAATTTACAAGTCCCAGTACTTTTACACTTGTTGTCCGCAGCGGTGTATTAAGTTTTACTTCTCCAATCTTACCAATTGTCGGAAGTGCTACGGACAACCTGATGGGTGGTGCACCTGTTTTCTGGACTCCTGCCGCTACAGATCGGATTGGTTTACAGATCCGTTAGAAATTGATGAAGTCGCCCAGGAAGCACAAGAGTAGTCTTTCTACTCTTCAACTTTTTTAAAACTCCATTTGGATGACCTTGAGATTTTCCCCTCCACTTCCCCATATACCTAGAGTACACAGAGCCTGACAGTCAGTCACTCGGTGGCTGTCGTGGGGTGCGCATCGGTGTCGGCGCTCCGTTGTTAAGTTTTCAAGGTCACAGTAATATCAAATTGTTGGTGTTGTGCTGGTTCAAGGTCACCTGAGGGGTAACCGATTGCCCATTTAGGCAGAGTCATGTCGGAAACTCAGGTTTAACTTGGCACTTTTGCCGTTTCTCGTCGAAAATTCGCTCCAAGTGGTCAAGGTCACGGGGACTCGGACTGAAACTCGGAGCGTAGTGCGAGAAACGGCAAAAGTGCCAAAAAATTTTAAGTTTCGGCGTGACCTTGACCTTAGTGGCGTCGGTGACGTCATTTTCATGACGTAAGGGGTGATGACGTCATCAGCACGTCATTTCTGTGACGTCATGGGTGTGACGTCATCGAAATGACGTCATTAGTGATGACGTCATCGATGACGCAATCGATGACGTCATCGATGACGCAATCGATGACGTCATCGATGAAGTCATCGGTGAGGTCATTGACCTCGATGACGTCATCCCTCAGGTGGCCTTGAACTGAGCCAGCACCAACAATTTGACACTACTAGAGTGGTTTCTGTTTATATTTCGCCCCCAAAACAATAAATCTATTGTCGTCTAGGTTAGGGAGTGGCCTGAGTATAAAAATACTTAAAGTGCACTTCTCAACTTGTTGTAGGCTACACAGAGACCATATTATATTAAATTTTCTTTATATCTGCAACTGTACTATGCTTTATTTTTTATAAGATTTGATTTATTTTATATTTTGTTTACAATTTTTATTTGTAGGCTATTTTGTATTATTGTGTATTTATGTATAAATACAACTTCAATGATTTGAAAACAATCTTACATGAAAATTCTAAACACCGATTTTATTTAACTAAATAATAGCAGTTATTAACTCTGTGTATTTATATTAAAGCTTTTAAATATGAAAAAAGTAGATTATCATAAAAGAATAATCATTATGCTTAAACCAAAATAAATAAGAATTAGTAGAACCAATTAGACCTCGAGGGTATTGATATTTAAGACAATTTTTTAAAATTCAAATTTCCTAAATATACGTAATTTATATTTTCTTCGAATAAGAATAATGATCTTCAGATTTAAATATTGAAAACATTTACTTTTACTTACCAGGAATATAACCATTTTTCGTTAATATATAGACATTTAAAAATTTTTGTTGTTACGGGAAAATATTATTTATGTTTCAGAGACGGAGGAGCTCGACGACGAGGAGTTTCCTGCGGGAAGGGCAGATCCCAGCACGATCAGGTGGTCTTGTAATATTTCTTGTCATTCGTTGATACATAAAAACTCTATTGTTCATTATGTATTTGAATTTCATAAATATATATTTTAAAATTAAAATCCCATCTTAAATATTCATTATTATACAATGTAGCATAACTGCTAAGTTTTAAGTTGTACCATCTTTACATTTTATGAATAAATATAGAGCTAGATATATAGTGTATAATGATATAAAATTATCAGTTTTTAACATTATTGGATAAACTAACTACTGTGAATTGTCCCGCTCAGTTTCGACGGCGCCGGCTGCCCGGAGGGGTTCTGTCGCCATGGTGGCCGCTGCATCGTCATCCTAGGATCCCCCATGTGCTCCTGCCTCACCGGATACTCCGGTCTGTTGTGTGAAGACTTGCTGCCGGATCAGTCAAACTCGATCACGTGACTAGAAGAACGGGCCACTCGCTAGTTGCGCACTAATTCCAGCCTGAATAACTGTTATATACTGTATATTTTATAGTTAAATACTATTTAAGTTTTGCTTTATGAATGAAAGTAGTTATTATATATAAGGCTTTAATTTTTATATATTTATTATTTTGTAAACATTAATGTTTAGAAAAAAAAGAAATGCTTTCCATGAGTGGCTTCTTTTTTTAGTACAACACGTGGTCTGTATTCTCCGTATACTTGAATTTTTATAGTTAAATAAAGTTACTGAAACAACTAAGTCATAAATAATAATAACGGCAGTTATAACTATATTGCTGAAAAAATTACAACGTATTTTTAGAACGTGTCTCAAAACTCTCTGGAACCATTCTGTATATTTGTTCCTTAATAGACAGTAAAAAGTAAAAAATATCATATAAATAGGGATCAAAAATGATTTGTTAAGCCGCTGCATTTGTTTTTTACACATACAAATTTTTATTGTCACAACTGATCGTTACAACGGAACCATATTTGGTATAAGCCTTTATCACATTAATGTCCATTTTCAAAAACTTTATAATTTTTTCCTATTTGTGTTATTAAAATGGAGGCCCTTTCAAACTTTGACACACACCGGTAAATTTTATTAAAATTTTACAATATTCGACAAATTAGATATTAAAAAAGTTATCAAACTATCAATATCAAGTTTGTAAAAATCAGATAATAAACATCGAAGTTATTGTGCTTTTTTACTAAAACAACCTGAATTTCCATTAATTATAATGACAAATCTATATTTTTTGCAGAACAAACTCAATAACTCCGTTATTTGTAGTCTGATCCTTTAAAACTTAGTACTATCGGTTAGATAATTATTTGTCAACTTTGTTGGTTCGTGCAAAATTTCTATAAAATTTACCTACTTTGAATTATTTCCGTTTATAAGTTAAAAATGACCGCCATTTTGAAAGCACACATAGAAAAAAATTCATTTTCCCTGAAAATAGACAATGTAGCGATAAATGTTCATACCAAATATGAACTTAATACATTATTCCATTATGGGAAAAACAATTATTATGTGTAAAAACAAAATGGCAGCTAGAGGATTGACGAATTATTTTAGACCCAAATTTGTAAGATTGTTTTATTGCGTTGGTGCCAGGAACAAATATACAAAAGCTTTTCAGGGAGTTCCGGGACACACTGTATGACCGATAATAAAATGCATTTTGATTTTGAATTCTGAAACTTGTCTTGATAAAAAATATGCTATAGCAGTTTTCATATCGAAATTTAATTTTAAAAACTGTTTACTTGCAGTATTAATAATATTAAGAGCGGCTTAATATCAGAGGGAGGAGTATAATTTAGTGTATTAGATAATAACGCAAAATATAAACTTCTTAACTATTGTATTTTATGTTGAAGATGTGTTCATTTTCAAGTACGCAAACATTAAAAGTAGACCATTATTTGTAAAGAAATGTGTATTTAATAACCAAAAGTTTGTGTTTTGAATTTTAACTGATGGATTGGTTAGTTTTGAAAGCAATATATTTCCAATCAACATATTTCAGAATAATCTTTTGGGTTTTGTTAGAGCAAAAAAATTGGATCAGTAATTGCAATGGTGAGAGGATAGTAAATAAAGATAGATTCAAATATCGTGTTTTAAATAAGTAAACTGATATGTAAGAGAAAAGCATGGATTAAATATATATTTGATCAACTAGAATCATTGATTGTCTATTTGAAGTTATTGGGGTGAGCTAACGATACCCAAAACCAATACATTCTGATGATGTTTGTACATGGTCAGGTATATTACATGCCGTTCAGAGGGCAAACTGTTACTTGTATGGTAATTTAGTTCAAGTAAAATGTTTTGATAATATGTATTACATAAAACTATAAACTTGTATTGTAATTGTATATATTGTAGTTTTTGTAAAAATATAGTTTATAATTTTTTAAAGAAACATTATTTTTTTCTACCTACCTAAATATTATTTTTATAATGGGTAAATTATTGCGTTTAGTTTCATGTTCCAATACTCTTTGCTTGTAAAACAAAATGAAAAAAAATACAAAATAAGAATAGACTAATAATAGCTTATTATGTAATAGGCTTCATAAGGAATTTGTAAATTTACAATGCTAAGAAGTAAAAGAATATTTCCAACATCTATCGACTTTATACTTGAGGTTAGACGCGGTCAAGTATTCGCCTTCGGCGGTCTTATGTCGAGTGTGAGGTTGTACTTCAGGTTCTTTATTGTTTCCCTGTAGTTGTGGAATCTCTAGATTTCGTCTTATTTGTAAAGATTTATACTTTGCAGTGACATTTTATAAAATTAAAATTACCAATTGTCCTATTTGCATGAAGTAGTATTATACTTAATGCTTCTCTATCCATAGCCTCGGATGACACACGACGGGCCACGTCGAGCGAATAATATAAGACCTGTTACTCACTTGAGACTGTTACTCACCTGTTACTCACCCTTCGTGACTCGGCCAAGTGATGCAACCGCGCTAGACGCTTTTGCTACTGCGTCGCAGACTATAGCATACACCAAGAAGCTCCCTTTTGAAAATGATCAAAATGAAGAGATCTTGTGAATTGTCTATTGAATTCAATAAAAAAATACTAAAAACAGCAAAACTCACAGATGCAACAAATTATTATTCTAAGTACACATTGAAACTACACATGCATACATAAAAGACACTTTGCGTTCTTCCTTAAATAATTCTACAATACTAAATGGAGTTGAAAAAAGGTTACAAACAAACCCGTCATCGAAAGGCCCCTTTATCAAACGATAAATTATCAGAACGTCGCGGCGGAAGCAGTCACCTTTTTTTCGGGGGAAACTTTATTTATTACCTCAGTTTTCAACTGTTTACCTCAATAATTGTGCGAAATTTATCCATGGCATGATAAAGAATTGCTACAGCATAAAATATTATTTTTATCTCCTCCCCTTCAAACTGAGGAACAATATTGTCCGATTTGTGGTAGAATTTTCTTGTCTAAACTATCAAAGCAAAAGTTACCTCTCAAGTGAATTTACCATTTTTCGTCTTCTTTTATTATAAGTAATGAGTCTTGTATTAAACAAGACAGAACACCTTAGGTGAAATGTTTAAGGGACGATAGAATATAAATATTAGTTTTCAAAACATTCAACTTCGGCAATCACTCCTTCCCTCAGCAGTAAGTTTATATTGTAAAATTAATGACGATTAATCATAAATAATGTCAAAACAAAACACTTTTACCCCAACACACTGTATTGTTCTTATAAATGCATTGCAAAGTTGATTATGTAAGCCTAAGAATCGTAGTTGCATGGTTTTCAAGTGCCATAAGCTTTGATATAATTTATTCACGATACCTTTTAGCCCTTTCCACACATACATACCTTATGAATTCTTTTCCTCAAATCTTTAATATGTTTAAGTTCTATACCGCAGTCGGTTTTCAATAGGTTTAAGTAATTTTATATTTAAATCGATTAATATATATATCTCAATGTAATATGCTTTGATTAATTTAAATATAAATTACAATAAGTTTAGAAGATCCTAATATAACATGGGTAAAATATACCAAGATAACTTTTTTAGTAAGCTTATTTAAACTGTTAGCTATTATATGTAAAAAGTTATTATGTTAAAAAACATGGTATATATAATTGAAAATATGATCTCAACGATTAGAATACAAAGGAACTGAATTTTTAGGTCCAAAAAAAAAAATGAATAACATTAAAGTCAAATGTTTACGTATTTTCAGCAGAACTATTTTCGAGAGTTCTCCTGTTTGTAGGATTGAAGGTTTGGTACCACCATGTATGATGTAATTTTATGGACTTTTAATTCCTACTTGATCTTGATCAATGATCTTTATTGTTACAAACCTGTAGAATATGTGTATAAAGCTGAACAATATTAAATAAACTCATAAAACAACTTTGATAATTTTACCAGTCATGAAAGCTAGACAAATTATTCCTTAGAAGCTATATGGAAGTAGCTATATGGAAGTAGTGGCCCCCTTTACCCTATAATCTCATGCATATCCCATCTCAACATGTGCTCCTTGATGGCTAAGGCTTTTAGGGACGCCGCCATTTTGGTACCCAAAATGGATTTCCCATTCAAGGTTTTCACTTTATTAACCTTTTGTTTTTTTTCCAAAGTAAGTGTATAAATATATATTTGATTGTTTATACTGCTTAATTATCTTTTTATAAAGAGAGAGAAAAAGGCTATGTTATGGATTAATATTGCCCTTATTATTTATATTATGAATTTTATCATACATTTATTATTCATATTGTTCCTGACTAATAATTAGCCTCTTTTATTTCAAATATCAGAGGAATTTTATCATTCTCATTTAATCATATAAAAAAAAAATCAAATATATTCCAACGAAATTCTGTAAAATTAATCCAATTACTTTTTTAACATTAATACACAAAAGTCTACATTTAATTTTAAGTGTTATAATGTGTTCATTGCAAACTAAAATAGGTATGTAAATCAATCTTAATATAAACAGATTGTTACAGACGTTACAATCTTAATATATTTAGATTGTAATTAAAAAGAGGATAAACTACATTTGATTTTCATATGATATGAATTCATATATGGCTTTTGTAAGGTCTCTTTTAATTGAATTGTTAACAGTATTAGTATTTATTTATTCCTTTCTTTTTGATTGAAATTAATATTTAATCAATGGTTTAGACATATTAGACCTATATATAAGACACAGTCAAATATAAGTGAACATATGTTTCAAGAGATGGTTCATCACATGCACTAACAGTTAATTGTTTTCCTTTTTGTGTAATTTATTGCCTATTCAATTAATTTGGCAGATTTTTAACGTATTTTTATTAAATCATTATCCCTTCTTACTTCAAAGTATCTAACATCAGGCACTTGATAATTAGTTTATTGAACATTAACTTAGTTATCATCTTTGTGTCATCCTACCATTTTGTACGAACAGTTGTATGAAAAGAGCTAAGAAGTACTGAACCGAACTACTACATAAGTAAATGTAAACCAAATAAAAAGCACGGAAGAAAACTTAAGTTGCAACCCATGTTCGGAAAGTAACCGCTACATTATGTATGAACCAAGTTGCTGCTCATCTCCAGGGCGCGGGTTGGAAAAGTTTTCCAATGAGAGTGTGGTCGTACTTTGTTGGATGTTTACTTCTGTGCAACTTTAACGACTTTGGCCCTCTTGTAAAAAAAGGTGCCCCTGAACTGCCTACCGACTTTTTCAGGTATTATTTATGGTCTAAAGCCTTAATATCGTTATAAAATTTTTTCAAGACTCCATAGTTAACCATAAAATAATTGGCATTTTGATATATTTTTAATAATAATAACCCTAATTTTCTTTAAATATTATTAACTGGTTGAGTCCAGATCCATTGCAGTTTAATCCGAGTTTTGATCAGTGGTGATCTATAGTTTAATTTAATAATTGAAATAAACAGATGTTAGAAATGTGTTGTGTTAGTTTGGTAAACAATTATATCCATTGTAACGTGTTAACACTCTACAAACCATGTTACATTAATTGATGGTTTTTATAAATTTATAGTTAGCGTACTAATAACGTTTGAATTTAACTTTGACTCTCATACAACAAGTTTGAAGCATAGTAGCCACAAAATATAATTAGAGATCTACAGATAAAACAGAATATATCAGGCTGCGATGGCCGATTACAGCTCAAACAATTTGAGTAGAGCCACGACGTTGCCAACGGTTTTGAGTACCATTTTTACCAATTGGAATCTAGTAGTGAAGTATTCCAGAGTCCAAGATATTCCCTGTTATCTTTACGTTTCTTCTATGACCACCTTTTGAACCACAAACATGCTAACAATAATTTGAGTACACCCAAATAGGGAAAGTCCGTGGTTCATCGAATAATAAAAAGTAAATTTAATTAATATTTCGTATAAACATTTTAACTAAAACAGACAGTGATAATAAAATTTACTGAGTGTACGGGACTGCTGCTCCGGTGGTTTTCGTCAGGCAGTAAATGTATATGAAAATAACTTTTTATGAATATTTTCCCTTGTATTTAAAACAATTTTAATTCATCGAAAATATGAATAAAAGATTTGGTTTTTCGATGATTATATACAGTCAGCTGAAGAAAGTTTGACAGCAATGACCAGGTTAATAGTATTTGTCGAAAATCATTCAATGGAAATGGCTATTTTGTATGTATAAAACATACAGCACAATAACTATTTTTTCCGGAGTTATGATAATCTAAAATAAATTATAGTTTAATGTATAATTTTTCAACACATCATTCAATAATATACTTTTCCATTTACATTTAAGGCTATAAAGCAGTAAATAATAATAATAATAATAATAAAACTTCTGTGTGCTGTAATTTTTGCCACAATAATTTTTTTGAGTTCGCAGCAACGCACGACAGGCTGGTAGGCTAGTCATTTATAAGCAACAATGCAGCGCTTGTCACCTTTGATCTACCAAATGAGTTTGGTGTTTAATAGACTTACGTTGATTGTCAACTTCTATCAGATCCCTGAAACGGCTCTTTGATCTCTCCTGTTAGAGAATCGTAACAACTCATGTTCCAGATTATAACTGAAGAGGGTTCAATCAATTACATAACTGGTATTGCTATTTAATTAATTGCACATTTAAAGCATGTTTTGCATCAATAATTAGTTATCGATAGTTATCTACCTACCTCAATGTGGTAGATTTTTACAATGTTAGGTTTAACTCCCAAAGTTAACTGTAAAAAAAAAAAAAACTTACCTAATATAGTAGGTTTTAATATTGTCATATTCCAAAATTAAATAAAGTGTTTTGCTTACATTTACTTCATTTATAAGTAGATTTTATTTGAGATGTACGGTAAATACAGGAAATGGATTTACAATATTATAATTATAAACTAATTTCCACTTAGTTGATTTATCTTTAAAGGGTAAAAAAATTTGAAATTGACAATATCCGTACACGCACTTTAATTAAAACAATGACATACTGTACACGCATTACTACTTATTAAGTCATCCACTATTTAATATTTCAGGCAAACGGTTTACTCATGACAGTGCTCACCCAAATAATGGTGTTTCACCACAAAGACGTAAACATGAGGATTCACTACATTCATATTCATACGAAGAGGTATTTAGAAAGTATTACGGATAAAATATAAGATCTTTGCTGTGATTCCATTGTCATAAAAACCATCCTTAAAAAATCTTACAAATAAATAAACAAATATTCGTCCATTGCGCTACAGCTGTTTTTATACACTACAAAATCATAAGTATTAGAAGGCTGGTTTATAACTATTTTGTAGAAATGTACTTAAACTAACCACCATATCTCATTCAAACTTATCTAATAAAATAATACATTGCTTGTAATAAATTTAAATACTGAACAAATTCATTAAACAATATTTATAGTAAAATATAATTTTTCTAAAAAGTTTTCTGATGCCTTTGAAACATTTCATATAGTATACACTTAAAAGCAGTAAATTGGCCAAAGGCAGCTGAAGTTGGTTGTAACTGTCCTCAGGCCTCAACTGCCACTCTGTGTAACTTCTGACTTTGATATTGAATAAAGTTAATCCGAGAAAAAGTTATCACTCTTTAGCACTTACAACACTTTACTATGTATTTATAAAAATAGATTCTACGTATAATTAACAATTAGTCCAATGACAAAAAATATTTTTGATAACATAACAGGAAAAATATATTGAAAGTTTGAAGAATGTAAACCCAAGAAGTTTCCTATTGGTAGTCCGCCAAATTATACTTCAAGGTCCTTGATGGGTTGCGTGTTTAGCTATTATTTGCTATCACCCATGTACCGTTCATGATCTTAAAAACTTGTCCATTTAAGGGTTTCATGCCAAAGTAAAAACAACAATTATAGTAAAAAATCCTTCACAAAATACGAGTTCTACCCACATTCTTTGAAAACTAGTCCAAACTGAAATGTAATTCAGTTAAAATGTCATAATATTTAGAGTCAATTAGATGGATCTATTTTTTGCACATTAGAGCTTGAATATTGGATATTATAAAAATAAAAATACAATTTTCTTTTTCGTTAGCCAATATTTAATCATTTTTTACTGGATTAAAAAAAATTAATCCAGTAAAAAAATATTAAATATTGGCTAACGAAAAAGAAGAAAATTGTATTTTTATTTTTATAGATGGATCTACCTTACCAATAAGTTTATTGTACTTATGTTATAGTAGTACATCATGTTATCATATGTTATCATGGATAGCGGTTTCTATTGACACGCACAGCTCAGTTGTAGGCCTACCCCAGCAGAATCGGTGACAGCCATGGACAGGTCAGAGCGTCGCCCTGAGACGCAAGGTAACAATGTCACCAACTGAATCTGTTGGGGGTATCTGTTGGTTGTACAATGCAGTATAGCTGCATGTGTAACTATTTATTGATATTATTTATACTCCTGTAATACCAAAGGTGCTTATGTAACTTATTTAACATGTTTATTTTTGCTACCAACTTGTGATATTTTGTATATTGTGATATCAGTAGATAGTAATATGGGGTTCCTGGCTCACTTTTGGAGACAATCAAAAATCAAACAAATTTCATAGTTTTTCAGTACAATTATGCAACATTTTTGCCATTTTTTGGCCAATTTTCAGCTTTTGTCAAAGTGTCATAAAAATATGCAGTTTTAATGAAATTTTTAATAAATATGCATAAATTTATATGAAATTGTTTACAGAATAAAAAGTTTTTTAAAACCAGTAAAATTGAAATTTTTTATAAGATGATTTAAAATTTATTATCAATACAATTATACTAAAATAATTATTCAAATTTAACTAAAGCAGTTTCTTTATCATCAAAAGTCTTAAAAGCAGTGAAAATTAAATTTAAATCTTTTTTATTTAATTCGTTAATAGTTTTATCATCAATTATATTAGTAAATCTTTTTGGTAAATGTATTTTACATTTTTCTAATTCAACAATAATTGTATATCCATATTTATCTTTAATTCTTTCAAATTTTTCAATTTTATATTTTTCATTTAAATTTAAACTTTTTAATGGTTTATATTCTTTAAATCTTAATTCTCCAATATTATTAATTTCTTCTAATAGATCCATTTATATAGGAAAAAATATCACAAACTTGTTTGTGATAGATATGTTAAAAAGTCATTATCATAATTAGGTTTTATACAAAAATCCATATTCAAATACTTAAAAATCATAGGTAATAATTTTTTGTATGATGTATTACTTTTCTTAAAACATAAATATTTATTAAAGAATAGTGTAATTTTTTCTTTATCTTCATTACCTAATTCAAAATCAATATTATATATTTTGTTTAAAAATTGATAGTAAAATATCCAATTTGTATAATTTCTTTGTTTTAAAAATAATTTTATATTCTTAGGTGTTATTTCAAAATGATTGGAAATACATAAAATATATAATTCATTAATTAATTGTTGTGTTTTATATGGTTGAAAATGGTTAAATCCTCTTAAAATATGTTTAAGATGTTTATTCTTATTACTTTTTCTCTTAATCTTTTTTTCATAAATAATTCTTTTACATATATTACATCCTACACAATTTCCAATTATAGTAAAATTAGTTTGATTATGACATCTATAACACATATCCATTTATTTAAAAAAAAATTATATATAAATGAATGAACCAATTCATTGTCACAAATGTAAGAAAAAAACTAAAAATATTAATCCACAAATTGTTGAAATGAAAAATGGATTACATAGAATTGCTACTAAATGTTCAATTTGTAAAACAAATAAAAGTAAAATTTTAAAAAAAGAAGTTAAACCTATAATTAAAAAAGAATTAACTAAAAATGAACAAATAATTGAAGCAAATGAAATTCATGCTCCAATCAGAAAGAAATTTTTAAAAAGAAAAATAATTACATTAGGTATTGACGATTTATGGGCAGCAGATTTAATTATAATGAAAAATTATGAAAAAGAAAATGATGGTTATAAATATATGTTAAATGTGATAGATACTTTCTCAAAATATGTTTGGTCAAAACCATTAAAGAAAAAAGATGGAAAAACAGTTTCTAAAGCATTTGAAGAAATAATTAAGGATGCAATTAAAATGAATCATAAATCACCTAATCTTTTACATACAGATAAAGGATTAGAATTTATCAATAAAGATTTTAATGAAATACTAAATAAATATGATATTAAATTGTATCATACAGAAAATGAAGAAAAATCAAGTATAATAGAAAGGCATAATAGAACACAAAATGAAAAAATGAAAATACAATTTGAAATTAATAAAAATTATAGATGGATAAATATTTTACCAAAAATTGTTAAAGAATATAATAACTCATATCATTCAACAATTAAAATGAAACCAATTGAAGTAAATAAAAATAATGAAAAGGATTTATTAGATACTGTTTTTAAATATAAACCACCAAAAATAATAACCAAATCAAAATTTAAAATAAATGATAGAGTTAGAATTGGAAATAAAAAATCTATATTTTCTAATAAATATAAAAATAATTGGTCTAGAGAAATATTTATAATTTCTAAAATTAATAATACAAATCCAGTTACTTATAGTATAAAAGATCAAAATAATGAAGATATTATTGGAAATTTTTATGAATATGAATTGAAAAAACCAATTTGTAAATTTTATTTTATATAAATGGAAAAGATATGTTTAAGGTGTAAATTATATAAAGATATATCTAAATTTTATAAAGACAAAAATACTAAAGATGGGTTATATTATTATTGTAAAGAATGTAAGGATGTGTATTATAAAAAATTATATGATTTTTTTTTTTTTTTTTTTTTTTTTTTTTTTTTTTTTTTTTTGAGGGAGAGGCGGAAAAATGCATTACGCACACAGGTGGCCAGCCTGTAGAGTGGGGCTCCCCAAAAAACGGGTTTACCCACTAAAAAACCTCCTCTGTGAGCTGTGGAGAGAGCCGAGAGCCACAACCATTTCTCCCGCCGAGTAGTGCTTCTTGTTACGCTTGATGTCAAGAATGCCTTCAACTCTGCGAGGTGGGTCGATATGCTGGATGCGCTTCGCAACACCTTTCGTATTCCTGCATATCTGTTGCGGCTCATCGAGGATTATCTACGCTCTCGAAGCCTGATTTATGACACGAGGGACGGAACGCGGACGATGGAAGTCACTTCTGGTGCCGCACAAGGTTCAATACTCGGCCCGGATCTCTGGAACGTTGCCTATGACAGCCTCCTGAGGTCCGAGATGCCTGAGGAAACCACTTTGGTTGGGTACGCCGATGACGTCGCAGCTCTCATTGCTGCACGCAACGTTGAGCTGGCCCAACTGAAGTTGAACCGAGTTATGCGGGTGGTCAACAACTGGATGTCCGATCACGGTCTCTCACTTGCTCTCAGTAAGACGGAGATCGTGATTCTCACGAAGAAGAGGATCGACACCGTCGTCCCGTTTCGAGTGGGAAGGGAGGTGGTCACATCAACTCGTGCCGCCAAATACCTCGGGGTTATGGTGGACACCAAGTTAAGCTGGAGGGATCAGATCTTCCGTACGGCGGATAAGGCCGCTAAGGTAGTGACTTACCTTAGTAGGCTGATGGCCAATGTCGGGGGTCCCCGATCCAGCAGAAGACGTCTGTTGATGTCCGCGGTCCAGTCCGTGCTTCTTTACGGGGCAGAGGTGTGGGCAGGCGCTCTAGATAAGGAGTGCTACAGGTTGCGACTCGCCCGGGTTCAGCGTCAAGCTGCGCTCCGAGTGTGTTCCGCCTACCGGACAGTGTCCGAGCCTGCCGTCCTGGTGGTCGCCGGAGTCATCCCTGTCAAGCTCTTGGCAGGGGAGAGGAAAGCGATTTATCAGAGACAAGGCGAGATCGGCAAGGACACGGCAAGAACAGAAGAGCGCTCCCGAACCTTCCAGCAGTGGCAACACAGCTGGGAGCACGACACCCGAGGACGATGGACTGCGCGACTTATCAAGCAGGTCCAACCATGGGTGGAACGGCGGCATGGGGAGGTGGACTACTACCTGACCCAATTTTTCACAGGTCACGGCTATTTTCGGTCGTACCTGAACCGGATGGGAAAGACCGGTTCACCGGACTGCATTTATTGCCCGGGTGTTCCCGACGATGCGGAACACACATTCTTCCGCTGTCCCCGTTGGGAAGGGCCCCGCCTGGAGGCCACACAAATCTTTGGTGTATTTTCGGTGGACTCGGTCTGCCAAAAGATTTTGGAGGATGAGGGCAACTGGGATTGTTTGTCACAGTTCGTCCGGGGCATCCTCCTGGAAAAGAAAACCGATCTGGACCGCGAAGTGGCCCAGATCCCTTGATCGAGCGGCTGGATAAGGAGCGAGCCCCACGGGCGTAAGCCAAATTTAGGCCTAGCCTGACGTAATGTGACAAACAATTCCAGGTTAGATTCCTAAAAAATTATATGATAGTATTAAAGTTATTGAATTAAATGAAAAACAATGTCATAAATGTAAATAAATTAAAGATATTTCAAATTTTAATAATTATCATTATAGTAAAGATAGAAAAAATACAATTTGTATACAATGTATTAGAGAAATGTTTTTAAAACCAATGTTTTTAAAACATGTTTTTAAAACATTTTTAATGTGGATGTGGAAGAAATATTAAATGGACTAATAATTATTTAAGACATTTAGAAACTAAAATTCATGACAAAAATATAACAAAACTAGAAAATTTAAAAATATGATAAAAAATGAAGACAAAATGTTATTTATTTTAAAAAAATTCAAATTTTATTAAAAAAATATGATTTAAACTATAAATTACCTAGTAAAAAGTGGAAATACTTCTTATATTTTTAAGAGTTTTATTTCTAAGTAAAAATTATTTTTAATAAATAAAGAATTTCACCCCTAATAAATGGAACGAACAAATAAAAATATTAATTGTCCTTATTGTAATAAAAATATATTATATAAAAATTATGATAGACATTATAATTCAACTAAACATTTACTAAATAAACAAAAATATGATAATAAAATATTTGAATTAAAACATTGGTGTAAAAATAATAATATATATAATTATAAAAATAAAACTTTAGATGAATTAACAAATATTAAAGAATTATTTGATCTTACAAATTATTCATTATTTAATATAGTAAAATTTAATGAAATTGCAAAAAAATTAACTGTCAGAAATTATGAAAAATTATCTAGAGATGAACTAATCAAAAGATTAAACAAAATTAAAGAAAATCCAAATAATTTAGAATATAGATCATTAAAATATATTGAAAATTTAGCAATTAAAAATAGTATTAAAATTGTTAATAAAACTAGAAGAGAATTGATTGGATTATTAAATGATTATTTTAAAAATAAACCAATTCCAAAAGAAAATATAATAAATATTCAAGAAGCTTCGTCATTAAAAGGATATTTTCAAGATTATATTTTAACAAATTCAAATGATGATTTAGATATTAATGATTATTTAGAAACTCAAAGAAATGAAATAAAAAAATTGATAGAAAAACAAAAATTCAAAAATATTAAAGGACAGATGGCTTTAGAATGTGAATATGAAAGAAAATTAGTAAATGGTGAAATTCAAAATAGTAATATGTATTTTTGTATAAAAAGTTCAGATATTTTAAATATAGATGATTTTATTGATGATCAATTTAAGAAACTGATAGAGAACAACTAAATCAACCATCAAAAGGCTCTGGTTGGTCATTAAAAAGATGTGTTGAATTAAATCTAAAATTATCTAAAAATAATTCATTAAATGCTGGATCATATATAGAATTACCAAATGAAATTAAGAATAAAAAATGTTGTGTAAATTTTAAAAATAAAGATGAATATTGTTTTATTTATGCAATTAGATGTGCTATTGATAAACCAAACAAAAATGCTGAAAGAGTTAAACAATATCAAAAATATATAAATGATGATATTTTTAAAGGTTTTGATTATCCAATAACATTGAAAGATATTAAATTATTTGAAAAAAGATCGTTTGACTCTAAATATAACTATCCATCAATGTCAATAAATATTTATAGAATTGATGAAGATGAAAAAATAGTGCCATTACAAATATCTGAACATTATAATGTAAAATTAGAAATTGATTTATTATATTATAAAATTGGTAATAATTGTCATTATATATTAATAACAGATTTAAATAAATTGGTATATTCTCAATTATCAAAACATAAAACAAAAAAATATATTTGTAGAAGATGTTTGACTCATTTCTACAAAAATAAAGACTTGAATAATCATTTAGAAATATGTAAATCATTAGAACCTTATAGACCTATAATGCCATTTCCTGGTCAAAAAGTAAGTTTTAAAAACTATTACAAAAAGTTTGAACATCCATATGTAATTTATATGGATTTCGAAAGTATATTAGAAAAGATTGATAATTGTAAAAATAATCCAAATTGCTCATATACAAAAAAATTCAAAAACATATACCATATGGATGTACAATCTATTTAGTATCTAGAGTAACTAATAAAATGTATAAACCTATTTGTTATAGAGCAAAAAATGAAGAAGAATTATTAAATGTACCAAATAAATTATTTGAATATTTAGATGAAATTTCAAAATATATAGCTAAAAAATATAATTCAAAAAATAAAAAGCCTATGAATTTAACTAATGAAGAAGAAATTAATTATCAAAAAACTAATATTTGTCATATTTGTGAAAATAGTGGTTTTGATGATGATGAAAGAAAAAAGGTAAGAGATCATTGCCATTTAACAGGAAAATTTAGGGGTGCTGCACATTTAAATTGTAATTTAAATCTAAAATTCCCTCAAAGTATTCCTATATTCTGTCATAATACTTCAAATTATGATACACATTTGTTTATAAAAGAATAAGCTAAAAAATATGGTAAAATTGATTTGTTAGCTAATACAGATGAAAAATATATAAACTATTCAGTAAATTCTGGTTATGGTTATGAATTTGAAGGTGATAAACCTAGAAAATTTATAAAATTCTCATTTGTATTAACATTTAGATTTATGGCTACATCAATTGAAAAATTAGCTAAAAATCTTAAAGAATTTAAGCATATAAATAAATTTATAAAAGAAAATGATATAATTGAATATGATAATGAAACTTTAAAAATATTAACTTCTAAAGGTGTATTTCCATATGAATTTATTGATAATGTCGAAAAATTAAACTATGATAAAATATTAGAAAAAGATCAATTTTATAGTTGTTTAACTAATGAAAATATAAGTGATGATGATTATAAACATTATATAAAAGTTTGGAATAAATTAAAAATAAAAACATTAGGTAATTATTCAGATTTGTATAATATTCAGGATGTATTATTATTAGCTGATATATTTGAAAATTTTAGATCTGTTTGTTTGAAAAATTATCAATTAGATCCAGCACATTATCTAACATCACCATCATTAGCTTGGGATTCTATGTTAAAATTAATAAAAATTAAACTAGAATTAATAAGTGATTATAATATGTATTTAATGATTGAAAAAGGTATTAGAGGTGGTATTTCACAATGTATAACTAGATATTGTAAAGCAAACAATAAATATACAAAAAATTATGATAAAACAAAACCTGAAAATTATATGTTATATATAGATGCAAATAATCTATATGGATGGGCTTTAAGTCAAAAATTACCTTATAAAGATATAACATGGATGAATCCTAATACATATACATTAAATGAATGGAAAGAAACAATATTAGAATTAGATGAAAATGCTGAATATGGATACATATTAGATGTTGATTTAGAATATCCTATTGAATTACATGATGATCATAAAGATTTACCATTAGCACCTGAACATTATAATAATAAGCTTTGCACAACATTATTTGATAAAAAAGATTATGTTATTCATTCAAGAAACTTAAAATATTATCTACAAAAAGGATTAAAGTTAAAGAAAGTTAATAGAGTTATAGCATTTGATCAAGATGATTATATGAAAAAATATTGAATTAAATACTAAATTAAGATCCAAATCAACATCAGATTTTGAAAAAGACTTTTTTAAATTGATGAATAATAGTGTTTTTGGAAAAACTATGGAAAATGTTAGAAATAGATGTGATATTAAATTAGGTGATGAAAAGTTTTCATTAAAACAAGCAAAAAAACCTAATTTTAAAACATTTAGTATATTTGATATAGACTGTATTGCTTCACATATGATAAAAGAAAAGGTTAAGTTTGATAAACCAATCTATATAGGATTTTCAGTACTTGATTTATCAAAATTACATATGTATCAATTTTATTATGAAAAATTAAAGAAGTTTGATCCAAATATAAGGTTATTATATATGGACACAGACAGTTATTTTATAGAATTTAAAAAGGATCCATATAAAATTATTAAAGAAAATATTAATGAATTTGATACAAGTGATTATAAGAAAGAACATGTATGCTATAGTGAAAAGAATAAAAAAATAATTGGTAAATTTAAAGATGAGTTAAATGGTGAAATATTAGAAGAATATTGTGGTTTAAGATCAAAATTATATAGTTATGAATTTAATAATAAAAATCCTGTAAAATGTAAAGGAATTAAGAAAAGTGTTGTTGATAAAACATTACACATGGATGATTTTAAGAAATGTTTATTTGATGATCAAGAACAATATAGAGAAATGAATTGTATTAGAAGTTTTAAACATGAACTATATACAATAACAATAAATAAATTAGCTTTAAGTAATAGAGATGATAAAAGATTTATTTGTGATAATAAAATTGATACATTACCTTGGGGATATAAAAATAATTATAAATAAATGGAAATTTTAATTGTTCCAAAAGAATTAATAAATAATGATTTTGATATAAAATTATATTTATTTAAAGCTAAAGTATCAAATAAATTTTTAATATATCTTTTTAAATATAAAAATTATTTTGTATATCATTATAAGTTTAATTTTATAATAGAACCATTTATAAATATAATAAAAAATTATGTTAAAGAAAGTTTTAAAGAAAATGATCAAAATTATATTAATAATTTATAACCATATGATATTGAATTTATACTATAATTTTATGTATATTTTTAAATATTTTCTTTAATAAATTTAAATATATTCAATAATTTATTGAATATCTAACCTAAAAATATCTATAAATTTTGCTTTATTATCATTATAAGTAAGACCCGTCTTTAAGACGGGTCTCAAATTTGTATATAATTAATTATCTTTATGAATATTTTTTGAATGTTTAAAGGGTAATGTTTTGTTACCCTTAAGTTTTTATTGTAGCCTATAAGGTTACCTCCTTTAAAAATTTTTAAAATAAATATTATAATTTATATGGGACCCATTTTGGGTCCTACCTAATTTTAATAAGTTTTGTATGTTTTTCATTATATGATAGGGGGGACAAATTGTCACCTCTAAAAATATCTATCAATTTTTTATCTATCCTTATTGTTTTCTACTTTTTTTATTTTAAAATTAATAAATATAAACCAGATTCATTAATAAACATTGTTTTATTATCTATCTTATTGACGCCCTGTTTTAGGGCATCTGAAAACATGTTTGTACATCAATTTCTAGGGTGTCATAATTTGTGACACCTATAATTTTTATGTAAATTAATTTATCATCATTATGTAAGTGTAACTGTTGGTTACACTTGATATTTTTTAAGTTTTATATATTTTTCTTTTACATTATCAATTAAAACTTTTCTAGAATTTTTATATTTTAAAATATTACAAATATCTTTTCCTTTAAACCAAGGATTATTTTGTTTATTAAATACAATTAATTTATTATTAAATATAAAATTATTGTTAATTAAATCAATTATGGTTTTTACTATTTATGTAGACAAATTTTATATTACAAATTTTGTTTTAATCTTAAATATACAATACTTTTAATATTTTCATTATTTATTAGATTTCCATCACTATCTTGAATAGATACTACAATATTTTGAATTTTATTTATATTTTTTAAAGGAATATAATCAATTTCATTTGGTTTTTCACTAATTTTTGATCCATATTCAACATTTGGATAAAATGAATATAGTTCGAGTTTCGTGAGGTTCCAGTGGGCTGGAAGAGCCCACTGCGGCTGTTTTAGGGCGGTGCCCTCTTCAGCCTTGGCTAGGGTTTGTGGATGCGGTGCGACACTACGGCAGGACTTTTTTTGTTTTTTCTTTCGTTGCCTGCTTTCGTGCCGGGGTGGGGTTAGGCGTAGCGGTTGACTCCGACATTACGGTAGGACTTTTTTTGTTTTTTCTTTCGTTGCCTACTTTCATGCCGGAGGGGAGGGGGGAGGGGAGGAGTTCTGACACTACGGTAGGGCTTTTTTATTTTTTCTTTCGGTGCCTACTTTCGTGCCAGAGGGGGAAGGGAGCCACTGCGACCAGGACTTTGAATAATCAGAAGACTGCTAAACGATATGCCTGGCGCAGTGGGGGTAGGGTTGAGGTTTGCTACGGTCGTTATGGAGTTACTGTGAGGGTGTGCGGTTTGTGGTTATTGGCTGGTTACGGAGGCAGGTCTAGGTTAGAAAGGTGGTGGATTGTGAGGGTTTGGCGGTCGGTGAAGTACGGGTCGAAGTAAGGTGTTAGGATTTCTGAGTGGCGGGCTTTGTCGAGGTATCGGGTGTTGAGGTGAAGAAGGAAGTCGCGGAGTGGTGGGATGTTATGGGCTTCGTAAGCCGAGTGGTTACGGGCCCATGGGGGAAGGTGAGAGGCTAGGCGGAGGGCTCGTCTCTCGGTCATCTCCAGATTGGAGATGTGGCGGTCTGGGAGCGTCAGGAGGAGGGGGTGGGAGTACGTGAGGACGGGACGAATTACAGAGGTGTAGAGGCGGGCGAGGACTGTAGTGGAGCAGGGTTGGCGGCGGTTGTTGAGGACACGGAGTGCCCGAAGGCGGGTGGTGGCTCGGCGTTTGGAATCCTTGATGTGAGGGATGAAGGAGAGGTTTGAGTCCAACTTAACACCCAGGTAGGTGCAGGATTTTCGGAGGTCAAGACGGATGTTGTTGAAGGTGATGGGATCTGATTTGGTACGGCGGTAGCGACGGGAGTGGAAGTTGAAGAAGCAGAGTTGGGTTTTGGAGGCATTGAGGAGGATGCGCCAGCGGTTGCAGTAGGTCAGGTAATTGTCGAGGGTTTCGGAGGTTTTGCGGAGTAAGGTGTCGTGCCTACGTTCTGAAACCCAGAACGCCGTGTCATCGGCGAACTGAGCCAGACCGCAGGAGGTGTCGGTGGGGTTGAGGGGAACGGGGGCTGGGAGGTCACGGACGTACAAAATGTACAGGAGGGGACTTATGGCGGAGCCCTGGGGGACCCCAGCCATAAGGGTGAAGGGGGTGGATAGGTTGCCATGTAACCGGATTTGGGCGGTGCGTCCATCAAGGAAGTGGGAGATCCATCGTACGATGGGGGCAGGGAACTGGAGTGCCAGCAGCTTGGCCCGAAGGCCATTGTGCCAAACCGTGTCGAAGGCCTTTTGGACATCCATCAGGGCTAGGATTGTGGGGCGGTGGAGCGAGTTATTCGTCTGGAGGCATGTGACGACCCGCAGAAGCTGGTCGTACATGTTGACTCCAGGCCGAAAGCCCGCTTGGGTGTTGGGGAGGAGGCCTAGGAGGTTGAGATGGGAGTGGAGCCTTGCGGCAAGGATTTTCTCGAAAAGTTTCGAGAGGGTCGAGGTGAGGGATATGGGCCGGTAGTTGGATGGGTTTCTAGGGTCCTTGTGGGGCTTGGGGAACAGGATGACATGGGCATGTTTCCATGCCCGTGGGGAGTAGCCGAGGTGGAGGACGGAGGTGTAGAGAACGGTGAGCAGGTTGATGAGTAGTGGAGGGGATTTCCTGATCAGAAGGTTGGATATGCCGTCAGGACCGGGGGCGGTGTTGCGGAGGCGTTTGCGTTTGAGTAAAATTTCGTCAGGAGTGATTGGTCGGAGGAGTTCATGGTCTGGAAGGACTGGGGGAATCGCGTCAGGTGGTCTGAAGAGGTCTGGTTGCCGGTCAACAAGGTCGTTGATGTGTCGGAAGTGTGCCTCATCAAAGTCGGGGTGTTGTGGAACGGAATGGATGGCGGCCAGGCAATCGCGGAACGCCTCGGCCTTGCCCTGGCTGTCCGCGACGACTGTACCGTCAACCATGAGGGGGGATGTTTGGGTGGGAGGGTTGTTTGTGCGTTTGACGAGACGCCAGAACGCACGGGGGTTATTGTGGAAGTCGGAGTCCGCCTTCTCGCACACTTTCATTGCCCTGGTGTCCCTGAAGGCGCGCATGGCAACCTTGACACGTTCTACCAGAGCCCTGTAGGTGTCGTGAAGGTAGGGGGAGGAGGGGTCTCGGAGAAGGAGACGACGAACTCGTCGTTTCGCTTTGATGAGGTCAAGTACGTCAGGGGGCAGTCTCAGTGGGGTGTGGAGGACACGCTTGACTGGAATGGCAAGGTCTTTCGCCGTGACAATGGCAGAGGTGATGTTTGTGTGGAATTCCTCGACTTGGGCAGGGGTGCGGGGTGGTTGGGCACGGGTCAGGGGGTCGAGGGAGGTAGTCAGGGAATGGGTGAATAGATCCCAATCCGCGTTTCGATAATCAGTGATTTCGAATGCTTCATGGGAGTCTACCTTGTAGGGGAAGGACCTGACTTTCAAGTCGAAAATCAGGGGGACATGGTCGGAGCCCAAGTCGTGGCCGGAAAGGATTCTAAGAATTTTACTGGATAGTGCTGGTGAGGTAATGAGTTTGTCTGGACAGGTCGGGACTTGACCCTCATGGCCCGGGTATCGGGTGGGGGGTGTTTGGTGGTGGTGGAGACCGGAGTCAATGAGGAACCGGAATATTATAGAGGAACCGGAATGAATATAGAATTTCTGATTCTTTATGTAAATGTGAATGATCTTTATGATTTTCAAAACTAGGATCAACTAAATTACAATGTATTTCAATAACATCAAAAGGTGTAATTTTTGGTAGTTTTATTCCTTTTGTTAATACATTTGGTTCAATTATTTTATTATTTAACCCTAATAAATCAATTATAATTGTTGTTACTATAATTTTAACAGGAGAGTTTATTATAATATATGGTCCATCATTTTTCAGTATAAAATCATTTTCATCAAATTTATTAATTTTCTTTTTAAATTCTTTTAAACTATTAATAAAAATATTTTTTATTTCTTCAATTGTATAATTTCCTTTATTTATATCGAAATATTGATCTACAATTTTATCATCTTCATCTTAAATAGAATATCCATAACAGTTTTTATAATCATTTGGTATATTTGATATAAAATTATCTGAATAAAATCCACTTAAACCAATACTTAATTTTCCATCTAAATGTATTGTATGTTCTAATCTTAATCCTAGTTTGGATGAATGACCAATTATTTTAAATAATTTCATCTTATTTAAATAGAGATATGTTTAGAAAAAAAGATAATATAAAATTAGAATCATATGATAAAAATAATAAAAATGATCAACCTATTAGATTATTAATTATAGGAACCAGTGGATCTGGTAAAAATACATTATTATTAAATTTTATTTATAAAAGATTAATTCCATATTCAAATTTATATATTTTTAGTAAATCATTAGAACAACCATCTTATAAATTATTACAAAAAAGATTTAAAAATATAGAATCAAATATTAATAAACAAATTTCTTATTTTTCATGTGATGATATGATTCCACTAAATAAATGTAAACCAAATTCATTAGTAGTTTTTGATGATTGTATTTTAGAAAAACAAGATAAAATTAAAGAATATTTTATAATGGGTAGACATAAAAATATATCATGTATTTATTTATCACAATGTTATTCAAAAGTTGATATGCAATTAATTAGAAATAATTTAAATATGTTATGCATTTTTAAACAAAATGAACATTATATGAAAAAAATATATAATAATTTTGTTGGATCAGATATGAAATTTGATAAATTTAAAACTATTTGTAATGATTGTTGGAAAGAAGACTATGGATTTTTAACTATTAATTTATTGAAAAAATCAAATGATGGAAAATATATGAAAAATTTTTCTGATATTAAATAATGATAACGGCTTGTTGTATGTTTGATTCAATAATTGATAGAATATTTATTTTATTAGTATTATTTATTTCATTAGTATTTATATATTTAATGAAAATTACAGAAATAAAGTAAAATAAATTGTGTTTAACATAATTAGTGTTTATGTTAACATGATTTGTGTTTGTGTTAACATGATTTGTGTTTCTGTTAACATGATTTGTGTTTTGTGTTAACATGATTTGTGTTTTGTGTTAACATGATTTGTTTTGAACCTAAATTTTTCTTTGTAATAAATGGATAAAATATCTGTTAATGAAGCTAAAAAATTAGATGATATTGAGAAAAAATTAATAAAAGAATTTAAAAATCAAATTAAAATTGAAGATAATTATGAAAAAATTAAACAAAAAGCATATGAACCTATAACATCAGCAATTGGTAAAGTTGAAAATAAAATTGGTGAAGTCTTAAATGAAAATAAAAACCTTATGGAATTGGTACCTATTGTTAATAATTTTGCCAATATATCAATACCAGAAACTGAAGAATTAAATTTACCTTCAAGTACTCCATTTAGACCAATCAGACAACCAATAATTCAAGAAGAATCGACATTTATTGACCCAAATTTAATTTCACCTCAAACAGTAGATAAAATTATTGGTCCATTAGCACAAAAATATTTACCAAGAACAAAAGATGATAAATTTGGTTTATATTGGAATAAACATAAAAAATCATTTATGATTGGTGATAAAATAACTGTAATTGATAATGATGATTTAATAATTGATGATAAAAAATATAATGGAACACATGGATTATGGAGATTGTTAACTTATGAAAAGAAACCAGATAATAATTTATATACACAAGATGATTTAAATAATTATTCAAAGATTTTATGGGAAACTAATTCAATTTATAAAAATAATGATCCAAATAGTAAGAAACCAAAATCTAGTAAAGGTGATAAATATATTAATTTAATTAAACATATTTGGGAATTAAAAGGTGAAATTGAAGGTTCAGGAATCAGAAAATATACAGAAAATAAAATTGAATATAGATTTATAGATGATTTAAATAAATTAGATAATATTATTAATTATATATATGCACAAGAAAAACCTGGTAATAATAATTTTTTAAATGAAAAGAGAACAATTAAAGACTTTATATCAAATAAATTGGATGAATTAATTGAAAAACCTGAAGGAATTAAGTATTTAAAAAGAATTTTGGCAAATATTTCATCACCATTATTAAAAGATGGATCAGGTATTTTAAATGATGTTATAAATAATTTACCTTTCGAATTACATGTACCTGGTTATCAATATCTAGAGCCTGGAACTAAATTAAATAAAAGAATAAAAAGAAGTGATCCTGGAATAAATGATTTAGATAAAGCTGCTAAAGAACATGATTTATTTTATAGAGATCATAAAGATACAAAATCTAGAAATGAAATAGCAGATAAAATTTTACAAGATAAAGCATGGGATATAGTAACATCAAATGATCATGGAATTGGTGAAAGATTAATTGCATTACCAACATCACGTGCTATGTGGATGAAAAGAAAATTTGGTATGGGTTTAGAAGTAGGATTAAAATTTTAATAAATTTAATTATATTAATCTATATTATAAAAAACTATAAATTTTTTTCTTAATAAATGGAAAAAACAAATATAAACTTGACAGATAATCAAAAATCAAAAATAAAATTAGCATTTAAAAATAAAAAATCAGTTATAATTCAATTTAATATTGATCAATTTAATGAAAATGGAAAAGATATTATATTATTATCTAAAAGACAAATTAATAAACTAAATAAACATAAAAAATTAAATAAAGGGTTAAGATTTGAATTTTCATATAATCAATTAAAAGAAATAAAAAATGGTGGATTACTAAAAGAAATTTTAGATTTTGCTGATAATATACCTATAGTTAAAAATTATACACCAAATGTTAGAAAGGGAGCAAAAGTTGTAAAAGAATCTATAATTCCTAAATTTAGAAATTTTGTTGATTGGTTAGATCATGAATTAAAAAATGTAGAAGGATCTGGTTTAGATAAAAAAACATTAAAATATATGAAACAAAATTATAAAAAAATTTTGAACCACTAACATTAGGTGAATTAGAAAAATTGTGTAAAAATATAAAATATTTTAGAGGTATATTTATGAGAGATATATTACCTAATAAAGTTAATAAATTCGAATGTGGAATTATAAATTTAGATTCATTTGATGGAAATGGAACTCATTGGGTTTGTTATTATAAAAAAGATAAAATTAAATATTATTTTGATTCATATGGAAATATAGTTAATAAACCACCAATAGAATTAGTTAAGTATCTAGGAAAAGATAATATATTTTATAATGATAATCAAATTCAAAATTATAATGATCCACCAATTTGTGGTCATTTATGTATTTTTATATTAAACGAATTAAATAATAATAAAAAATTTGATAATATAATAAATAAATTAATCCTTAATAAATATGGATTCACAAAATATATTTGATCTGTTTGGAAGACAGAAAAAACATCCAATTAATATTAAAGAAGATTATATAAATTCTAAATTAAATATATTTTTTAATAATTTTAGTAAAAGTTTTAAAAGTCATATAAAAAAGACTGAAAATCTAGTAAATGCCATTGGTTTATCAAAAAATTATATAAGTATTAATAGTAAAAGAATTGTTAATGTTAAACCAAGTATAAATAAATATGATGTTGTAATAAAATCAGAATTAGATGAAGTTTTAGATTCAATTATTAAAATTGGTAATGATCATTCAGAAACTAAAAAGGATTTAAATAAAATTACAGACTTTTTAATTAATATTGGAAAATATGTTGAAAATTTAGAAGAAAAATTAGAAAAAGAACTAAAATTTCTATTTGATGGAGTCAATGAATCCATAAAAGAATTAAATGCTGAAATAATACTAATTAAAGATGATATAGATAAATTACAATAATTATTTTATATAAATGGAGTTGATTTATTGTCTTAAATGTAAACAAAAAACTAATTCTAAAGATATTCAGATAATAAAATTGAAAAATATAAATGTAATTAAATCAAAATGTTGTATTTGTAATTCAAAGAAAAGTTGTTTTACAAAATTTTCTCCCTAATAAATGGCTCTATACAGTTCATTTGATTTATTCATTATCAGAAACCAAAATCAATTAAACAAAGATGATTGGGATGATATTTCTGAAAAATATGAGTTGAGTATTAATATGATGAGATTGTTTCAAAATAAATTAAATTGGCAAAAAATTGCTCAACATTAAAATTTAACTATAGATTTTATTACTGAATTCATAAATTATCAATTAAAAGATTATATTGATTTGATTTGTAAATATCAAGATTTAACTGAATATTTCATTCATGATTATGCATTTACATTAAATTGGGAATTAATTTTAGAACATCAAAAAATATCAGCAAAATTTATACTTGATCATGCTACTGAAATTGAATATTTTAAAAGTAAAAATGAAATTGATACATACAAATTATAAAATTTGACATCATAAAATTATAAAAATTTTACTTGTTTTAAAAAAGCTTTTGATTTAAAAAATTATCCTTAATAAATGGCTGTTTACAAAAAATATGTAAATGATATTGAAAGAGCTGAATATAAAAATTTCTATCCATTATCTAAATTACATTTAAATGAACCTAATAAAAAAACTGAATTTAATATAGATTTTGGAGATGGATTTTGTACTTCTAAATTTCAATTTTATATATCTGGTAAATTGACTAAGTCTGATGGAAATGCATATGATAATGGTGCTAATATAAAATTAATTGATAATTTTGTTCCATTTTTATTTTCAAAAATTGAAGTTAGAAAACATAATAAATTGATTGATGAAATTGAATATCCTGGTCTATTGAGTACAATTAAAGGTACTATAACTTATTCAAAATCAGAAATAAATCAAATAAATAATGGTTTTGAATCAAATTTTAAAAATAAATTTGAAGCAATTGGTAATTTATCTCATTTTGGATTAGGATTTTTTGAAAATGTAAATATTCCAATATACAAAGGAGGTTTTAATATAACATTTATTAGATCAGAAGATAATGATGCAATTTTTAGATGGAAAACTAAAAAGGCTGATGGATCTTATGATAATGCTACATTACCAACTGAAGGTAAAATAACAATTGATGAATTTTTTATTAGAGTTCCTATAATTGAATACAAAACAACAAGTAAAATTCAATTAATTAATGAACTAAGCAAATTTGAAAAAGTAAATTTTCATTTTAATCATTGGCAATGCATTGAACAAAAAAATATTACAGGAAAGAATTTAAGTTTGGATATAACAAATATCTATAGAAATATTTATAATCCAAAATTTATTATAATTGGATTTCAAAAATCAAGAACAAATGATCAGTTATTTGATACTTCTAAATTTGATAGTATGTATGTAAAAAATATAAGAGTAAAACTAAATGGTCATTATTACCCTGATGAATTGGAAAATTTTGATATAAACAATGAAAAATTTAGAATTATGTATGAAATGTATCAAGATTACAAAAAAGTTTATTATAATAGTAGTAAAATGTATTATAATCCAACAGAATTTCTAGAAAATAGACCAATTTATGTAATTGATACTACAAAAAATCCAACAAATATTTCAAGTTCAAAAAATGATATTATTATTAATGCAGATTTTGATTATGATATAGTAGCTACTAGTAAAACAAATTGTTATATTATTATTGTATCTGAAAAATTACTTGAATATAATATAATCAAAAATGATATTACTGAAATAAATTAGTTATAGAATAATAATTTTAAAATTTTATTTAAAAATAAATACATTTGAAGCGTGCATGGCATGCACACTGAACTTAGTTTTTGTTATATTTATCCATTTTGAACATTGATTTTGTTCACATTTTTCAACAACTTTAATTTATCATAAATCAGTAATATTCAAAGCGTGCATACCATGCACACTTAACTTAGTTTTTGTTATATTTATCCATTTTGAACATTGATTTTGTTCACATTTTTCAACAACTTTAATTTATCATAAATCAATAATATTCAAAGCGTGCATACCATGCACACTTAACTTAGTTTTTGTTATATTTATCCATTTTGAACATTAATTTTGTTCACTAAAAATTCCATAAAACTCTATTCATTTTGGATACCATTTTAGTCAAATTTTACTTGTTTAAAAAAAATTTTATTTTGTAGGAAATTTTATGAAAATTTAGGCATATTTGTTGAAAATTTCATTAAATTTGCATATTTTTTATGACAATTTAACAAAAGCTGAAAATTTTCCAAAAAGTAGCAAAAATATTGCATAATTGTACTGAAAAACTATGAAATTTGTTTGATTTTTGATTGTCTCCAAAAGTGAGCCAGGAACCCCATATTACTATCTACTGATATCTCTTAATTATTATCGTATACCGTGGCTATGTATAACTTGGGTTAAGAACACTGTGACTACCTTTATTTTAGATGTAATTGCATGAACTGCCTGCCAGCAAAAATTAGAAAATAAATATTGATTGACATGCCAACGGTCAAAGTTTATAATATTCTTGTAAAAGTATTGACAGTATTGTGACATGTTTTTTTTCCACGAGTGCTATTTGAGCACTTGGAATTGTAATTTCATTGTACTTCTTATTGAAATAAAGCTTTTGTGAACTGTGAACTGTGAACCAACACGTGAGTATGGTGATTGCATTAAAATTCTCTAGACTATATTAGTCCAGGCGCTACACAGGTTGAGTGAGCATGCACTGAAAGTCCAACGAAACTTTGAATTTTAATAATTGTGTGGAACATCTGAGGGATGAAGAAAATCTAGTTGCTACCTTTCCAGCGTGGTCACAACATACCTGCCATTTCTGTCTCGAACATTCTTTGATGTCGGCTTTTAGACATTGTTTTATATTATTTTTATTTCTATTTATAAACTAAAGAAGACCCTGGAAATTAAGTAATTGGTTTTCACGTAAGTCTTAATCTAGGACAGCCCAGATCTAGGACGGTCCATCAAATTTTACAATGATACATTTAAAGTAATTGTAGGATCCTCTTTAAAAGAAAAAATCCACAAAGGTGACCTCAAATGAACATTCAAGCCAGAAATGGTGGGCAGTCAAACTTTGCATGGTTACCGAAATTTAAAAATTCAATTTCTCGTGTTATATTCGACCTTTTGGGATCGGGTTAAGGACTTTTTTCTCTATATTAAAAGATTTTAAGAATGATATACAACATTACATATATGTCGCAACACTAGGAGGCGACCCCCGGTGTTGTGTCCACTCGGAATCGTGGCAACGTCGATATTTTACATCTACTATATTTTAAATCACCGCAACAGAAACCAAAAGTCAAACTTCGCTAGACTTACAGTTCATGCTCACCCTGTTTAGAGCCCGGACTAATATAACAACAATAAACACAATGTTGTGTTATTTGTAAAATATCTCCCTTGCTCTTAAAGCGTATTTTAGAAGTCAAGGAAAAATTCCAATTCATTTTTTCGTTTAATTTTCCAATTTAATACATTAGAAAGATAAACGATTGCACACAAATTTAACCAGCTCAAAAGTGGTACGTTAAATCTTCACAACAATTAAAATGTTAATTCCTTAACAAATAATGAATGGAAGACCTTATTGTACGTAACCCTTATATTTGCGCTTTAAATAAGCAACAGAATGAATTTAAATCAATGATCGATGAACATAGGGAATAGTACTTACCACGAATTTCATAGAAATGCCTTTAATTGATTAGATTTATTGATATTTGTTGGCAAACAATTAATATGACGAAACAAAATTAGGAATAACTTCATGACATGAATGTATTTTAAATATAAATGAACAATAACCAGCTACATTTTCCACATTTAATGAGACAAAGTGTTTATAAATTTGTCAGCTACTTTAGGAGAAGGCGCGGTGCCATATAGAGCAGGTCGTAAAGGGCGCAGCTTCCTATTTTATGACAGACGCCTAGATATCGTCGTTTCGGCTCCCATTTCCACTTTTCATTCATAACTTGGGATAGACTATATGCATTATTAATATCCCCTTCATAATTTTATTCTTATTATCATGTCTGTTCACTCCTTATTAGAAATTAGTCCTCTTCACGTATTTATAACGTTGATTAAATCAAAATTTTTAACTAACCAGTGTCTGTGTCAATGCAATTTATGAATTTTTTTTTGTGCTTAAAAAAGAAGATTTTGATCTAGATGTTATTACTTACTATATATATTTTATTAACGATCCCAAAATCAACAATTTCACAAAATCTGTCTGGTGTGTAATATAAGTGACCAAGAGTACACTCTAAAAAATTGATATCTCAAAGATTGGTTATTATTTACAACTTTGCTTTCAACACATTAAATATCATTGCTGAAACTGTCGAATAAATTTTTATCGACAGCTTTGTTGGAACAAACAGATTTCATTGAAGTGTAAAAAATAAAATATAAAAGTAAAATGAAACCTGATTAGTTTAAATAAGAGTTAAAATATTCTGTCATTAAAAAATATAAATTAATTTATCTATTGAGGAACCTAAGATACCTTGCCTTTTAAGGAAGATATACTGTAATTACTAAAACGTAAAGTACAGGAACTGCAGTAGTGATTTGTGTGACACATAGGAAGGGGGTGTTTATATCTTATATAATATCTGCTTCTCCACCAATAACGACAGCTATTACAACATACGCCAACACGTATCCTACTGGTGCATTACACCGATGTCCCATATCTCACAAGAAACTGAAGTAGTCATTTGTGTGCCCCAGGTGCAGGAAACGTTTAGATCTCTGCCAATGTCTGGTACTCGTGCAATAACGACAGCTATTGCAAATATATGCCAATACGGATCCTACTGATGTATTACACTGATATCACGTATCTCACAAGAAACTGAAGTAGTCATTTGTGTGCCCCAGGTGCAGGAAACGTTTAGATCTCTGCCAATGTCTGGTACTCGTGCAATAACGACAGCTATTGCAAATATATGCCAATACGGATCCTACTGATGTATTACACTGATATCACGTATCTCACAAGAAACTGGAGTAGTCATTTGTGTGCCCCAGGTGCAGGAAACGTTTAGATCTCTGCCAATGTCTGCTACTCGTGGAATAACGTCAGTTATTGCAATACGCCAATACGGATGGATGCTACTGGTGCATTACACTGATGTCCCATATCTCACAAGAAAATGGAGTAGTATTTTGTGTGCCCCAGGTGCAGGAAGCATTTAGATCTCTGCCAATGTCTGCTACTCGTACAATAACGACAGATATTGCAACATACGCCAATACGGATCCGACTGGTGGATTACACTGATATCACGTATCTCACAAGAAACTGGAGTAGTCATTTGTGTGCTACAGGTTCAGGAAACGTTTAGATCTATCCAATGTTTGCTGCACCTAATGTTTCTGATCTTAGCTAATGTCTTATACTATGCCATTACGACATATATTATAACATATGCCAATACGGATATACGGGTGCATTACATTGATGTTCTATTCCTCTCGAGAAACTTCAGTAGTCATTTTTGTGTCCCAGGTGCAGGGAATGTGTCTGATATTAGCTAATGTCTTCTAATACGCCCATACGACCTATATTGTAGCATACGTCAATACGGATCCTAACTGTGCATGATATTGGTGTTCTATACCCTACGAGAAACTGCTTTAGTTATTTGTGTGTCAAAGGTGTAGGGAATGTTTTTGATCTTAGCTAACGTCTGCTACTCCGCCAATAACGACATCTAATGCAAAATACAGATATCACTGGTGGTATATTACTCGAAGGCTCCATATCTTACGAGAAACTGCAAAAGTATTTTGTGTGTCTATGATAAAGGTGAGATTTTTGATCCCAGCTAATGCCTGTTTCTCCGACAATAACGACTTATCATGCAATTTACCCAAATATGGACCATTCTGATACATTACTCTGATTATATCTGTAGAGGAATTGCAGTACCGTAGTCATTCCTAGTTTTAGCTAACGTTTGGATCTCACCTATTGTCTGCTACTCCGACAATAACGACATCTATTGCAAATATACACCAATATATATCCTACTGGTGTATTACACTGATGTTCCATATTATTTGAGTATCTGCAGTAATCAATTATGGCATTCAGGTGCAGGAAACGGTGGAACCTTAGCTAACGACTGCTACTCCAGTAATAACGACATTTATTGCAACCTACGCCAATACTGCTAATGCTCTCCGTATGTTAAGACTTATGTTCCCTGTATGTTATGAAGAAATAAAGTAGTCATTTAAGATGCAGGAAACGTTTAGCTTTCAGATAATGTTCGCTGCTCCGCCATTAACAGCATCCATTCCAACAGCCATCAATAAGAACCCTGCTAGTAAATATAGTAATGTTCCATATAATAAATTTGTGAAAAGGTTTTTTGTCATTTTAAAGTTGAACACTATATTCAATGATTTTGGTAAGATGTTGAACGTTAAACAGATTGTATTAACGTTTATCGCTCAAAACAAATACCTTAACAGTAATTTTATAGCTATTCAATTAAAAACACTTAATAAACGGATTTGTCCATCTAAATTGTCGCTTTCACCTTTGATTACACATATGAATTAATGAATTCCTTGCAGCCCTGTGTCAAAAATCTGATTTATAAAACAATATAAATATACATTGATTTTATGTTCTTGACTGTACCAAGAACAAGCGTTACGACAAACCATAGCTTCTCAATTTTATATTGATAGCCAGAAAATCCAATCTACCAACTCTATAGCTATTTTAAAATAGGTATCTAATCATTGGATTAAGTCAACAATACAGTAGCTACAACATACTATATTTTTAATAAATGATCAACAGTAACTCAAGTTTAGCGTGTATGATTAATAATTGAATACATGGAATTTGTTTATAATACCAACAACAACAAAGAAGACAAACAACGAACAAGATCAAATCCACGTTGCTTACAAACAACTTTGTCGTAATAACCACTTCATACAGTTTCAGTGAAGTAGTTAGTTTGAAGTTGTGTTTTATGAAAAATATCACATGGTTAAAAAGTGTTTGTTTGATTTTGATTTTCTTTTAACATAAGCTGTTTGTAAAGATTAATTCCCCCCTCTAGAGTCTAAGCATAATAGTATTTACATGTTAAATAGCTAATATTTTGAAATCAGGATTAGTACCGGGCTTACCCGGGGTCTATGAAAACTAACGGACGTGCATACAGTTTACACGAGGCCAGATGCGGCCGAATTTCAGCTGTCAACTTGATTTAGCCTAAAAGCATTACAATAATCTGACTTAGCTTTATTTTCTGCGTGAAACTATAAATAAAAGTCAATGAAGTCTTGAGTGTTGCATATTATTCTAGTCCTCAATTAATTATGAATTTAACTATACAAATAACGTTATGCTTTGCATCGCTTTGAATTCACTATTCGCCTCAAACTAAAGGTGAATTTGTACTACTGTAGGGTAAACAGGGTATGGGTGTAAACAGTTTTCTTCCGACGTTTTCAAAAATATTTCTGGGATTTTTTTATTTATTTTTTTTAAAGAGGTTGGCAGACCTCTTTTTGCCTTACTTTGCCCCGTCCACATAGACTATTGATCTGTGCGTGGATCGTATTAGACAAAGTAAGGGGGTGAGCCGCTACAGTACAAGGTGAAAAGTACTGATAAAAGTACCCTGGCAGAACGCGGATTCGAACCCACGACATCGCTGCCATGGTCCCGAAGTCCGGCGCCCTAACCACTACGCCACCGACTCACCCATTCAACTTGTCATGAACCCAATACTTCATTATTGGGAATGAAATATGAAATAAAGGTATTAATAAGGAGTTTGACACTTCTTTATATAAAAAAAAACAAGTTAAATCTTCATTTTAGATTTTAAAAGTTCATCATTAGCAATGAAATATAATTTTATTTTATCAGGTGATGAAAAGTGTAAACAAAACTAGAAATTGAATGAATATTTTACTTCGTATCGTAATAAAATATTTAACAATATTTTTTTATTTTCCTGAATTTTATCATTTTGTGATTATTTTAGCTAAATTAGAATATAAAAGTCGTGTCGAATAAACTTTGATCTAATCCCTAAGATAAAATAAGTGAAGGATGTCACGTTTTCACAATGTTATCTTATGGAAACTTGTGCTGCATATCGGCGGCATGCTCGTTTTCGTTGTCCCTGGTTTACCTAGCAACAAAATTAAAGTATCATTATTAATAGAATATGAGGTTTACACCAACAACTCTATCTTTCACAGAAGAGTTGTTTAAAGTAGAATCCTTTTATTTTTGTTAATCTCTTGTTGTTACTTTGTACCCAAAAAAGGAAACTCAGACAACCAATGTAAAAAATAACAATTAAAAACTTTTTTTTAGACTATAAACATTTCTGTTTTGATTTCTTGATAAAAATTATATTTTATTATGGTTTGTTACCTACAAAGTCAAATTGAAAGTAATGTATCAACTCCACCTTTGTGGGTGTTTGATGTATAAGTTATTACTTTCCATTCTCAATATAATTATTGGTTACGCTGGAAGTAACCCCTACTAAAAGAATATTAAATACTTATAATAAATAAATTCTAGTTTTACAAAACTTTTATCATGACTTTACACGAAAAAAGATTCTTAGGAAGATAGCTTTAATTTGCATTTAACTTAAAAGAGTACAAAATGTCCGCAAGGGCTTAATATTTTCTGGCCGAATAAGGCAACTAAACTTGGTACATCGTTATTTAACTCAAACAAATTTTTAAGGCACTTTCAGTTTGCTGTCATCTTAGGGGTACGGTTAGTGGAGCTAAAGAAAATCATACATCAAGCATATGTTGATATGCACGACCAATTAAAGTTTACATTTGGAAGAGTACCATTCCACATACCGGTTCGCAAACTAGTGACTAAGACGGGAGTTGTAGAACAAACTTCCACAAAATTAAATGAACGAATCAACGACTCTTCTTAATTGCAATAATAACGCCATATCATGTCGTTATTCACAACCTTTGCCTATGTTGTTGGGGATTCTTTTAATAAAAATAAATGATTGTTTTGTAATAGTACTCTACTTTTCCATTTTGGGTTTGTGAGTTACGTTTATACGTTAATCAAAAGAATTTTAGCAAGAAATTCTAATAAAATGCAATTATTCTTAAAATGCAATTAATTACATTTCAATTGTAATTCAAAATGCAACTAACGCATATTTTTATTCTATTTTAAAATTCAATTAATTGCATTTTAAATTTACAAACTTTGGCCCAATAAATGCAATATAAAGAAATTTTAATTACATTTCAAAATGAATTTAAATTGTATCTAAAATGCATTATAATCTCATTTTTAATACATTTTAATCGCATTTCAAATTTAACCAAAAGCATTTCACGAATGGTACTTGTAGTGTATTTTTGTGATAAGAATACAATTAAATGCAATTGATTGCATTTTTCATATGGGACCGTTCTAAGATGGCAGGCAAACTGAGAGTCTTTAAAAGTATGATCTTGAATCTAAAAATTACATGCCAAGTTTGATTGCTACACCTGTAATCGTTCGTTTTATATTAATCCTGTTTGACTTGTCTACTCGATGTACGTTAGCTATGAGTTGTAAGTTAAAAGCAGTCGAGGTGGCCAGTACAGTTAGCTATATAAGTTGTAAGTTGAGGCATTCGAGGTGGCCAGTACAGTTAGCTATATAAGTTGTAAGTTGAGGCATTCGAGGTGGCCAGTACAGTTAGCTATATAAGTTGTAAGTTGAGGCATTCGAGGTGGCCAGTACAGTTAGCTATATAAGTTGTAAGTTGAGGCATTCGAGGTGGCCAGTACAGTAAGCTATGAGTTGTAAGTTAAAAGCAGTCGAGGTGGCCAGTACAGTGAGCTATGAGTTGTAAGTTAAAAGAAGTCGAGGTGGCCAGTACAGTGAGCTATGAGTTGTAAGTTAAAAGCAGTCGAGGTGGCCAGTACAGTGAGCTATAAGTTGTAAGTTAAAAGCAGTCGAGGTGGCCAGTACAGTGAGCTATGAGTTGTAAGTTAAAAGCAGTCGAGGTGGCCAGTACAGTGAGCTATAAGTTGTAAGTTAAAAGCAGTCGAGGTGGCCAGTACAGTGAGCTATGAGTTGTAAGTTAAAAGCAGTCGAGGTGGCCAGTACAGTGAGCTATGAGTTGTAAGTTAAAAGCAGCCGAGGTGGCCAGTACAGTGAGCTATAAATTGTAAGTTAAAAGCAGTCGAGGTGGCCAGTACAGTGAGCTATGAGTTGTAAGTTAAAAGCAGTCGAGGTGGCCAGTACAGTGAGCTAGGTAGATTGACGGACTATTCCAGTTCGTACAGTGAAGGTTTTTAGAAACTAATGATGTTTGGACACCGCTAATACCAACCAGCCGGGATATGGAGGTATAAAAACTGATAACCTCTCGTGATAGAAGTAATGATGCGGGGTGACAGTGGTGAAATTAATGGAAGTGGATCTAATGAGGGACTTTGGGTAGAGGGTTGATTGAGCGGAACAACTATACATATGTTAATTTCTTGTTGTCAACTAAATCTGTACATTTTTAGAAACGGAACATTCTGAGAGGTTTAATAGTCAACTATTACAAATGTAATAGATCATTTAGTGGCAGTTCATTTTGGTGACGGACCACTTACGAGTTGCCCTAAGATGACACCCTCATGTAAACTTCCTCGGTGGAAAAGAGTGGGGAAAATACTCGGTTTCAAGACACGTTAATGATTAACTTCCCCCACTGTTCGAGAACAATTATTCCTGTTATATGAGGATGCCTATCTCAGAAAATTCTGTTGGGCCCTAAGATTGGGTGTGTCGAGCTTTTCTTGGGATTGACGGGGATTTTGAGCACCCGGTATTTCGCTCTGTAATTTTCCCTCGTGCTTGAGTATACTGACTACAGACTAGCTGGAAAGATGAGTTTACTCTATGGTAAATAACCGGGTTAAAATGCTACTTAATTTACCAAATTTTACGCTTTGTCCATTCCTCTATGTAATATTATGCTCAGACCATCCATTCCATGGTTCAATTTGATGATCATGCCATAGATAGTGATTTACATCAGCAGGGGTGACAACAAGTCAAGCAGCCTTGATTGTAATCCGCCGATAACAGGCCCGTGATCGCCTTGCCTCATGTCTGTAATCTGCTGGCCCAGACCGGCAATTACTGCCGCCGTTAAGGGGCTCTTTGTCTAGTACTTCATCGCCATATTGGGAAACTATAGATGAAATTAGTTACATGTTTAAATACTTTACAGTATGTTGTAAATTTTAATGTTGTAAAGCTATTAGTAACAGACAGAACAATGTTTAAAGTGCTAAACAATTTATATAACTTTACATAGAAGATAGAGGGAAGCATTGTTTATTGTAAAGCATAATTATTTATGTTATTAGTTGTAGTTTTCAAATACTGCAAAAACTACCCATTGTTACAGAAGTATTGTTTTTATGAAAATAATGAAAACACATGACCGAAATGTTCATTAAGTGTACCAAGCATCAGCAAACTGATGATTGGGGCCCTGTGATGCTATTTGTAAATTGATCACTTAAAAAATATTGAAACCACTTAAATTTCACCTTGTTAATACTGCAGATGTTGTGTTATGTTAGAATGTTAAAGCTTAATGCAGTATTCATAAAGTTAATTTATTGATGTAAAATTATTTTTTTGTAAAATTAGATAAGTATATTAATTTACTACGCTCAGTTTTGAAAACTAACCTCTACTTACTAGATGTTTTTTTTTTTTAAACGTCTCAGACGGATTTTATAAACGATACAGGTCAGGAAGTTACCTAAAAAATATGAAGGGCAAATTTTGCCATGGCACTTGTGGACATTAGGCTTAGTAAACATTTTATATATATCTTTTTTGAGTTATATACACCACAGACAATTTGTAAGAGAATATCACATTAGTAACCCATATAATTCCTAGATTCTTTATCTTAAAAGTCGCTCCAGATTGACTTTGTGTCATTTTATTTATTTATTTATTTATTTATGCGTGGTTTTGAGTGTATTTTTTTTAGTGTGCCAGCGGAATTTTGTAACGTTTTGATGGGGAACGGTCCAAACCCCAGTCTTGTAGCTATCTAACATCGACCAGTTGTTAGAAAGCATCATTAATTAATAGCCCAATGACAAATGACAACTGAGTCCGGAATCGAACCTTTAAAAAGCTACTAACTTATCTCAGGGTCGAACCGGCAAACTTTGGATTCAAAGGCGAGCACTATAACAACTCAGCTACCCAGCTAGTTATTAAATAAAGTCACAAATAAAGTATTAAAGTATCAAAGCGAACCAGTGACTTCTCGGACCAAATTCCAAGATTCTAACAGCCAGGCTAGTGACATATTCCCACTGATAACCAACAATGAAAGACTGAAATACTACAACGATTCGTGGGATGCAATACGATTTACAGCATGTTTCAGGGTATGTAAAACAAAGTAAATTAAACTAAAAAAAATTTTTTCAATAAAACCATAAACATTACAAACATTTCTTGTAAAAGATTTTTTAGCAAGTGTTCCTTTTTCATTAGAAGCAAAAAGCGTAAAACAACATGGACTACGTTGGGCATGCAAAATAAATTTGCCTCAAGCTTAAAATATCCTATAAGAAACAAAGTTTACTGTCGGGCAGTTTTCAAACATGAAAACAGCCACTCCTTAAACTTTCCTTACAGCAAACGTCTTTTGACATTTCGCCGTATCCCGATAAAACTTGTGTTAAGTCGATGTTTCTGCAGCTCCGGCTGGCTCGGCTCTCAGCCGTTTCGGATTTGATGTTAACCTGTGTTGCTAGAGGTCGTAAAATCAGCTGACATAAAAATCAGCTGACATATATATTTGTCCCCGGGGCTCGCGCCTGTTGATATTCCATGTCGGACTCGCCGGGGGGCCGCCGCCGCCGCGCCGCTCTCCACTCCAGCAACCCTGTGTAACAAACTGTCACAGCAACTCTGTGTAACAAACTGTCATTCGGAGGAAATACGGACTTGTGAAGCCTCCACTATGTTCAATGAAAACCCAAATATACTGCCTAAGTATCAGATTAAATTTATCATACGCTGTGAAAGATTAATAGTAAATGAAAATGACAATTTTCTCTCTCAAGATATGTTAACCATTTGAAAATCTTACCATTTGCGACTCATATGGAATTTTATATCATAGTAGTTAAAATTTAAGTGGTATAATCCAGTACCCACGCCACAGCAGACCTGTGTACTCAACGAATTTCCCCTGTATATACCATGAGGATGAACGTTTGCTGCCATGGGGGTGTTGGAAGCAGATGATGATCGCTTCCCAATAGGTAAGTTACATGTTAGATTTTATCAAATTCTGGTATTTCTTATTTTTCCCCAAAACCTTATGGTAATGAGTATGTGTGTTTTTCACCATTTGAGTGTTGTAGGAGAATAAGTTACACTTTACCTAGTGATTTTAAATACAATATTTTATCGAGTTTGTCAATAAATAAGTGAGATAGAGGGGTTTGTTGATTTATCTTAAGAATAACGTGATAAAAATATAAATAATAAAGATGTATACTATGGATTTCTAATCTTGAGTCTAATAAAACACTCTGTCTACATGTATTCAGTTGGAGTTATGACATCCTGTTGTATAACATACAGTATATAATTCTTTATATTTTTTATTTTGCATTAGATTAAGGGTTTATTAGATGATAAATTGCTACTTTATTATTATATCCCACTAAAAACATATCTTAAATACATTATGGTACACATTTATTCAGATGGTGCGTTAACACATTTTTATATAACATACATTAGATACGTACTTATATTTGCTAGACAAAAGCTTATGAGCTTATTAGATAATACACCGCACTAAAACAAAGCCTTAAATTCAGAATACAATTTTAGTAAATTCTCAAACTTCTATGTAGAATAATAATAATTTTGAAACGAGATATTAAAGTAGATGTGGAAAAATCTACGATTATAATAGTCTAATTGATCCACTAAATATTTTATATCAGTAATGTAACCTGTTCAAACATTTTACTTGTTTTACATGAGTTTTTTTTAATAAAGTGCACATATTCCTTCTCATAGTAAAAAATAACACCGGGAATTTTTCTTTTTAGAGACCTCATTTGTTTTTCTAATCATCATGGATCTAGTTTACAGACGAATTCATTACTAGGCTATTCGTACTACTAAGACAAGTTTGCCTCATACTCCCATTACTAAAGGTTATCTTCCTGTAACATCAGATTCTGTTATGATTGATATGACACTAAACGACAGCGTAATCAAGGCAAGACGAACCCCGAAATAGCGAGAGACAAATAAAAATAATTACCGAGGGACACTGAGTGATTCTCGATACAATTTTAGTGAGTTTTACTAGTTGCTTTTATTGCTCACTCCAACATTAAACTAACATCCACTGCGGAAGGAACCAGGAACGGATAAGGTTACTGCTTAGCACGATGTTTGGCTATTGCACTTGTTTATGAGGGTGCCTTCTCTCTTCACCTTATATGACATAAACACGATAACTATTTTTCTCTATAAATATTCTGTAGAACATTATTCTTTTCTAAGAAATCTATTATTAAAGTCTGTAAGCTAGTCATAGGTCTGGCAACGTCACCATTTTTCGTTCTAAGGTCTACCAGAATCAAAAATAAACATTTTAACGAGGGTACTTTGGTGAGTTTTATTTTACTTTGGTCTTAAATTTGATCATAAGTGTTTACAGCTTTTTTAAAAATTTAATAGTATTAATAGTCATATTTGCTTAAATGATTACTGTAATTGATAAATATAGTTATGTCCTCCTCATTTAACTTTTGGTATAACCAAGTAAATAACTTAGAGTTCTTATTCACCAAAATAATTTTTTTAATTTCTTATACATTTACTAAGTGGGAATTTACAGATATTTAATTGCTTAAAAAACTGTCATGATACTGACCCATTACAATTTAGACAGGAAATCTTGTTTACAGGTTCATCTGGTCAAAATTAATATTTCTAATTAGCTGAATACACAAATCTGCTGCGATGAGGGTATTGTTTTCTATGTTACCAATCCAGACAATTCATACACCACTACTGGTTGTTTTTATTTAAGTCTTTTTTCTAAACTGGGTAATTTGATTACATTTAATAATCTTTCTTATATTTAAGAATTAAAAATCAAATGACATATATATTTTAAACATGAGTTATATATTAGCATAGTGAAATTAAAAATAAAATAAACCAACAATGGTATTTAACAGGTAGACTAACAATTATAATTATAAAAATGAATACTATACATAGAAACTTTGATAAATATTTATTATCCCAACATGAATTCATCCCTCAATGTTTGTTAGATTTTTGTTTTGAGTAATCGCATTATACAATAGCTATTTTAACTTAAATTTAGAACGATTTTAGGAATGTGAAAATAAGCGACGTGGTTCTCCGTTGGCCTCAATCGTCATTTCATTGCCTCCAAAACACCCATATTTCAATCCGCCAGCTGACAAACATTAAATGTTAAGTCCAGAAATATTTTAAAATGTAATATTATTATCATTTATTTCAACTCAATAACAAAATTTTTAGGATGATGGCGCTAATATGAGAAATGTAGTTGAACTGCATCCTCAATAAGCTGTCAAACTATTTTTAAATCTTTTGTGTGTGTGCTTTGTAGGCTCTTGGCAACTGAATTAGATTACAGAGCGGTTTAAAATTATAACGATAGTAATAATAAATGACTTATAAAGGTAAACTACTATTTTGTGATCTAGGGAAGTCTATGTTTATAATGAATCTTCTGAGTGATATAACTTTCATGTGACTTGATATAATTAAGTTATTTTTCTTAATGTGGTGAAATTGAACAAAAACATTCCTTAATGAAATGAACGGTTAAGAATTTATAAAATTGTTTATTTAAGAATAAAATGTATATATTTTATATTTCATTAATATGTCAGTCGTTATATACGTTTTAAAATTATTTATAATATTTGTTATTTCATAATTTCTACATCATATTTCCAAATTATCAGAAAAAAACTAATGATTAAAATGAACACAAAGTCGTGATGAACTATGTTCACTCGATCAACGGATGTAACAAAATAATTTTGTTTTTCTTGCCTTCTTCTTTTATCAATATGTCTTTTTTTTATAATAAGACTCAAAATATGAATATTATAGACCAATTATGATGTTTATAATAGAGGAATCAAATAGACAAAAAATGTTAGTTGTCTAGGAAAACCATGTTGAAAACACATATAAACAGAAATGATTTATTTGAGCAAACAATCTCATACCATCTCATTATGCAAATAGGTAGTAATGTCTCTTGTACTAATGAATAGATTCACTTAGTTGATTTGCTCCTCGGATGTTATGTGTTTCATTAATAATAATATCTACAAATGGATAGTACAATTTCAATAACTTCTCAACCCGTCAATTCTCAACGTATGATGTTCTAGCCGTGTTGGTTGTGCTGACTAAATAAAGAGGTTTTGTTTTACCAGTCATGTTTTCCAAATGTGTTCATTTACAGCATTGTTGCTAAATATACTGGCAATCATGTTTGAATACTACAAAACATCATTGCATGACTAATGACAAGATAGTGGTAAATGATAACTATAAAGAAAATAGTTATATAAAGTTAAAAATATTTATCTTGAGCGTAAGGCATAAACACATAATCTTATGGCAATGATAAAAAAATAATGACACGAAATTAATTACACGGGATAAAAAACTACTAGGTAATACATGAAAACAAATTTTAACTAAATTAAATGAACCAATAACATTCATGGTTGAAAATAGTGCAAAGATGAAAAGTACAACAAATAATAATAACAAAACTTTACATAAGTTTTAATTACATCGTACTGCATAAAAACAATTCGTAGAACTTTTCAATCGAAAATTATAAGTTATATTGCAAATTAAAGTATAGTCTTTCAGACTATCTGGTTTTGAAAAATTGATTGCTTTGAGATTGAAGACGTAATTTGAGTCTTGAATCTAAACACTATAAACAGAAAACTACTAAGTTGATTCATACTTGACCTTTTTATAGCAAGATTGCTTGGCGATTAATAATAAACATTTAGAGGTTTATTTTACAAACAAGAAAACATTGACACATCGCATTTGGTTTAGTTAACTGAATGATTTTAAATAAATATGTAAAAATTAATATTATAAACGGCAAGTAATATTTTAATATAAACATAACTTGCATAGTATCCTATATTGATAAGTCACGGTCACCGCAATTTAGTGACTGTTCTAAAGCCTCGATAGCCTGTCTGACCAACTCAAACATAAACAGGGGCGAAAAAAGAAAGTTGTAACCTCAATATACAGTAATGAATATATATACTTTATACTCATAAACTCTACAAAACAAAAACTATTTGGATCATCTTTTAAGGAAATTTTTTAAATTTGATTTTCTTAAGAAAGTTAACATAAAATTGCTTTACAAAGAGCTTTACAATATGGATTGAAAATCTAAAAGTATACCTTAAGGTGAATTTGTAATGATCTAGATAATAATTTTTGATCAACTAACTATTTTTGAACGCAGTTGATGAAATAGTTTTAACATCTTGGAAATAAAAAAATATATTTTTAAAGAGTTAAATAAAAAATTTCAACATTTCGGGGATTTTTTACTCTAAAACATTTTACTCGAAAAAATTTAAGATACTGAAAGTTTATCCTAACATAGAAACGATCGTATTTTCTTATAATAAAATTATAAATGTGTACAGAGTTTTAATTGTGGTTGATGTATAGTGTATGTAAATCAACTCAATATATATAAAGTAAATAAGTGTAATTTAGAACAGCTAATCACTGTTACATCATGAAAATATTTTATTTGATTCACTTTGATGGTTTACCCAAAGTACTAACCACATTTACAGTTATATTATGCACAATCAATATTCAAAGATTGTGAAGTCAATACCAACTATATAAAACACTGGAATTTGCAAATAAATTTTATACAACGTTGTACATTTATTCGTACATATTTAATTGGTTAACCGAGAGATCCGATCATCCCAGCATATCCTGTTATTAACCTGAACCAACATTGACACTCTCCACGGATATGGAGCCCCTTGAGGAGACGGTTAAAGTGTCACATCTTCTCCCCCGAGATCCTTATGACAACCAAACAACCACTCTGTTGTATAAACATCGTATCCTGTCTGAAGTGTGCGTATTTAGACTTCCCAAGAGGATTGATTATGCTAGGGTATATTTTTATCATCCTGAACCAACATTGACACTCTTCACGAATATGGAGCCTCCCTCGAGGTGTCGGTTCAAGTGTCACATCTTCTCTCCCGAGATCCTTATGACAAACACCCAAACACCTGTTGTATAAACATATTCTCAACATATTCTCCTGTCTGCAGTGTGTGTATTTAGAAGCCCCAAAAGAAATTATTACCGCATTTTCTGATATCATCTTGAACAAACGTTGACACTCTCCACGGATATGGAGCCTCCCTCGAGGCGTTTGTTCAAGTGTCACATTTTCTCTCCCGAGACCCTTATGACAACCAAACACCCACTCTGTTTATAAACATCGCATCCTGTATGAAGTGTGTTTATTTAGACCCCCCAAGAGGACTGATTATGCTAGCGTATCCTTTTATCATCCTGAACCAACATTGACACTCTTCACGGATGTGGAGCCCCTCTCGAGGCTACGGTGTAAGTATCACATCTTTTCTCCAGAGATCCTCCAGAAGCCACCGAAATTGAGAGAGTCCAGTTGTCTGGTTGTCTTCCATCCACCACTAGTACAAGCTTAAAATAAAGGCTGTCGGAGTTTGCTCCGGACCTTACCATGGAATTGAACATCGATCCCAACAATACACCATGCAGGGAGGTAAAATTACTTCAAGCATATCAGCAACAAGACAATGGACCGATTATAGTGCCGAACATATTCACTGAGCGAGTGAAAGTCCGAGCAAGAAGTTTAGAGATAACCTAATGACCTAATGAAGTTTAGAGAGACCTAATGTAATATCACTATATACAGTGATAAATTCATTATCTGGTAAATGTAGTTACAAATCATAACAGTCTGTAACAAATATACACAATAGGAAACACCCCCTTCTGTCAAAGTTGTAATGTTAACCGGAAGCATTGAAGCAATTGCCTCACATGTAATTGGTTAACGGATCGAGATCTGTAAAACCAATTACATACAAGTCAGCGTTAGCGCGGAAATCTTACTGGGACTTACGACTTTCAATATCCGCTCTACCAAACACTTTCCCTCACAACATTGTGGACCCAAACTTCAGACATTTTAAACATTAATAATGTTTGAATCATTTTATTTTGCATGTTCAACTTTGCAGCCTTTTAATTGTTATTGAAATGATCATTTTTAAGATAAAGTCAAACATAACTTGACTGCATATGAAATTATCTTAAAAATAAGACTATGACTTCAAACATTTAGAGTATGTAATTATTATATTTAAATGAATTGTAGAAAAAGTTTAATTATTTTGGACACACATTAAACTTTGTATAATTACGAAGTCAAATAATATATACATATTTATATATTATATTCATTTTTTCTTACCGGAAATACAGATTTAATGTTCAATGATTTTACAATTCCTCGAAAAAAATAATGTTTTATAATGAAATAACATTAGATTTATAATGTTCTAACGTACCCACAAATAGTTTTTTGTTTTTTTTTTTTATATTCAAATAATTGAGCAAGTATTTCACGCCAATATTAAATTACTAGAATAATTATAAACCAGATTTTAGTTTCACTAATTCAATACATTTAGTTGTTTTACATTAATTAAAAAAATTTCATTACTCTACACGAAAGTACACTTTCTAAATGTACAATGAGCTAAGAAAATAGGTTATTCCCACTATTGCACGGCAAAATTACATAACGTTCACTTTCCGTGCGTATGTGGTGCACGGAAAGTAACCGTTATGGGATTTTGCGGTGCAGTCCGATCAGATGTTGCATTAGGCCGATCAGCTGTCGCACAACGCTTATTTTCGGTGCGTGTGTACCACGACATAAGCACGGAAACTCAGCGTTATGAGTTCGGTTTTTTCTTGAAACTAAGTTGAACAAACAAAAATATTCATGTTGCTCACAAGTTTTTTGATATCGTAATGAAAAATAATGTTCAATACTCGTCTCAAAAGTGCCATTGTGGGGCTCGATAGCCTTTTTTCCACGCTCGGCTTCGCCTGACGCTTAAATGCAATCTCTCCCCGCAATGAGTCACTTTCGAGACTAGTAATGAAAACTACTATTCTTATATGAATCTGCCAATTACTGGATAAATAAGTTATTGCAAAACTTCATATCTAAGCCAAAGGAAATCAAAACAGTATAGAACCTTTGTTATTTATCATTATTCATTTAGATTGTTGAAGAGCTTACATGCTCTTAGTCTTACTTAAACACAGAATTTTGTAAAATGAAAATAATTTTGTTAAAACAATTATTATAATTTTTGATAAAAAGTAAAAGTAAAAAAATAAAAATTATTGTCTAAGTTTATTTTTTTCAATAGTTAGTTATTTAGTGGTTTTATTAATTTTCAAGAATGGTATTTTCATGAGGGGGGTCCTTATAAAATAGCCGAAAAACACTTGTAATGTAAACTAATATTCCACTAAACTGTCTCTTTATTAAAACCCACCATTATTAAAATAGCCACCTTAAAGAACAAAAAATCAACAGGAGTAGACGAGATCTCCCCTATTATGCTGAAATCTATAGCTGACCTGGTTGCCGAGCCACTTTGCCATCTAATTGACGAGTCTTTTATGGAAGGGCAATTTCCAGATCAACTGAAGTTAACAGCTGTTAATCCTATATTTAAAAAAGGTGACAAAAACCAAAAGAGCAACTATCGTCCAATATCACTTGTTTCCTCCATAGCAAAGGTGTTTGAAAAAACTGTTTTTAACAGGCTATGGGATTTTTTGAACAAACAAAATATTATAACAGAGCAACAACACGGACTTGTGAAGAAAAAGTCGACCACTAGTGCAATGTTCTCACTTATAAATAAAGTATCAAAGGATTTAGATAGCAAACATCACACAATGGGATTATTTTTTGACCTGAGAAAAGCCTTAGATATAGTGGATCACAGCCTGCTTGTTTCTAAATTAAGTGAGATTGGTATCAGAGGCACAGCCCTAAATTGGTTCACCTCGTATCTCCAAGGGAGGGAACAGTTTGTTCAAATACCTGCAGTGGATAAGTCAGGATGCTTACGGTACTTTTCATCATCCAGAGACTCGGTAGTGAGAGGAGTGCCCCAGGGATCCATACTTGGGCCTACCCTTTTTTGATCTTCATTAATAAACTCCCAACATCAGTATCAAGGGCCAACCTTTGTCTATTTGCGGATGATACATCTCTTTCAACATCTGCATCAAACATAAATACTCTTGAACAAATTTCATTTCAAGAATCCCATAGTCTTCTTCAGTGGTTCAATGAAAATTCCTTATCCATGAACCCGGAGAAAACACAACTTCTTCATTTCCAAATATCAAATAGATCCTTAAGCTCAAGCAAGAACAATTTCAGTCTCCTTTTGGATGACACCACTATCCATCCATCAGAGGAAGTAAAGTTTTTGGGTCTGGTCCTTGACAGAAATTTAAATTTTTATGGCCACATTCAACATATATCTAAAAAAGTAAGTACAGGCATCTTCATGCTCCGAAATCTTAAAAAAACCGCAAACAATGAAGTTTTGTTATCTGCTTATTATGGCCTTATCTATCCCTATCTGTCCTATGCAGTGCCTATCTGGGGCAACGAAAGCCATCGAACCCATTTTCTGTTCAGGCTTCAAAAGAGAAATATCAGGATCATTTTCGGGTTGAACGTGCGGCAGTCTTGCAAAGAATCCTTTAAAAATTTCCAAATCCTCACTTTCCCGTCAATCTATATTTTAGAATCCCTATCATTCATTCACTCCAACATTCCTTTATTTAACTCCATAGTAAATCACAGTTATCCCCTTCGAAATCACCATAACCTAAGAATCCCTAAACATTCAACAACATTTTTTCAAAATCAACTTTTTTACTCCGGTATTAAACTTTACAATGCCCTACCTTTATCCCTGAAGGCCGAGAAAAAATCACGGTAAATTTAGGAGACAACTAAGGCATTTGTTGGCAGAAAACTCCTTTTACAGCGTCCAAGAGTTCATGGCTGGCGGAACAAGTCTGTAAATAGGCCTAGAAGAATAATATTTTTTCTCTGTAAATAGTTTTTTTAGCATTAAGGATATTGAGTTTTGTAAATGACTTGGCTAATGCATATGTATTATGTTGATTTTGGCTTAATAAAGACTTTGACTTTGACTTTGACTTTGAAAAGAAAGGTTAAGGTTCGCCTAAAAAAGTCGAGTATGTTTGAAGTTGTTTAATTTAAGTGTGTTGGCCACAGGACTTGTAAAAAAGCTTTATATCCTGACATTCTGCCTCAGTTATTAGCTTAGGTTTGACGTTTTTAAATCTGCCATTTTTAACGCATTTACAAACAAGCTATTCTCGGCTCTAGTAATGATGTTTGCTTCCACCTTTCACTGGAGATACCCATAAGGTGTGTGTGTTTGTGTGTGTGTGTGTGTGTGTGTGTGTGTGTGTGTGTGTGTGTGTGTGTGTGTGTCATATATGAGTGTTTCATATTGGTAATTGATCCACCAAGACCGAAGTCAAGAGGGTTCCCACTCCTGATGGCGCCCGGTACCTACCTCTCGGCATACCCGAACGGTCTGATAACAGAGACCCCCTGCAAGAACATGTCATTAAACAGGGAGGCCCCCCAGACAGGGAACTTATGGAACCACGAGAGTCCCAAATCACATTAAGGCGGATTAGACCCCCACAAAACCCGGAATTCACCAGGCCTGTGGTACTCAACCGACGGTGAACCCAATCCGCTGTGAGTGACAGTGGCAGCATTACCCATGCTACTTCCCAACTTTCGTTTGTGAGCAATGCCCCCAGATGAGGCTGGAGGGCCCCCACAGTCGAAGCTGTGTGCCGAGCATACCGACAACCTCTACCTCATCGAGTCCAACCCAATATCCGGACTGGCCGAAGCCAGGGGCTTGAACCGGATCCCGAGGTCCCCATTTTCGGTTTTACTTGGGTGGTTCCCAAGCGGAATAACTAGGTCACTGGAAACCCGCACGCCAAAGGCGCCGGCTACACTGCAACCGCACCCGAAGGCACGGAAGCCCCAGATCCCCGACATCCTGACTCATTACCTCCCTTTTGGGGGGAGCTGGAGTGAGACACACAGTAAGCGCGCGATTGGCACAAGGCCACCTCCGCCAGGGCTCGGAACAGCCGAAGCTGCCCTCCTTAAGTTAATAAAGGGAGCCACGCCCGTTAGCCCAGCTCGGTACTTTGAGCTGGTATTGGGTAGTGGACATCCCAGTTCTAGGGGTGCAGGCCCTGAAGTACAACATACACCCCAACCCATAAGGTGTCCTATAACATCCCATAACGTGTCGTAAAATAAAGTCCTAACACTAATAACCCGAAATGGATTAAGAAGTGTAATAGACCCAAGCCGCCAACGAAAATAAATTACATTTTCATCTATTTTCTGCTATTTGATTGCCCTTATAAAGTGTAGTTATTAATTTACTTTTAAGAAAATCTTTGGAAATTATTATGAAACTAAAGCCTCAAAACGGTTTAGAAGTTGAGTTCAGTAATGAAGGAAGGAGTTTTGCGTTTCTCATTATATAAATAGCTTGAGGCATTGTGAGATTGGCAACTGAAATGAGCTGAATAATTTGGAGTAAATTGGTTGTTTGTTCCTTTACCGCAAATCTTTGTTTAATTTGAGATTTCGTTGTATCGAATAATTGTATTACAGTTGGTGAAAGACATTCTTTTTTAGTGTCAATTAATGATAAGCTTTGGCTATCAAAGATTACTTAACTGTGAATTTCTTTTTTGGGTGTATCTACATCAGTGGCATAATTTAACGTTTTGAGAGGGAACGGTCCGAACTCCACTATTGTTACTTCCTAACCTCAACCACTTGTTAGAAAGCATCATTATTTAATAGCCCAATGACAAATGGCAACTTGGTCCGGAATCAAACTTTTAAAAAGCTACTTTATTTTCTCAAGATCGAACCGGCAACCTTAGGATTCAAAGGCGAGCACTATAACCACTCAGCTACTCACCCAGTTTTTATTTTTAATTCTTTTGGATGTATTAATATTTTTATTGCATTAATAATAAAATTAACTAAGTAATAAAATAAAATAAAGTAATAAGATAAAAAAAAATTGTTTATTTTAGCTACGATAGTAAATTGCTAAACATTTTTGACAAATATTCACATTTTAAATAAAACTATACATGGCCATAGGTCGCTTCTCTAATCTTGATCTTCCTCGAGAATATTATGTTGGGGGAGACAACTCAAACTGTAACAAAAAATTTTAACTTTTGATAACCATGTTCCTTTAATAGGTTTTTAATGACTTAAAAAAACAACTTATAATGCATTTCAGTGGCTCCTAATCAGCTGTTATATTTTGAAGCCAAACCTATGCCTTGTTAAATGTAACAGTTCTAAAGTAAACGTATTAAAAAGCAACTGATACAAATAATATTACAAAACTGATTCAAAATATGTTGTGATATAAAATTACTAGGTGGTATACAACAATGAAATAAAACAAGAACAACAAAAAACAAAAGGCTCTGGCCAATGGAATATTAACATAATATTCCTAACAAACCCTTTCTACCAATAATTCTGGCTTCTTCCTCGAAGGAAATACAAAATAATAATAATAATGATAATAACGGGCTTTAAAATGGACGCATTGTGTTTATATCACTATTCAAAGCTTACTCTCATGGTTTTCATTTCATTTAATTTTCAGTTGATAAATGTATTTATAGAAGAGTTTTTTTTTTTTTTTTTTTTTTTTTTTTTTTTTTTTTTTTAATAATGACAACCAACAGGGTTCCCATTTTATTTAGTATTTTCAACGTGCATAATTTTTACTCTAAATTCTTTGGTCGTCAGGGCGAATCAAATGATTTATATCCAGAAGATCCACTTCCATCTGCTACTTTCCAATTAATATAACACAAACAACTTATATTTACTGATGAATATCTACACATCTGCAATGGTGAATATCAATCGGATGAGTAATAGGCATTCCAACCTATAATCCTGGTGTGTATAGGTGATTTTCGTAGTAAATATCGAAATACCAACAGGAGAATGCCTTTGGGGCTCGGGACTCAGTGTTATCACTAATAAAACCTACAATATGAAAACTTTAATGCAGCTAAAAAAAGTACAGTAAACAATAATAACTATTAATATTTTTCTCTTTTATACGTAGAAATAATTTCTGGAAATAAGTTTGTAAATGTATTCAATCTTTTATCTAACAAATTCCATGAGTAATTGAAAAATATAAAAGAGTGTATAACCTTAGTTTGAATTTCTCACTTGCCGTTGGGTCAGAATGCATATAGGATAACTGTTTATCCCATATCAATATTCAGTTGCAGACCTCCCGTAGTGAATCAGGTATTATACACCATGGCGAATTTGTATGCATACTACTTAACATACAGTACCAACATAAAATATTTTTTACCCAATATACCATAGGGGGTGAGCGAAAAACAGGCACGTTATTTTACTGTAATTTCTCTGGTGATAGGTATAATAGGTAATGAATTCATTTTTGTGGTAAACGAATTAATATTTAATGCCATATAGAGACTAGATAATGTGGTTAATCAGTGATTAGCTCATCATAGTGCCTTTGACATAGAGACATTTTTCAAGTGTAATAATTCATTTTGATATCCCGGTTGGTGACGTTGCATGTCTGTGCGATCCCTGAACCTGACCTCTTGTAACTGTTGGCTGGGGGGCTACCTAAAGGGTAAAGTCTTTGTTTTGAAGTCCCAGATTATTACTGAACTGAAACAGTTCATAATGAGGGATCGCTGCGTATGAGGGATTCCCTGAGTTACATCAAGTAAGCAGAAAAGATCGGAGGCTTGTTGATGTGGAAGGACGACACTTGAAAGACATCACAAGTACAACTGGCAATATAATGTAAATATTTTAGCATGGTTTGCAGCATTAAACTATATTTAAATTTCAAATTATTATTATTTTTTTTTGTAAATGCTCCTATTTTTGGCTACCCTGGACATATTCAGGCTACAAAGACATTGATATGTGCTGAATAAAGTACTGTTTAGTTCCTTGATTAAAAAAAAAAAAAAAAAAAAAAAAACATTCCTGGGCAATGTGTTGGTATTTGAATTAATATTGTGATAGATGAAATCATTTTTACTTGGCTTACGTTACTTTGATTTGTGTATCTTTTTTCTGCTTATAGTCTGATACATAATAATAGCATGTATTTGAAACGTTACATATTTGCGAGGCTGAATCATTCATGTACAAGTGAAGGTTAGGTCTTTATTGAAAATTCCCCATTTAGATTCATCATCAAAAGTAATAAGATGGCAGTGTTTTTTTTCTTTTTTATTTATCATTTAAAAAATACATTCGATTTGAATTTATTGCCTTTTGAGTAAAATATCAAAATATTCGGAAACTAAATTAAACGTTAAATCTACGAAACTGTCATGAATATTACAGTTACTGATTAATACAGTGAATATTACAGTGAATATTACAGTTATGAATATTACAGTGGCAGTTGTATATGGGGTTAATATTTCGCTTATGTTATAAATTGGGTGATGGGACAAAGGCCTATGAAGTTTTTTCTATAAGACATTCTTGAGAGACGACACTTACAGGGATTATTACTACCATTGACTATAGACTGCTACTCTTCAGTTATTATACTGTCCTTACCACATCACCACCTAAGGGTTCAGAACAGTAAAGTCTTTGTGATACTGCAATATATTATAAGTTACGACTCATATTCAGTTACTTACTGTACTTCTTAATTAATTATAGAAGTATAATTGATTAAGATTATAAGATTAAGAAGTATAATCAATAAGAACGAATAACCAAATAAGAAGTATAAGTGATTAAGCTTGATTAAGAAGTATAATTAATTAATTAATTATACTTCATAATTATTATTATACTTCTTTACTTCGTTCGGCATTCAATGATGTGATTTCACTCATCTGTGGTTGTCGTAATCCTTAAAAGTACATTTACCACGAGGCTTACACACAAAACACGTTTTTACATACTGATTGTCATTATGAAAATCAGCAGTTGCTTTTCGAATAACCAAGCGGAGATCTACTTTTAGTATATCACAACCTACACCTGTCTGATAAAGTACCTTCAATGGAGATCGTAAATAGAACATACTTATAAAAAGTTTAATTATTTAGAGTGTATTGGTTCAACATTATGTTGAGCCGTTCCAGGACCTACGTTTTACGTGTTTTTTTAAGTTTCAATGTTTTTATTGGTTGCTAGATAATATTTGGTGAAATTAATAACAATTTTACTAAATTAAATTTTTATGAATACTGCACAGCGGAAAAATGTAAATTAAAATTTAGTTTCTATCACTTTCAATGTACTGTACTTCACTTGGATTTTGAGATGAATATCTTCAACAGTTGGCATCTTGAGTGTTTGACGTTATAGTAAGATGCACGAAAATAGTCCGATGGAAATTTTAACAGCTGTGTTCCCCCTCACCCCCTCTCACCCTGCAATGTTGTCATTTGTGGTTATGTTTACCATGTGTTATACAGTATAAAAATGTGTTTCAGAATAAATTTGGCAACAATGTATCGACTCTCATCGGACTATTTTCGTGAATCCTACTATAGTTACCGAACAGATGCTACATATTAACAGCTGTACGATCCTTAAGGCATTGATGCTGCATTAACATCCCAATGCCATTGCGTCTGACAGTCTGCCTGCTCCTTCATAAGGCATACTATAATTAGCTCAAATATTTTTTTAGGGAATTGTATTTTCAATGAAGGCAGCAATAAACTATTTCATCAATCCCATTTTCGCACATGATACTATTCCAAAATGTAGAATGTTTCTTAGGACCCTGATAACTTACTGATTACACGAGCCTTTCTTTTAAAACACGTTCAGACGTATAAAAAGTCAATATGTATAGTGTGCCATGCAACTGCAGTTTATATATGGGTTATATAAACTGCATCAAAATGTGGTTTGACACTGAAATACACCAACTATATCGAACCCAAACTCTTTACCTGTAACTGCTCCAACGTATAAATATTGTAATAGATATACTCGTATAACTATAACTTTGTCAACCACCATTGTATTGCAACTGTCGTAACGATTAGTGATCTTTATAGAGTTGTTGTAATAAAATAATTTACAGGGCGAAATACTTTTTATCAAAATTACATTTCAGGAAATACATTAAAAATAACTAGATGCTTTGAAATAAAAAATATTTGTACTAAAATATTTTTATTTATCTTAGAAAATTTTTCATCATTATTTGGAATGGATATTCAGTAAAATGATTCAATAAAGTTGTAACAATCATTTATTTGTATCATAGATATAGCCAAAGGAATTAAAATTTATTAAAATATAATTCATAATCATTAAACTTACGTATTACGTGTTATGAATAAATTTTATCTCGTTAGATTATATCAGATTAGCGTTATGAAATCGTTATGCATTTTCGGTGAAAAGGAAGATGAATCGATTTCCTCAAAGAATGTCTCTCAATGGAGCTCTTTGATTACAACTTGAAAAATGATGCCAGTTCTTTGTGTGAAATTTCATTGATGTTGTGCAGCGAGATTGAATGATGACGTGTCAAAATATATCGGGAATCAAATCAGGTTAAAAAGTGAAGATTTCAGAAGTTTTGTTCAAGCTCATTATCAATTGTATATTCTGAGCTAATTTGCTAATTGCTGATCTGATTTATTATACAACATCAATTGGAAAAGACGTTTGAAGATGAGTTTTCCTATGGGTAATTTCATAGTTTGTTATAAAATAACTTTAATTTGTTCTTACATGTTTTTTAAAGACTACTTGACTTTAGATGTATTAATGGACTAAAATAGAGGGTAATTAGAATAGATAGCACATACAGTGTAGAATATTAATAACTAGTATAAAAAAGTTTTGTTTTGAATGGTAGTGTTTATTTTTATCCCTTGATAAAACCAGTTTTACTATATGTATTATAAAACGTTTTCTATTTTATTAACCTTTATTTTTAAACGGGTTAATCTTACAGACAATTAAATTGTTTTTCCTAAAGATCTGTTTAATTTTTGTCAAATGTTAAACCAACAGTACCGACCGGTCATATGGAGAATATTCTTCCTCGTGGCAGGTATGTTCTTCCTCGTGGCAGGTATGTTTAAGTTCCACCTCCTTTCAAGCGATTTTGTGAACAGTAGGAAACTGATGGGGCTTCTTAGATCAGAAATTCAATCGCTATAGATTCACTTCTACTTTCAATTTTGTCAATTACTTAGGCAACTTAGGTGCATTATTACTTGCCATGGGTAATGATGCTGAGCATATGTTGGACTCATTTGGGTTAGATAACGCCAGTTATGAAGAAGTTGTAAGCAGATCCAATGCTTACTATGCCGTCTGTCAATGTTGTTTATGGAAGAGCTCGAATTAGTAAGAGAAACCAATTTGAAGGTGAATCCTTTGAATTGTACCTTACAGCTCTATATAAACTAATTAAACATTGTCACTTTAGACCACTGAAAAAAGGAAATGTTACGTGAAAGGATTGTGGTTGGTGTTAGAGACATCAAGCTTTCAGAGTCATTTCAGATGAATAGATAAAGGTATCTATCATTAAATACATTAATTGAGAGGTTTTTTGAGCAGAGCCCTAAACAATTTTGAAAATTATATTTTTAAAACATTTCTTAGTGAGCACCCATGAGCAAAGAGGTCCATTTATGTCAAATTTCAACTCCATATAACGAAAGGCACTTTTTTATTATCAATCTTTCCTCAATAATTTAAATGAGATCCGCTGTTTATAAAATTAATGATCCTTTAAGTAATCATACGTTAGCATACAAAAATGTTGCTTCCTTAAGAATAACATGGTAACTTTGAGGACGTCTAGAGGATAGCCTTTTGTGAATATTAATATGAAAATAGTCAGACTTTCCTATTTTAAGCCTGTAAAATGAGTATACCAAATTTCAGCACTCTAGTTAGTCGGGAAGTTGGAGAATTAGTGATGAATGAGTCAGTGAGGGCTTTCCCTTTTATTTTGAGATAATAGATGAACTGTCATGGCACCTGCCTTCTTACTTCCAACGAATATCCTAGCCGTGGGTGAACGGGATGCTATTGTCTCTTCGATTTGGTTGAAGCTCGATTTATCGCTTTTCTTTTGCGATTTTATCGAGTTTTCTTTTGCAGACCTCAATTTTTATAGCAATAGAATTAAATGAGTGATTACGAGAAACTGATTTTTGGCATCTTAGTATAGAAACTATACTGTATATATATATATATATATATATATATATATATATATATATATATATATATATATATATATATATATATATATATATATTAATTCAATGAACATTTTGAAACAAAGTACCCTTTTTCATTTTAAAACATTTTATTTTATCGACAACTAGTTTCGGTCTTAGACCATTTTCAAGTCGATTTTTAAACAAATACAGTAACCTTAAAAACTAGAGATAACAAAATTTGTATCTTATCCTATCATCTGATAATATTCATGACATCTGTTTTCTTGATTTTCTTCTTTACTTGTAAGTACAGTAGTATTATATTATAAAGTACACATATTTAATCCTTATGTTTCATTTGATATAATTTCTTTAAAATTGCATTTTCATAGTTGATGTTCATGGTGTTAAGCAGTTTTTCCGGGCATTCATTACTTTCTGTGTAAATCCAAAAGTCTTCTTTTACAATGAGTTTGTCTTTGTTATTTTCGTATTCCAGTACTTTTAGATTATCTTCAATGCTTGTGTAGCCGTGTTTCGATTTCAGGAGATGTTCTGCATAATTTGACTTCATTGATGTTATGTTTTTTGAGTTGTACGCTTGAATATGCTCTTTAAATCGTATGTTAAAACTTCTTTTGGTTTGTCCTATATACATTTTATCACATTCATTACATTGAATTTTATATATTCCAGCTTTGTCATAATCGTCTGCATTACTGTTCATCCTTTCATTCTTTGTAAGATTATTTTGAATCATTTTGAGGGCATTGTTTTTGGTTTTAAAGCTGACTTTTGTTTTAGAGTTCTTGAACGTATGTCTTATTGCTTTGTTAAAGATAGTATTATGTGGCATACAAATGTAATCTGTTTCTTCGTCTTTGTTTGTTCTTGAATCATTTTTGTTTTTAATTTTTCTTCGTTTGTTTCTTATCATTTTGTCTATTATTTGGGGTTTGTAGCCATTTTTTATTGCTATATATTTAATGATTTCTTTTTCTTTCTTGTAATGGGTTTCATTCATTGGGATGTTCAAAAGTCTATAAATCATAGCATGAAAACTGGCCATTTTATGAGACCATGGGTGGTTTGAATCTGAAGGTATAACTATGTCAGTGGTCGTCGGCTTACGATATATTTTAAATGAATGTTTTCCTTTTTCATTTGATATAGTTATATCTAAGAAGTTGATTTCTTTTGTCTGGACTTCAGATGTGAATTTGATGGTTTTTGACAGTGAGTTGAGGTACAATAGAAGTTTATTTGATTCTTCTATGTTTCCATCAAATAGGCAAATCACGTCATCGACATATCTGAACCAGTAAGTTATTTTGTTGCGTAAAGGGTTAACTTCATTCATAATTTTTCTTACTTCTAAATTATGGAGGAATACCTCGGCTAATATCCCTGAAAGAGGGGATCCCATTGGCAGTCCCTCTTTTTGTAAATAGAAGGAGTTGTTATATCTAAAGTAGTTTTGAGTCAATGATGTTCTTGTCAAATTAATAAGATCTTCAATTTCGTTTTTCTTTAAAGATTTACTTTCAGTTAGGTCGGTTTTCAGTATATTTAAAGTTTCATGTATCGGGATATTAGTATACATGTTTTTGATATCAAATGATATTAATAGGGAGTTCTGTGGTATTTTGACGTCTTTAACTTTATCAATAAGGTCATAAGTGTTTGTTATATCAAACCTATTTTCCCAAGTAATGTTTTCCTTTATTTTAACTTGTAAGTGTTTACAAAGTTTATAAGTGGGTGCTGTTTGAAAATTCACAACAGGTCTAATAGGGATACCTTGTTTGTGTGTTTTTGGCTGGCCTCTCAGCAATGGTGCTTTTGGTTTATCCATTTTTAGTTCTGCCTTTTCTCTTCTTGATAATGTTTTACATTTCACGATAGTAGTATTCAATGATTTGGTATAACTTTCAGTTGGGTCTGAGGTCAGTATTTCAAAGCTGTCATCTTTCAGAAAATCTTCTACTTTAGAATCATATTCTTCTTTATCTATGATTACAATTGCGTTACCTTTGTCAGCTTTGGTAATTATCGATTTGTTTTCTTTTAATTTTGTTGATATGGAACTTACCAACTTTATTTCTTCTTTTGATTTTTTCTTTAACCCATTAAGGCCCATGGTCCCCATCTGGGACACTTAGAATTAAGACTGGAGTAAAATGTTATATGGCATCATTAGAATGAATTTAATTGACATTTTGAATTGAAAATATGATTATCTTTCGTATTTCAAAGCCGTAATGGCACACACACAGTTAACAGTAGTAAAAAGTAGCAAAATCAGTGTTGACCTAGGTGCAACTGCTCTAGGAGACATCCTGGCCAAGGATGCCTACGCCTTAGCCATCTGAGCTATCACGACCGGCAGCCTAGACACAAGAATTAGGGTTATGAACAGTGCGCGCCCCTAGCGGGGCAGACTGTAGGCCGTTGGTATGCGAGTTCGCTACGAGAGCGCAGCACTTAAGCCACCGCACTAAATTTAAAAGAAATAATTTGGCATTAAATGGGTTAAGTTTGGCTTTAGTGTCGATACTTTGTTTTTTTCCATTTCATGAATTAAGTTGTATCTAATAGGGTCCTGGATGTTTGAGTTTTTCTTTCTAATAGCGACTTCAATATCTATAAGGTCTTCTTTGATTTTTCTCTTTGAGTCATCAAGGTTTATGTTATATTTTATCGTTTTGTTCAGTAAGGATGTCTCATCTTCTGTAAAATTAATTTTTGTGAGGTTTTGTAATGCTGGGGAGAACTGAGTTTGAAACTTCTCATAGGATTGAAATTCTCTTTCCTTTTGTATTGTGAGTAAATTATTTATTTTCTTTTCATGAGTTGATCGTTTTTTCGTAATTATTGGATTTATCCAGTTTGAGATATTAAGAAGAATTTCTTCTATGCTTTCGTTATGATATTGCATTGTCATATCTTCAAAAGTCTTTTTCATTGAATCTGTAGTTGTTTTTAACTTTGCATATAAGTAATTTACTTCTTCTTTCACCCATATTTTTCTAGCAGTCTCCAATGTTCTCATAGCAGCTTGAGATGTCGATTTAGTACGCAGTTGTACATAATTTGGAATCAAACCTTTTGATAGACATGTTCTGTTAAATTTGATATCTTCTCTTAGTTTTTGTTCTTTTAGCCATAGGTATTTGTAAGTATGAACAATCTTGTGGTTGTTAGCCATTTCTAATTGAAAATTGAAGACTTTTGTTTGTAGGGCTACTAATATTATTAATTCAATGAACATTTTGAAACAAAGTACCCTTTTTCATTTTAAAACATTTTATTTTATCGACAACTAGTTTCGGTCTTAGACCATTTTCAAGTCGATTTTTAAACAAATACAGTAACCTTAAAAACTAGAGATAACAAAATTTGTATCTTATCCTATCATCTGATAATATTCATGACATCTGTTTTCTTGATTTTCTTCTTTACTTGTAAGTACAGTAGTATTATATTATAAAGTACACATATTTAATCCTTATGTTTCATTTGATATAATTTCTTTAAAATTGCATTTTCATAGTTGATGTTCATGGTGTTAAGCAGTTTTTCCGGGCATTCATTACTTTCTGTGTAAATCCAAAAGTCTTCTTTTACAATGAGTTTGTCTTTGTTATTTTCGTATTCCAGTACTTTTAGATTATCTTCAATGCTTGTGTAGCCGTGTTTCGATTTCAGGAGATGTTCTGCGTAATTTGACTTCATTGATGTTATGTTTTTTGAGTTGTACGCTTGAATATGCTCTTTAAATCGTATGTTAAAACTTCTTTTGGTTTGTCCTATATACATTTTATCACATTCATTACATTGAATTTTATATATTCCAGCTTTGTCATAATCGTCTGCATTACTGTTCATCCTTTCATTCTTTGTAAGATTATTTTGAATCATTTTGAGGGCATTGTTTATGGTTTTAAAGCTGACTTTTGTTTTAGAGTTCTTGAACGTATGTCTTATTGCTTTGTTAAAGATAGTATTATGTGGCATACAAATGTAATCTGTTTCTTCGTCTTTGTTTGTTCTTGAATCATTTTTGTTTTTAATTTTTCTTCGTTTGTTTCTTATCATATTATTATATATATAAATTATATATATATTAAATAATATAATTTATTTTTATATTAATAAAATATAAATTCATTATTATATATTTTAATTATTTAAATATATAAGAAAACTTAATATATTTTCTTATATATATATTAAATTTCATTAATATATATAAGAAAATTATTTCTTAAAGAAATTTAGTAATCTTTACATAATTTAAATTATTAATGTTTAATGTGTAAATTATTAATATTAATGTGTAAATTACTAATGTTATAGTTTAATATAATAATGTTATAATAATATTTGTCAATCAATACGTTAATAAAATTATATCTATCTTATCTTTATTGATGTGTTATAATATTGTGTAGTTTTCTTCACTATTTCTGTCTATTAATAACAAAACAAACTGTGCATTAATTAAGCGGTTATTGCTCACATTTTTGTCTAGAGATCTAAATAATCTCCTCCATTTTGCAAACATGCTGTTTTAATAACGAGTATTTAATCACAAAACTGTAGAGGAAACACGAGACCTAACAACCTAAAACACATTGAGCGACAAATCCTCTTTAATTTAACAATGTATTGCTGGACAGTAAAGGGACGCTAAGAGGCTTAGCCTTTCGCGAATTCAATTTGGTTTACACGCCGCAATCTGTATTGCAACAGGAGGTGCCATTCATTTAAAATTCATTAAAGTATTTATCTAAATTAGTCCATGAAAAGAATAAAATAAACACTTCCATCTGACGCTATGCAATTGCGTTTTATTCATAAATGACTAGAACTAATTATTTTTTCCGGGAAACTGACATAATTTTTCACTCTAAAAATAGAGGAAAAACCAATGAAACAAAACACACAGGGACATAAATTATAATAAAACATATTGTTTAGCATTTTTCTTTGTTTTCTGACACCCAATTAACATTTTCCTTTTTCGATCAAGCAAAATGAGCACAAAACTCAATGGGTTTTAATAAACAAAAAATGTATTTTTGGTAAATGTAAAAAAATATCAAATTTGTTTTTTGAACAAAGTGTGTTGAGAATGATTTCAAATAACATATGCAGCAGGATTCATGTCTTAAACATGTAAAGCACATTGTGAAGATGAACTTACAAAGAAATTGATTGATTCAACCCATAACAAGCAGCTTTCCTCCTATTTCTAGAAGTTTTCCGTAGTTCATACCTAGATTATAAATCAATTTCGCATGTTCAGTGTGTCATTTAATTCATTTTCAAAATGGAGTGATGTAATAAAAGTTAAAATTTATCTTAGTATAGTTTTTACTAAATTATAAGCACAGAAAAACTGGTATACACTGTTGAGAAATTACTTGTCAATTGTTCATACAAATTTTGCAATAAAACTATGTACCTACATATTTATGTGTCATTAAATTTTTTTTCATTTATGTGAGATCATAACTCTCGAATTAGATAGCCTACAGGGGAAAAGCTTAGATGTAAACATGAGAGGTACATAGGATGGACTAACAAAACTAGGAGAAAGTAACAAATTACATTAAATTATATATTCAAAAAAAAGTGAAACAAATTGTGATACTCTTGACCGTTTGAGGTTGGTTTTTTTATTGTTCAGAATTAAAAGTCCATTAAATGCCTATGACAAAACATAGGTAAGTAAGTTGTCAGTTACACGTCAGTTCCTATTAGCATAAGTAATTTGTTGCCATACTCTTGTACTCTTATTTACTCTTTTAAGTAATTTTCTTATTCTTATGACCAATATGTCAATATATGGTAACCTTTAGATCATTTTGGGAATTAATGAGATTTCTTCGTACGATATAAAAAGCAGTGTAATCCGTTGGTGATCAAATAAATAAACCCTTGTAGTTTTTCTGTGTAACCTTACGAGCCACTCCACTACGCTCCCAGACCTGGATTACGGCCATAACCTGGGGTTTACCGCACCAATATGCTCCACTTGGCCTAACTTATAGGACCATTGGCGCTCCCCAATCCAGTTAGGAACTATCATACACAATACGTGAGAAAACCCTGTCTGGAAAACTAAAGGTAGGCGCAAATAACTGGCTGGGTAGCTGAGTGGTTAAAGTGCTTGCCTTTGAATTCAGAGGTTGCTGGTTCGATCTTGAGGAAAGTAAGTAGCTTTTTAAAGGATCGTTTCCGGACCCAGCTGCCATTTTTCATTCCATTGGGCTATTGATTGATTAATGATGCATTCTAACAACTGTTCGATGTTAGATAGTAACAAGACTAAGGGTTGGACCATTCCCCGTAAGAACATTAAAAACATGCCACTGGCGTAGATAAACACAAAATGGACACAAAATAAAAATACAATAAATTATTTATCTAATTAAATGAAAAAATACAGTAGTTATAAGATGGAAAAATATTAAAACTCACATGTAAGCAAACAAATCCATAAAATAAGATGAAAACAATAAATTATAAATTACTAAATAGTGCAATATCAAATACTAAAAAGAATAATGAAAAACCTATTTAAATTTTCTTTATAAACAAACAAATTAAATTATGTAGAAATATCCAAACCCTAAGACTAGATCCTACCCAGCCAACCTTAACCACCGCTATGTAGGTATAATAGCTTACTGACAAGCAATACAAAGCCATCGAAACCAAAACTAACCTTTTTATGTATTTATGTGAAAGGCATGTGGTATGAAAGTCACCAAATATAGGAGATAGAAGTAAGATTCGAGATTTTTGGAAATGACAGCGTAAGCCAATAATTCAATGCAGTAAAACAAAAAAATATCTGAGAGTAGCAACAACCTCCACAGGCAACTTAATACAGTGAGTGAGAGGTATAAGTCGTTAAGATCAGTACTTAAGATAAGTTTATTGTATGTTGGTGGTAAAATGTATTTAAATCAAACTATTAGAATTTTTTTAATTTATATGACTATTAAAAATTACGAATATTAAGAAACACGTTTTAGATTAAAATAGTAAGTTTTATTTAAAATACGATTTTCATTTAAATAATCTAATATGAAAAAGAGGTCATCTTATAATTTTGAGAATACTTTTAATTTTATCGGATATAAAAGCATTTTATTTGTGCCATTTAACTAAACCTCGATCTTTAAATGCCCGTTAAAATAAAATAAATAAAATAGTTTTACAAAAATACGGCAACTCTTTCATAAGAAATTTAAAACCCATTCTATGGTATTCTTAACAATCGAGATGTTAGTAGTTTAGCAGCTCAAAAATTTATTGTGTTTAAGTCTACTCATTGCTCTTTGTTATTGCACGTTCACAGCTGGATATATCCAGGATAAAACATTATTTTCATCTTAAATGCAATTTAGTATATCTGATTTTATACTTTTTAAAAAATCTTTAAATTGTTTAGGTATTTAAAATTTACAGGAAAAGGTAAAAATGCAAATATAGATACACAAAACAGCCTTGACTACGTAATAGTAATGCAAAGTTTCAACCCAATCCCTCAAGTTTCAAACATATCATGATATAAGCCAAAATTACATAAGGACTAAGAGGCAGAAAACTAGGCACCGGAGACCCGAGGTTAATGGTTATATTGTATGAAATGTTAGTTTTGATGCAAGAAACATATATACAAAAATACAAAAGTGTTCCTGTGAATCAATGAACATTTGGTATATTTTGAATTTTTTACTTTTAAATATTACGCACCCCAGGGAAATACATACATCAGAAATATTCATATTAACAATCCAATATATAAGAATAGAAATATCAAAAAAATCACAGGTAACCTATGTAAAAACTTTGCTACTACGATAACTTTACGTCACATTTAATGGATAAGGAAAACCTCCTAAATTTGACATAAAAGGAAAAAGTGATATGTTAATATTCAGCGAGTTGAAGAACTCTATCAATAAATCGTCGTCAGAGTTTAATTTTGACTTTACCGTATTATTTGCTTGAGTGATTACGTGTTCTAGTTATCCAAATAAAACATAGTTTCGAAAGTTTCGGGGAAATTAAATCCACCTTTCCGTCTCCTCATATTAGTTATTGAATTGAAGTTTGATTAATTCAATTTGAAGACCTCCGTTTTCACCATAATATATATTACCCAGTTCAATGAACACAAGAAAAAAGATGAATTTCACAAAAGTTAATAAAAATATTTTATCCAGCTTTGAGTAATAAAAATATATGCTAAGTATTTAAATAATAACTTTACCCGGTAACATGTTCAATGCGTTTATTCGTTAAGCTATCTTATACACTGATACAATAAAGTTATGAATTAAATTTACAAAGAAACGTAGTAGAAAATAATGGGGTTTTAACTATTAGCTTTAGCATTCATTAGTACTTTTTCCTTACAAAAATCATGTTGTATCATGCACGAAAATTATAAAAATTAAATAATCAATGATGTGAAGCCACCTTTCTATTTTGAAATAATCAGGGGTTTAGTTTTGTTAATTAGCATTGCATTAATCCAATGCTAGTGGTTTTACCATAATGTTCAGAAGCAAGTTTCACCTAATTACAAACGAACCAATTAAATTATGCAGTATTGACAGAAATTATCGTTAAAACTATGTATTCTCTTAAAATTTTAATAGAGTTATTAATATAAGTAAAGAAATTATCCTGCTAGTTAATCAAATTATCAATGAAATAGTGAATCAAACAGCCAAACTACCATGGATGTATACGTCTTTATCCTGGAAAGGGAATTGTGAAGACTTATATATTAAAAAGTTTTCAGCTTAGACCAGAAATTAAATTCGCTTGGTACATCCAACAATAGCCCGGGAAGAGTTTTAAAACTGAACAAACAAAACATTTTAGGTTTACATATCTGGGGGGTTGAGACTGTTGGAAAAAAAACATTGACTGAGTACCTTGTACCTCTTGTGCCTTGAAGTCATTGTTCATTTATCTTTGCCGATGCACTTAAATAAAAAAGATTTACACTCTAAAGCTGGATGTATCCGAATTAAACATGCTTTTGAACTGAATAAAGAAAATTCTCTTGAGTATTCCTGACTATATAACAGAACAGTGACCAAATGTCCTACAAACAATAAACATTTTGATGACAGATATACAGTTGCAGTGTCACTAGGGTACTGTAAAACTGTCTCGCCTGGCATCTTGGAATCTAAGGACAATGTCATAGGCAATGTTAGTGGCCGAGTATCGAGCCCTGCGTGACTCCAGATGTAACATCCATCCCCCACTGTCCGGTTTTGGTTTCATAGATCAATGTTGTAGACCGCAGCCAATCTCCCATAAGCAGCAACGGATACATTCTAACGTGGGATATGTTGTTCAACGAGTCTAACATATTGACCCATTTCTCCGAGTTGCATACATTCTTAACAGAAGCCTATTGGAACTATCTCAACAGTATTCAAAGATATCATTGATTTTTAGCACATTTGAAAGATAAAACACCTAAGATTGATTGGGGCTCTGTTAATTGGCTTAATTTAATGAGGTATTTAAAGTACTTTAGGTTTTCATACAGTAGTAAATAATCTTAAACAATCATTGCACGTTATTTACTGTGTTTTAACTAAATTGGTACAAAATTTATTAAAAAATATCATAACTCTTTCAAAATGTACTAGGATAAAAAATTTTTTATTACAAAGAACCGATGATGATGATGATGATTATTATGATTTCTTAATATAATCTTTTGAATTATAATAACTAAGAAGACACTCTACAACGGAGCCCATTTCGTGTTATGGAGTAAAACTGGATAAAACAAATATCAAAGGTTTTAAAATATATAGTCTTTGGTACTGGAGTTGAATGTTTTTTGAAGGAAACTAATTAGATTACAGTAAAATAATTGTTACTGAAGTAGAAGAGTTGAAAAATATTGTTTTTCCACAATGTGTTTATAAATATCAATATGAGATCGCTTTGTGATGGAGTGTAATTGAAAGTCCGTTTTGTTTCTAGCAATAATAATTAAAATGGCTGCAATATAGTATGAAAACAGTTTACTGTAAATAGCGTTTTTTAATATTCTAACACGCAGACCATAAAATTTCAATACCTCTAGTTTGTTTATTTGTTTCTAAAACACTAAAAGAGTACAGTGTTGCCGTAACATGATACACATATACATTTTTATTAATAATTACAATAAAAATATAAAAATTAAATTAAAAACTGAAATACATGTACTAATTCATACTAATTCAATTAATATATTTAATCGAGCCTCGTGACATCACAGACAGTGTATCAGTGCAGAGTGCCCTCTATTCAGTGCAGCTGACACTGTGGTACTACAAGTTCAATTATATTTGAGTTGCATTAGTCAAATTTCGTGTTATAACTCGCACACACGAAGTTCAAGTAAACTCAACTCATGGACATGTTTTGTACTACTTTTAACTAGAATAAGAAAGAATAAATAAATGCATAATTATATGGCTTTAATGAGATAGTTAAGAAATACAAAGAGTTATTGAATTTTTATAAACTAAAATACCAACTAACGCTACTATTAGTTTAGTAAATTAACTTTAAATTCATATAAAGAAAATAATATTATTATGAAACCTAAAGAGTTTTGGTATGGATACTTAGGGAAAATTCAATTACTTATTCGCTATGAATAAGTTATAAATTCGCTATACTTATTCAACGTTATAAATATTATCCTATACTCAATAAGTGTACGATTAATGATTTTTTTTTGTATATACGCAAAAATGATTTTGAAAAATCTAACGATATTCTTTAAACTTTACCCATAACTTAGTTTAGGGATCAAACTGATATTTTACTAATCTCTCAGCTATGGAAAACCTTTCTTGAATTGAAAGAATAAATATTTTATTGGTCTTATGGTGATAGAAGTCAAACCAAAAGATTTGCTGAAAACAGCTGACTTAACAGTCAATGATCCAGCATGAACTTGTGGTTTTCCATTGTTGACACTCACTGAATTGTTGAATGATGATACTAGAATATGAAGAATTTTTCATTTTTTAAATAGTTCTTTATAATGGTGATTACGGATGTTACGATAAGTAAAAGAAGAATAAAACAATAACTTTTAAATTGTAGAATTTTAATTAAATTTAAAAACAACGGAATTAGTAACAATGAATGAATCAGCTGTCAACTGTAGAAGTATAATACACGTGTTGTAGATTCCAAATGTGGTTAAAAAATTGCAGCACCCTTATCCCTATACTAAAAGATTCGAAAGGGGAGTGATCGAAGCAAAATAAATCGTTTATCTAGAATGAAAACAATCTTTTTGAGCTTTACATTTTAAAGCACAGTCTGACTAATATTATTCTTTTACTACGAAGAAATATATTAGTTTACCAAAAAGCTCCGCCAGCAAATAATGTTTTTTTATTCGTACCTTACTTGTTTTTACAGTTTAAAACAATGTACCCACAACTATAAATGTATCTTTATTATATATATTTGAAACAAGTGTGACTCAACCCAATTTTAGAATTTCGTTCGCTAAAGTTTCCTTAACATCAGGAGGTTAATCTCAGAAGTAGTTGAACACTTCACACAGGAAATACAAATTTCAATTAACATCTTGATGATTTAAAAAAAAAATACTGACTTTGTAAGTTACTTGTTGGCTATAGTACGAATATATTCAAATTATATGACACCTTGTCAACGTATTTGATTATGTTAAGGTATAGCTGGTGGTGATTTGAACAAATATACAATATATAACATTCAAACAGGCACACACATATTTAATCCATTATATGTTCAAGGAAAGTATAAAAGTTTTTCCTTGTGATGGGAACATGGGTGGTTTTGGTGGCAGATACTTCTCCACAACCCAGTCCCGTCAGTTGTCAGTTGTAGCTGTCAGCTTATTTAATACGTGATGGCATATCTGGTGCTGAAGGCAACAGGTCCTGCAAGAGACCGGCACTTTTTTACCTTTCAAATGATCGTATTATATTTCAAGATCCGTCATAATTGTGAACCGATTTTATATTTAAAAAAGTACTTTTTAAATAAATAATTGAATCAATAAAAAATGTTATTACTAAAATACATAAGTGATGTAACTTTTAAGAATTAAGAATGAATCTTAATATTCTAAGTTTTGTAATCATCAGTATACGGTCCAATGTTTATTATTATCATTATAATCATTATTTCATTTTCTATCAATAAAAATTAATAAATAAATGAATCAATAAAAAATGTTATTACTAAAATACATACGTGATGTAACTTTTATGAATTAAAAATGAATCTTAATATTCTAAGTTTTGTAATCATCAGTATACGGTCCACTGTTTATTATTATCATTATTTCATTTTCTATTAGATTTGAACAGTACCAATAAAATTATTAGAACTATAATATTTTTAGAAAATGTTTTACCATTATTTTAAAATTTATGAAATATTGTGAAGTTACTACATCACGTACGTTATGTTAGAAAGCTACACCTCACCTGATCCATCACAATCATTATACTCATCCTTAAAATACCCACCACAGAGTGCGTCGGTGTTTCAAATAAAGTATATAAAAAGTATAAAAAAGAATGTTTCAAAGGGTTTTTTGTTCGCCGGGAATCACTAAACTCCCTTTTTCTGGAATTTTACTTCTGTTGAGCCCTGGAACCGATATGATAGGGATTGAAGCCTCCCACTACAAAAGGGGAGAGTTATTTATAATTTAAAGCATGGTTTGAAGTGTTAATCTTAGTTTGACTTGCAGAAAATTCTATTTTTGTACCTATTCCCTTTGATTGTGCATGGTTTTTATGCTGTTTTTTATATTTTTATTTGATGGAATGACTCTTTATTATTTATTTTTAGATTAATTTTGATTAATACACAGCCTATTGTTGTCCAAACTTAATGACCAAATAAAATAAAATTTTTGAATCTTAAGGGCGGCAATCAAGATGGACTTTAAAAAAAATAATTGATAAATGTTTAATATCGTAATATTTACACTGAGTTTACCAGGTGAAACTCAATTACACATGAAATCGATGGTACATAGAAACTATCTCATGTTGAACAAACATTTAAAAATGACAAAAGCTTCTATGTACTATTGAACCAATTGTTTTAATTTTAGTTATGTTAATTAAAGGGGTCGATTAACTCTAGACCATGTTTGTGTTTACTTCAAAAAATTAAATTTTGGGTGAAATATCAACGGCCACAAACTCAAAAGAAATTAAATATTATTTAGCATTGAATAAAATGTCAATTACACATCATATATACGTAACATAGACTATTTTCAATTTATTTTTATATAAAATGAAGTAGAGGCTCGATATACCATGTACGTTTTGTATAATGAGCCTTAAAATGTGTATTGAAATGTATATGGGAGGTTGAAATTGTGGTTCGGATCCCACGTTAAACTGTAGGTCCCTAAATACCATTGGCTGTTGGGCTATGAATTAACAGTCCTGTCTAAGGAGAATGTCGCCCTTAGTCAGTAACAATACTACAAGATCGCGCCACAATCATCCTACACTCATCTCTCATTCATACTTGGCTTTAAACTACCAAAAAATTTTTGGTGTAAAATTTTCATTAACTTTTTTTAAGTGTTTTTCGTCCGTGTCCGTATCGTCGTTTGTATGTGTAGTGTGAAATGTTCTCAAATTGTGTTTTTATCACCTGACGAATCCGATTGGAATGTCCCCTGCGGATCGAAAGTGCAGTAGTGCAAACTACAGAAATGATTACTCGTCAGTTGAGATGTATAAACCATTTTCATTTAACTTAAGTAATCCGGTTGGCTAACATCATGCCATTAGTTATTGGTATATTAATTAATGATGATTTCAAACAACTGGTTGATGTTAGATACTAACAAGACTGTGGATTAACTGTTCCCCTCAAAACATAAAACAATTCCGCTAGCTTATACGCATACAAAATAAAAAAGTCTAAATACGTATAGCTTATGGTCGATGGACCATCTATTTGTTGTGTAATCAATTCCAAACTGTGTTAAAAATTATTTTAAATAGTATCTTTATTCAAAAACATATAAATATATTATGTTAGCTTTCCTGGCATGTTTTGCAATGTCACCTTGAAAAATTTTTTTAAGCTTAAAGTAAGCTAGTTTACTACCTTGACTCACCGTCAGGTTTAGCTCGTTTGCTAAGCTCACTTGCCGCAATTCTGTAATATCCTCTAGTTTTTTTATTACCAATCTTCCCTCAATAATTTAAATGAAAACGGCTGTTTACATAATCAATATTCCTTAATGAAATAATATGTATCAGTACATGTTGCTTCCATAAATATAACATGGTAACTTTGAAGACGTGTTGGACGGAGCCCTATGGAGGAATATGGATAAAAAGTTTCCTATTTGTTCTTCCTGGTTTTAAGTTAACTCCCCTGAGATTTCTGCTAAATCGGTTCAGCCTATCTTGAAATATAGGTGGTGTAACTAACTCGACTTTCTTTATATATATATATATATATATATATATATATATATATATATATATGAATGCCGAGAATGGTAAATTGAACACTTTACAATATACAGTTGTAAATACATATTTTTTTTTTGTATGTGTATTCGACCCTAAACGTTGTTTATTCTTTATTATAGTTTGATTATATATGTACAAATGGACGAAAATAAAAATAACTTGTATGGTAGTTTTTTGCTTCAATTAATTTAAAATGTAAGTTAAATTACAATTTAAAATGGTAATTATGGTCTAAAGTGAATTGGAATATAAACAATTTCATTTCAAAAGGTGGATTATCACCTATTTGATGCGTAATCTACCTAGCTAAAAAAAACTATTCAACAAATTTTAATTTTGTATTTAAAAATTTATTGGTTTGGTAATACTTCTATAAACAGATAACGAGTCAAGGTCACCAAACATACTTTAAAATTTATGAAAGTGGAAAACAAATTTTTAAAAACCCACATTATTTCCAATATAATAAACTTCAGTATGTGGGTGGAGCTTGTGGCCAAAGTAAATTGCAATCGTGGTGATATTCGTTTGAATATTCATGGAGTATTCACGGTCACCGCCGGAGACAGGACAGAGGCCGGGCTCAATATTGCAACACGTGATGGCGCATCGGGACTGCGGATACGTCACCCTAGGTGGGGGCGCTGCATATGATAAACACTACAGCTGCGTTACAAAGTTATAAATTACCCGCCGCAGCAGACCTCCGTACACAGTGAATGTCCAACAGAATTTTTGTAATTTTTTTACTGAAAAAAAACATGGGGCTGAATAGGCTACGTATGAATGAACCCATAAAGGTTTTGTAATTAAACACAAGTTAAACCCTACCAAGTAAATGTGCATAACAAATGTTATCAAGCTATGGTATTTTTTCAATTTTCCCCATAAACCCCATGGGGGTGAGTGCGTGGGTTTAACGCCATTTAGGCTTTGTAGTCAAATATAAATTAACAACTCCTAATTATTGTACATACAGAATTTTATCAAGATATTGTTCATGAATACAGCAAAAATGGTACAATGTAAAAATGTAAATAGAAGTACAGGCGAAAGTCTCTTTGACCTGTCAGGGATTGCTTGAGGATAAAAGTTTTCCTCTCAGTGGCCATGGCAAAGGCTCGAATAAAGGTCTCGAATAAAGATGCCAAGTTCATCTTTCGTTTGTTCCTTCATCCTATCGATGCTGTAAGGTGGCCACTGTATCGTCGTGGCTCAGCCTGCCCCCAAGTTGGTCAATATGGAGAACTTGCCGGTCTACGTCCGTTACACCTCAGGCGCAGTACCAAGGTGGATTTTCTTTCTTTGGCTAGCAGGTCAATAAGGGTGAACTCCCGCGATAACCAGCCCAGCCACTTCAGAGACATTTCTGAATGTTGGAGTGACCCTCAGAGCACCATGTCGCTTTAATTAATTAATTATCGTATGGCTTTTAGTGGAGGGAGATCAACAATTAACTGATAGTTCTCCTCGCCTGAAATGCCTGCACTTTTTAGTTTTCTATGCAGATGGACCAACGGCTTAACGTGACTTCCGAACCACGGGAGCAGCCGAACGATATTTTTGTCCCCGAGCCGGGAATTGAACCCGGGCCCGCTGGGTGATAACCCAGAGCTCTACCACTGAGCTACGGCCGCTGCAAACGGTTTGTTGTTGGCCGGGAATCACTAAAATCCCTTTTTCTAGAATTTTACTTCTGTTGAGCCGGCAATCAAGATAGTCTTTAAACAAAATAATTGACAAATGTTTAATATATTAATATTTACATAGATTTTTTATGTCACTTTAAGGAAATTATGAGTTCAATTTAGTTTGGTGAATTCTAAGTTTAATCTAAAGACGATCAATCATTTTTAACAATACAAAATAATACAAAGTTGTTTTTATGATTTTTTTATTGCAAGGAAATATTGTACAGAACTCAATTAAAAACTAAATTAATTCTTAATTACATAAATTATATTTTAGAACGGTGGTAAAAATTAATGGGAAGAGAATGTTTGTGATAATTTTATTTACTCACATAATTTATATAAAACATAAAATTAATTCGATTTCTTATCATAATTATTAATAAATTGGTTAACCCTATGCGCTCAACAGGGCTTATATGCATTAGTACTTAGCGTTTTGGCATTTACCAAAAATAATTACTTCTTTTATTTTATACAAAACACCACAAACTATACATAATTTTAAATAGTAAATCAAGATATTAAAGAAAGTATAATATATTACAGGGTAGTGAAAAATTGTTTTATGAAAAAAAACAGGATATATTCTAAAAAGAAAAAAATAAATAGCAGTAAGAGGTCATATAAAAATGATCCCAATATTTTAAATCTACTTTTTACCCATATCCTAGTAGCTCACATTATTCTTACTAGAGTACTATCTCAAATTGTTTACAAAATAAAATTTAAAACAGTGGCATCATTCTAAATTTAAATTTAATAAAATTTAATCTAAATTTATTAAAATCTAGAACGTATTGCAGCAGCAATGTTTGCAACACAGGAGCAACACGTCCCAGTTGTGGGGTGATTTGTTACGTTTGTTACTTTTAATGTACTTTTTATGTAAATCATATATTGGTTACCTCTTTCCAAAATGTAATGAGTAAAAGGGATGTAAAATTGCATGCGTTAGAAAAACCTACCTTACCAACTGTCTTGCTTCTCTGACTGGCTGAAGTTATTAATTTTAATATCAAGTTTTATGTTTTTACTATCCTGTTTCTATTCAATCTACTTTGTCTTTTTCACCTGAGAAATGTAATAACATTTATCTTTTCAGTTAATTTCTTTTCTCTACTATTCATGCAGTGAGTTTGGTTGATTTATTATCATGGAGATTTAAAAAGGTATGATGTTGAATTATATCCTTAGATACCTCGGTCCTTCGAACAAAATTGAAAATTGTATAATTTTTGTCCCAACCTCTACCACCCCCTAACAGTTAGGTATATTTAATTTATCACCGTTAATAATACACTTTTGGTTTTCATATTTTTGGAATCTGTATTTGTAATCAAATTATCAGTGTTTTTATATTACTAAAAAGAGTCGACATGAATCTAATAATTTGTGTAAACTAATCGTGCTTTCAAAAACTTCATCTTTATTTAAAATGATAAAAAAATTTACTGAAATGAACGATTGGTTGATTTTATATCTGAATGTTTTCTAATACTGATAAAGTAGCATCCTACAGTTATAACAATAATTTTATTAGTATTGAATATTTTATAATTATATCTGGCAGGTGTTGTGGATATCCTAACAATATTATTCCCCTCAATACACTGTAAATTTATCGTTGACTTTTTCACAGTAGGCTAAGATAACATAGTTTGAATACACGGGACAAGACATTTAAGTACATTGCATCATGTATTTAGCGTGTGGTAATTTATTGAGGCGGTTTCACACTGATAGGCGTCGGTTAGCCAATTCCCCGTTAATCAGTGTTATAGCTCCGGTAATGGACATTAGCCCAAGTTATATCTTGTGTGACTGCACCTGAGACATATCGGCCGCAGATGCTTCCATCAACTAATTACTCTTTTATTGCTTAAATTGAAGGAACCGATCAGTTAATGATCGTCTCTGGTACGATGAGATAGTTTTCGTTAGTTAGAGATAGTGAGTGTTTAGCACTATCATTTATCTTATTTATTCTCTCAATTGATTATTTTTAACTACGATATTGTAAGAATTTTTTGCATGTGGCCGGTTTCTTAATCATCAAAAGCTTAAATTATTTTAATTTTAAGGGAATTAAGTAAATAAAAAATCCTGCACTTATTCAGCATTGAGTTTCTTTCGATAAGTACTCGGGGTTTTAAGTTAAGAAGCATTTGAGTTTTGTACATATATTTTCAATTCTTCTATAAATTCGATTGTAAACGGAAAAAAGGTTATTGGCGAAAAATAGGTTTCTGGCACAATTTAAGCTCTACTTGAAAAAACAGTCTGAAACAAAATTATGAGAACCAAGAAATTCAAAGTGTAACCCAGAGTTAATACGAGTATATATGTTACACTCAATTGCTGAATTTGGACAATGCAAAAGTTTTTAACTACTCCATGACTTGGACAGTTCGGAATACCCACATCTTGGAGTGAGCATTTTATTCGGACATTGGCTGAAGCAAAATACCCAGACTGCGGAGTAGGTAATTTAAGTACTCAGATGTCGAAAACCACGATACCTACTAGTAAATTTGATTGCTTATGCTACGGTGCGGGTATTATTTGTATGTGTGTGTGTAGTTTTGGCAAAAGGCGAACTATAAAAATTTTAGTATACCAATACAATACAATCTCGGTCCCATTGACTGCCCGAGAAGCCAAAAACACCATTTAACATATTTTTTTAAATTCAAATATATTTAACATATTCAATACCCTGTCCGTGGCATATATTGATAAGGAACGTCCATTTTTTATAAAAGTTGGTATGGAGGTGCAAGACCAGGTATATTTTCATGAGTTCATTAACCAGCATGATCGAATTATGGTAACGGATTTTTTTTTTTTTTAAATGTCAAAAAAAATTTTTTGGAATTTTGTAACATAACTGGTTACGGAAGAAAACAAAAAATGTGTTGAACATGTTATTCTTAAGGGACATAAACGAAACCCTGTATCTTGTCATTTTTTACATAACATAGTCAAAAATGGTACTTACATTATCTAGACAGGGTTTAACTTATTCTTGCTAACAAAACCCGTAAAGCAGCAAACCTAAGTACTCACCCCCAGAGGATTTATTAAAATTATAAATAAATTCCGGATCGTATAAATTTTTTTACCTTAGCCAATGAGGTATTAACCTAAATTTTCTAACAATACCCCACGGCAATCCCACAGCAATCCAATATTCTCATTTCTATCGTAGTTTTATAGGAAAGTGAAAAATCTTAAATTCAATTGGATATTCGCTGAGTACGCAGGTCTGCTGCAACGGGGAGAAGGTGGTATTATTTAAATGTTATTATTATGTGTGTGGTGAATCATAACCCAAAAAGCAAGCTATTGGTATATTCTGTTTTTTTTTTTTTTTTACAACATCGAATATGGTCCGAGTAGTCTTCATAAACTTTGTATTTTATCCTCCTCCACCCAACCCCCAAAGAAATGTTTGTTATTAAATACAATGCTAAATGCAGATTAATAGCTTCAATAAGAAGTGAAGTAAAAATAAAATATGGTCATATAATTACTTAAGCGTAATTTTTGTAACCAAATTTTGAGCGTTTCAAAAATTGTACGATGAATGGAGGGATCAAAAATTAAAGGTGTTGGTCATGGTATCCCTGAAAAATATCGATTTTTCTCATAAAAAATTAATTAATTAAAAAATAAATACTATTAAATGAGAAATAACGGAAACATTCTCCATAACAATACCATGGGGATTTTGAAAAAGTCTGCTTTGTGTATACTAAAGCATGTGTTATGGTATTATTTAAAACGAGAGCCAAATAATAACAATGAGTGAAGAAGATGAAATACTAACCACCAAAAGTGGAAATAGTATCATAATGTAGTTTGAGGTTTCAAATGACTACAACATCGACTACGATATTGTTACGATTCTGCTAAAATACCGTATTATCAATCAAAATCCAATATTCAAGTTTAAGTTACATTAAACGTTTCATATTTGTAGTATGTTTTTATCATAGTTTTGTAACCAAGGGTGACCGATGGAAATCTCTTAGTAAAGAAATGTAAGGAATAATGTCACTAGTTATTATGTAATTTAAAATTATTCATGAAAATAGTATCACTTTATTTTACAGTTTTTTTCAACTCATAAAGTATAAAAATCTTATCCTGATGTTCGAGGCTTTTAATGTGTTCCCTGAAATTCAATACCTTCATATCTAATCCACATAGGCAATTGAATCGTTTCTTTCATGGTATTAAATAATCATAGTAATACAAAGAATGGAAAAGGATTAGATTTTTTCCACCACTTAACGATTCAAAGAGTGATTAATATTACCAATTTCATTAAAAATGTAATCCTAATAAATCGATAGCCTTAAATCAGGATGGCCCGTGATGAGATAGGTATTGTTCTATTAATTGATCGATTATTCCATAGAGATAAAGCCCATGGGAATAACACGATGGGAAGATCATTACAGCTATGACAAGACTTACAGGCAAAATATTGTCTGGCACTCTCTCATAGAAAGTCTTCAAGTGTACTTTTTGAGATATGATACAATTTTATGAGGTCAAAAAATCACATTTTTTAATATCCCATTTATTGTAGGATAATAAAACTCACCAAATAAAATCATACCACTTGTGATAGCGGTTTCAAAAAACAATACAGTAATTATTTTCGTTCTGCAACAGAAATGTAAATAATAACTCAATATGTCTTAATCTGCAGAAGTAGGTAAACTAAGATATATTGTTTGGAGAACTCTTACCCTTAAATGTCTTCAAATAAGATGATATAGTTTTGTCTTGTAAATATGGTGGAAAAGTAATTTTGAATTTTCCTTATTCCATTAACATTCCATTAATCCAGTGTTTACTTAACCTTGTAACATTGCTGGGATACTACTTTTAAACAAATACTGTAAAGTGTTCACTTGTAGTTGATAGAGCGGAGAAAGACTTAAAATGAAGTTATTTTGATTGTACAGAAAGATTAAGTAACATTCAATTTAACAGCTCATTTAAGTTTTCAGTTAACTTTGCCCTCGGTTTGTTATGTTTTTATACAACTATATTAGTCTCCCTTACTTTATTTATATTAGCATCAGACAATTTTGGATAAAGACTTATTAGTTATCTTTTATTTAGACAGCAAAAACATTAAGTGTTTATTTCTCTTTTGTTTTATAATAAATAATTGTATTATGCATAAATTAATAATAAAGAGCATTATTGCATTCATTTTGCTTTCGTTAAATGACATTTTTTTATTATTGTATAGTTGTTATTACTATTGTTAGCTACCTATAAGCATGTGTCGATCTAAATAAGAGATTTCCGCATGTAAAAAAAAATAATAAATAATAATAATAATTTTGTGGTGATAAAGTCCTTCCTAGACAGTTTTATGTCAATGCGTGTGTTAAATCAAGTATGAGGGGGACCTAACTTATGTTCGGTAAATTATTGAGCTTCATTTTTCTTTTCCGGGCAAGGCTCTTTCACTTACTCGCATTCTTTATTTCTAAGACGAGTTCGTTCGCGCCGCTCATTGGCCAGGCAAAAGGATTGCGATCTTTCACATTAATTTGTTGAACCCTTGGTTTAAAGATGTAACATCTTTTTCATCACACTACATCGATATCACCTGTTTTCGACCCTCATTTCTACCAACGAAACACCTGTTTTGCAGGCATAAGACAACAAAATTTTCCGGCCTAGGGCGGTAATGGAAACGGTAGCAGAGAAATCTAGAATATTAGAAGATATTTAACAACAAAAACAACAAATAAAAAATCAGTTACGTAGTTAGTAGTTCAGCTAATAGCAACTGTTAAATATGTATGACGTAGATGGGAAAATAGTGCTTTTCCCTTGGAATCCGCTGTAGTGACTTAATGTTAGAGTATTAGTTTTTCATCACTCCGTATACGAAAGTGACAACTTGCCGTACAGCTGAGACCTTGGAAAGTAGTCATTTCCCAAACTGTTATCGTCAGCTGATTTTACTTACCTGTACTTTCCGTCCAAGGTAAACTTTTCCGTACAGCAACAATCAGCGGGGTTTAAAACAAATTAAATTCTGAATTCCAGCTTTGTTTACTTTGTCCAATGGCGAAGAATTTACAAAAATAATCCTCCTTTAAAACTTCCTCATTTATTAATAATTGCGTCGCGATGAAAAGTATCGTTCACAACTCGTCCGGAAAGCCCATTTCCAGGCTCGCTAGTGTTTTCCACGCTCGGCTTCGCCTCGCGCGTAAAACACTATCTCGCCCAGAAATGGGTCACTTTCCGGACTAGTGGTGAAATATACTGTTGGTGGCCTTATAGTGGAATCATTTTATGAGAAAATATGGCCTAACCCCAAAAAAAATGCAACACGAGCGATTTTTTTTTTAAATGATAGCTAAGAGTGCCCTTATTAACCCCTCAAAAATCGCCATTACTCACACCTTGGGAACATGCCCAAAAATTCAAAATGGCCGCCAAGATTGCTGTCAAAATATGTATTTTAGCTTATATCTCAAAAACGGTTAGTTTTATCAAAAATCTTTATTTTAGCAAAAATGTAGCTCTTTTAATGCCGATCAGTTTTCATATTTACATTTTGTATGTCAGACGTACGGTATGGCCGCAATTTGCCGAGCCGTAATTCATTAAAATCTGCCTTTTTAGCGAATTTCCTTTTAGTGAAATTAAGCTATTACCGTAGGTCTAATGGTAAGACTCAAGACCGGGACCATCATAACTTTTCATTTTGGGGCCCCCAGAAGCCAAAAACAACATTCTTTTGAAGTTTTAGATATACACATATATATTTATCCATATATATATTTATCTATATATCTATGTATCTGTAAGCACGATAGCAGTCACAAAAATGGTCCGATCATAATGAAATTTGGTATGGAGGTGTAAAGTGGTAATTATTCGGAGTATTTCGAAAATCAGCCCGATCGGATTATTGGAAGGGGGGTAAGGGGGATTTTACCCCTCAAAAATTGAATTTTAGCGTATTTCCCATAGGGAATAAGCTATTACCGTAGGTCTCATGGTAAGACCTAAGCCCGGGACCATGTTACTTTTCGTTTTAAGGTGCCCAGAGACCAAAAATAATAGTCATTAAAATTTATATATACATATATATGTATATTTATATGTATTTATTTATATATACATATATGTATGTGTCCCTAGGCACGACAACTCTCGTAAAAACGGTCCGATCGACACCAAATTTGGTAGAGATATGTAATCCTACGTTTATTCGGATGAGTTCGTAAACCAGACATATTGACCTACCAGAAGGGGTAGTTTTGGGGGGTTTTGTACCCCAAAAATGTTTTTTTTTGCATTTTTCATATGTAATTTTTAAAATTTTTTAATTTTTATTTTGATCATTGGATTTAGCTCAAAAAAACACATAATTTAGTATTTTGAAGCTTTGCTCTATCTCCATTGGTTACCGAGATATTAAAAAGTCTAAAGACAGTACATTGTATCTTGAGGCTCCAATGTCAATCTTATGGAGAATTGGGATGTGTTAATATTTCACTTATTAAGCAATATTTTATGGACGAAACTTGGTATTCATCTTCATTTGGTTAAGATTCATCCATTTAAGGTAAAAAATCTCGGTTTTTGTACTTATCATGGCAGCAAACCTGCATACTCTTTTCCCATGTTAATCATAAGGAGAATAGGCAAATTTTTTTATTTATGGACAGATATTGATGAAACTTGCTATATGGCTTTATATGGTCAAAATATTTTTTTTCTATGCTAAAAACCTACTTTTAGTGTCCCCCATGGCAGCATACCTGCATACTCTTTCCCTATATTTATCATAAGGAGAATAGACATTTATTTCCCTATTTATGAGCACGTGATGAAATTTTGTTTACAAGTTTAGCTGGTCAAAATTAATATTACTAATTTGGAAATTCGCTGAGTACGCAGGTCTGCTGCGACGTGGGGTATTTTTTGTTTTTTTTTTACAGAAAAAAAATAAAATAATCAAATGTTTTTTGACACCATTGAATTCAGCTTGAAAAAAAACAAACAATTTTGTATCTTGAATCATTGCTCTATGTCCATTGGTTGCCGAGATATTGAAAGCGGTAAACACAGAACATTGTCCAAATGTTAACCTTATGAGAAATATATAAAATGCTATAATATATCCATTATTTCTCAACATATCTTAATAAAACTTGGTATGTGGCTTCATCTAGTAGAGATATACTTGATTATGGCCTAAAGTTCCCCATTTTTGACATTTCAGTGGCAGCAAACCTGCATACTCATATTTCCCATGTTATTCTAGTGGAGAATATTCTTGCATGCTTATTTATGAACACACGTTGACAAATCTTGATGTAAGGCACCATTTTAATTATTTATTGAAGCATTTGAAATTCGCTGAGTATGCAGGTCTGCTGCAACGTATTTTTACATAGAAAATTAAAAAAAAATCAAATTTTCGTTTACACTGCATTGAGTTTAGCTAAAAAAAACAAAAAAAAAACAATAAAAAAACAAAATAAGTAGGAAAACACATCGCAAACAACTTTTAAATTTGATGTTTTCAAGTAAAATTTTTGTTTTCAAACATTTCGTCATCAAAAATTAAAAATTAAGAATATTTTTAATAAATACCCTTGTTGCAGCGAAATATTCTCCACTAGAATAACATTGGAAATGCGAGTATGCAGGTTTGCTGCCACTGAAAAGTCAAAAATGGGGAACTTTAGGTCATAATCAAGTATATCTCTACTAGATGAAGCCACATACCAAGTTTTATTAAGATATGTTGAGAAATAATGGATATATAGCATTTTATATATTTCCCATAAGGTTAACATTTGGACAATGTTCTGTGTTTACCGCTTTCAGTATCTCGGCAACCAATGGACATAGAGCAATGATTCAAGATACAAAATTGTTTGTTTTTTTTCAAGCTGAATTCAATGGTGTCAAAAAACATTTGATTATTTTATTTTTTTCTGTAAAAAAAAACAAAAAAATACCCCACGTCGCAGCAGACCTGCGTACTCAGCGAATTTCCAAATTAGTAATATTAATTTTGACCAGCTAAACTTGTAAACAAAATTTCATCACGTGCTCATAAATAGGGAAATAAATGTCTATTCTCCTTATGATAAATATAGGGAAAGAGTATGCAGGTATGCTGCCATGGGGGACACTAAAAGTAGGTTTTTAAGCATAGAAAAAATTTATTTTGACCATATAACGCCATATAGCAAGTTTCATCAATATCTGTCCATAAATAAAAGAGTTTGCCTATTCTCCTTATGATTAACATGGGAAAAGAGTATGCAGGTTTGCTGCCATGATAAGTACAAAAACCGAGATTTTTTACCTTAAATGGATGAATCTCAACCAAATGAAGATGAATACCAAGTTTCGTCCATAAAATATTGCTTAATAAGTGAAATATTAACACATCCCAATTCTCCATAAGATTAACATTGGAGCCTCAAGATACAATGTACTGTCTTTATACTTTTTAATATCTCGGTAACCAATGGAGATAGAGCAAAGCTTCAAAATACTAAATTGTGTGTTTTTTTTTGAGCTAAATCCAATGATCAAAATAAAAATTAAAAAATTTTAAAAATTACATATGAAAAATGAAAAAAACCATTTTTGGGGTACAAAACCCCCCAAAACTACCCCTTCCGGTAGGTCAATATGTCTGGTTTACGAACTCATCCGAATAAACGTAGGATTACACATCTCTACCAAATTTGGTGTCGATCGGACCGTTTTTACGAGAGTTGTCGTGCCTAGGGACACATACATATATGTATATATAAATAAATACATATAAATATACATATCTATACATATAAAAATTTTAATGACTATTATTTTTGGTCTCTGGGCACCTTAAAACGAAAAAGTAACATGGTCCCGGGCTTAGGTCTTACCATGAGACCTACGGTAATAGCTTATTCCCTATGGGAAATACGCTAAAATTCAATTTTTGAGGGGTAAAATCCCCCTTACCCCCCTTCCAATAATCCGATCGGGCTGATTTTCGAAATACTCCGAATAATTACCACTTTACACCTCCATACCAAATTTCATTATGATCGGACCATTTTTGTGACTGCTATCGTGCTTACAGATACATAGATATATAGATAAATATATATATATGGATAAATATATATGTGTATATCTAAAACTTCAAAAGAATGTTGTTTTTGGCTTCTGGGGGCCCCAAAATGAAAAGTCATGATGGTCCCGGTCTTGAGTCTTACCATGAGACCTACGGTAATAGCTTAATTTCACTAAAGGGAAATTCGCTAAAAAGGCAGATTTTAATGAATTACGGCTCGGCAAATTGCGGCCATACCGTACGTCTGACATACAAAATGTAAGTATGAAAACTGATCGGCATTAAAAGAGCTACATTTTTGCTAAAATAAAGATTTTTGATAAAACTAACCGTTTTCGAGATATAAGCTAAAATATATTTTTTGGCAGCAATCTTGGCGGCCATTTTGAATTTTTAGGCATGTTCCCAAGGTGCGATTAATGGCGATTTTTGAGGGGTTAATAAGGGCACTCTTAGCTATCATTTAAAAAAAAAATCGCTCGTGTTGCAATTTTTTTGGGGTTCAACACTAAAAAGATTCCACTATTAGCTGATGTGAAGTGGTTGCCTAGCAACCAGAAACTCAAGCAGTACATCTCGCTAGGTTAGTTGAAGTTAAGATTATGTTTTGTTTGTTATGAACGAAAAAATAATTTTTTCACTTGTTTAGAATTGATTTAATTGTGTAGTGTGATGAAAAATATCGTTCATAACTCGGGCCGAAAGCGTTTTGCCAACCCTCGATCGTTTCAAGTTCGAGACGAAGTCGAGATCTCGGGGCCGTATAAACCGATATAGGCCTATTATAGATATCGGTTTATACCTGCAATTATCAGCTGATTTTTTTTTAAATTTAGAAACTACAAATAAATCAAATGGACTACCATTTCTTACAACTCAAAAACATGAAACCTACCTAAAAACTATAATTATAAGGATAACTTAAGACCTTTGAAGTGCTCTAGGACGAACCCGGATTTTTTTACCAACCTGTTACTAAATCCAATCCATTCATCGTAACCAAAAATCCCATAATAAATAAATAAATAAATAGAAAAATGTTCTTGGGCGGAAATACATAGGTCCTGACAAAAATTGCATGATTAACAGTATATATGATTCGTGCCAACTATTCCCGTTCGTATATGATGTATTTTCATTTTTGATCGATAACCAGTAAAATTATTTATTCATAATTTGCCGCTGAGGATGAAGGGCAATGCCCCCTAGACATTTTGAAATCAAATGATTCAAAGATTACTTTGATGCCTAAAGGTATTTACGTATCTAAGAATAACTCTAATTAATTCTACATAAATGCTGCAAGAATATTAGCAGTGATTCTCAGTGGAACTGTAAGGTTTAAATCTTTACGGTTTTGAATGCCGTCTGTGCTTTGCTACCTCTTTTCTATGAAAATCACGCCACATAAGAGATTTGCAGTCTATTATATACGTGATGATGCCTTTGTAGCAGCGAAACATGTTTAGACGATAAAATGAATGTAAGACCATTTACGTTACCTATAATTAGTCTTAAATCCACAGTTTAGGGGCTAAACAATTTATCTTAATACTATGTTCTTATTAATATCAATAAGTATTTATTAAACGTAGTATCCTAAAAACAATATTTATTATTCGTCCTTCTTGACAGATTGAAAATAAAAGCAATCAATTTTTTTTTTTTTTTGTAATTAGTGGTAAACACATCAGTTGACCACTTTTAAATTATTGAAAAAAAAAACAGTAAATTTATTATGAAATACTAGTACAGAGTGTAGTAGTAAAGTATTTTATTAAGTAAAAATGTGTTTGTTTTTAATGGCATAAGTGATAGTTACTATTTAAGTATTTAAGTATTATTTAAAACTGTAAGTATACTATGTAAGTATACTGTAAGTATACTGTAAGTATACTATTTAAGTATTATTTAAAACTGTACCAATTATTGTTACGTAAATTTAGCATTAGGCTTAACAACATTTACATTATTTCTCAATCAAAGCGGATTATATTATGAACCATTAATATTTAAAGATCCAAAAAAGTAGGTAAAACATATTTTACTAGTTCAAATATTCCACGAGAAGTTATTAACAATTTCAAAACTCTCGAGGCTTAAGCGGGACTAAAGTTTTTGTAACTCATAACTGCTTAAAGTGCAATTAATTCCTCTTCTACGGTTCATCGTCCTACCTTTACTTCAGAAATTGAATCTCATTGCAATACTATTTTACCAGGATTTATTTAAGTGAATATTATCACAGTCTCATTTTATGATCTATTATACTATGAATTATGTTGTTTTACAATACCGTTAGTTGTTATTTTATTAATTTTTCCTTCACTGTAGTGTGAATGCTATTACTTTTGGAGTTGAACACTATCCGGTTTTCAATAAGTTATCAATACATGTTGTTTACGGACTCATACAGCGGCTCAGCAGAGCTTTGAGTTGGTTATTAATGGCCCATTACCATAATTCATCATAAATTACCGTTCCCTCAATGCCTTATGGTTAACAATATATATATATATATATATATATATATATATATATATATATATATATATATATATTTATTTATTTATTTATTTATTTTATCTATTTATAACTATTTGGCATGGAGTGTGTGTTGATTTCTTCATCACGGTTCAAACGGCTTCACATCATTATAAAAGCTAAATATGTGACTGATCATTTAATATACGTGTTTTGTTGAGTTGGAAACAATTCCAATGCAACTGATTTACATTCGGTAAGTGGTTTTTTGAAATTACATACTTTACAGGGGTTTTATCTACATATGAAAACACCTTTGAATAGACCATTCAACATAAAAATACTTATATTTTGATAAACTATGAAGATATTTTCCCAATTGGTAGCCTTTTCCCAAATATCATAGTTAAAAAATAATGTTTTTTAACGAATTATGTAACTACCCTTTTGAGTGGACTACTTAACATAAAAATACTCATATTTTGATAAACTATGAAGATATTTTCCCAATTGATAGCCTTTTCTCAAATATCATAGTTAAAAATAATGTTTTTTTAACGAATTATGTAACTAAAATTATTAATTTCAAATAAGTTTATACTTGTTGTAGCTACAGGTACAGTTTGGCATATTTAATGCTATTTAAGTCAATTAAACCTGTTTGGACTTCCGAATGCGTTTTAGCATAGGCCGAAGGCATATTACTTATACTTGAACCTCTTCAAAGAAACGAAGTCTATAACACTAGATGTTTTTACGCTGGTAGGGTTTTCTTACCGTTGTCACAGTGTTGGAAATCACAGGACGAACATTTACATTAATCATAATATGTACACGAACTATACGAACTGACATTGAAAAATAACATGGAAGAGTACAAAAGAGAATAAGTCAGGAACTGCTTAAACTTCACCTGTCAAATTTAACGAATGTTTGGATAAATTTGTGGTCTTTGGTTTAGCTATTTTATCCAATGGAATTTTAGCCCTGTTTGTAATTTTTGGGGATATACTGATGTTTTCTTTGCGGTCTTAAGTCTTAAGCGTTATTAAACCAGTTTTAATCAGAGTTATAAATAAGATAGAAAATTTAATTTTCTATTGAAAATGGGTAGTAATATAGGTGCAATACATATATATATATATACTTTCAAATAAAGCGAAATTATCAAATTAAAAACATAACTCGTGTGTGTGAAATACACTTTGTTTGCTTTGTTAAAGCATACATTCGAATACCTTTATTGGAGACAGAGGCTACCATTATCCATTAGTACACAGAGCACAGTTTTTGGTACCTATATTGATACACACAATACGAGACAGATTGGGGATATGTTGACAAGTGCTGCACTCAAGCGGTTACTCAAGGCGTGACTCTAAATGCCTCAGCCACATTGGCTGTTGTTTGTGTCGCAATGAGGTGATGGTGAGTGTTGTCAGCTCATCAAGAGGGGATGATAGTTTCATGAATTGCTTCTCCCGATCCCTTTAGTGCCTTTATTTAAAAGTCCAATAAAAGTGAGTCAGTGTTTAAATTAAACATAAAGATGGGTTTGATTTCTTTTTGCTATTTTGTTTACATTTTAAATCCATTTACAGCGACTTCCTCTAGAGGCTGTAAGTATAAGGGGTCACTTAGGCATCGTGCAGTGTTCACCCGTTTGACGCTATTATTGTTTGTCAGATTAATTTTACAGAATTAAAAAAAATATATCAAGGTTCGAGCTCAATGTGTTTCTTTGAAATTTCGTTGTGTATTATCTATAGACTTATATTTGTCTTAAGTTAGATGTAAGTTAGGTACAATGGTATTAATTTCCAACCATTATAGATTAAATATGGATCCAATTTTTTATCAAGAAACAAATCATCGAGACCATTTCTTCATAATTTAAAACCCTTTTACTTTTATCGGACTTTTTAAAGTCACTAAATAGGGGTGGACAAAGCACTGCGTGACATTGTGGGACGTTTCAACCCCTCTTAAATACCTAATATATGAGCCCAAATACGGTGGAATTGCTAAGAGGCACTTGAACTGTTTTGCCAAAATAGTCAAACTAGTCAAACCAAGTTAAAAACACCATTTCGAGAAAATATAATCTTTATTGGTTGATTATTCTTATGGTTAGGGTGGTGCGAAATCAAAATAACATTATTTATTAATCTGGGAATTTTATAGCGGTGACACAAGTAAACAATCATGGTGGTTAGTTAGTGAATGAATGACACACGATGCAGAATATGTTGTGTCTCATAACAATGACGACAGATGGAGTTTGTTGTTTAATTGCATGATCAGGGGATTTCCCCTCTGTTGATCAGATGCACGATATGACGATGATTTGGTCGCGGACTAATTATAGAGCTGGCCAATATACTGTACTGTCACCAGGAATAACACCGATCATGGCAGGTTAATAAATGTGACTTGTTAATTACTAAACGGACTAAATTGTATACTTTTGTATATTATGTTAGTGGTAAGTATTAGTATTGAAAATAATGGCCTTGATAACCCCTTAATAGTATATGAACAAATTTTAAAATGTTAAATTGAATATGTTACGTTAATTCGAGTATTTTTTACATTTTTTGTATAACCATGTCTTTAATAAATAATACGGCTGAAAACTCTTTGCAAGGAAGTATTTTCTATTTTTACACACAAGAGAAGACTGTCTCAAAAGACTGTCCAATAAAAGTTGGGTTTAAACGATTAAAGCATATTTTTTTTCCTGTCGGAACCCACATCTACAACTTTTTCCAGGCACTCACATCAGACCCCACTGAGCACAAGATTTCCCCAGGACATCCCAACCGGATCCCAAATATCCTATTCAAATCCCGGGATATGGAGAAGTACAAAAGGACATTCTAGGCATATTCCAAAGGGACTTAATAGAAATACAAAATTTTTTATGTAAATAGGACTAAAAGTAAACAATTTCAAACAAAACAAGTTTATAATTAATTTGTTTCACTTTTTTTACTACAAGACACCTGTTAAACAAAATTTCAAAGGATATTCCAAAGATATCCCAAGGATGTGTCAGAGCTACGTAAACGGTCATATTCCAAGGATATCCCTAGGATATGTGCGTTTTACAATTTAATTCAAACATATATTCCATTCAAAATAGGGTTTTGGCCAAAAGTCCAAAGTCATCGAGACATTCAAAAAATACCATTTTTCTTTGAATCTTCTTTTTAAAAAACTTCTGAAAAGAGCTCCTTGGGAAGTCCCTAGAATATGTCCGTCGGCATAGTTTTAATTAAATTCGTTCATATCCTTAGGACATTCTCAGGATTTTCCTGGAAAATATCTGTTGACACAGTGTAAATTATTGAAATACTAAATTAACTTTTATCGTAGAGGTCCAGGAAAATTAAATAAACAAGCTAATAACATTGTTTACAAGCCAAATAGATTTGTTTGAATTCAAACATTGTAGTTGAAAGGGTCTACAAAGAACATCCCTAGGACGTGTCAGTGGTTGAATGCAAAATAGTGTATAGGCCATTCACTATAAACTGCAGTTTTAATAGTTTTCTTTTATGAAAATAACTCTTAGTAAAATGTATGTGACATTTTCATAAGCAATTCCATGGCTGCCCCTCTTCATGACAGGAGTTCCAGATGTGTCTCTAAGGACAACTCTTAAAAATATTTCATGTCCTGGGGATATCATGAAAGAATGATATACCAAAATGCATGGTTTGCAATATCCCTAAGTAGTGGGGAATGGCCACTTTTAAAACCGGCCACGTGCCCCCCGAGCCACGTGACGTGGCAGCTGGCGCCAGCTGCTATGTCACATAGCTTCCGGTGGGGGTTAGAGGGTATATATGAGATGCTGTAGTTATATGTTATGGCATATAGGTTGGGGTGGAGATGGTGATAGCGTTGGCGTTAGGGTGAAGTGAATTTGCGCATAAAATTAAAAGTTAGTTCAAAATTGAAATTCGTTGGTGTTGACGAAACTCTAACAGTTGAAGAAAAATTAAGAGTTAGTTTAAAATTGAAATTCAAACTTATAACTGGGATGTGGAAAATATGTCAAGGTCATCCAGAGTAAGTTTTTAAAAATTCTATCCAACTATCACCAGAAATAGTTTTAAGTTGAAGTAGTTGGTGATAGCGGGATAATTGATTCGTGCCATGGGAGAGGTGTTTATCGTTTGAAAGTTGGCGATCGAATGAGAAGCGCCGCCTAGGGAGAGGGCTTATAAAATGGCAACCTTCCCCCACCACCCCTTCCCCCACTCCTTTAGACCAATAACCGGTCGCCGATTCTATGTGGTAAAAGTGAACCAGACATGGCGGCCGCCATGGATAATTCTAACCTCAAACTTTAGCTTAGCTGAAGAGAATAGAGGATAATGAAGTAGGAATTGTGGTGAGCGCATTTATATAAGGAATGGTGGGAGTAAAATAGGAAAACCTGTTGAACACAGTCGATAGGAGTAATAAGTTCAAAGTTGTGGAAGCATAACATAGAACGTAAAATGTCGTGAATAACACTATCATCAACGTTAACCTGCGAAGTTGTAGAGGAATATAACGGGTTAAAACTGTATTTCTTCCTAACTCTATTTAAATTAGTTCTACACTTTGAAATTGAAGATTTAGAAGTACTTCGTAATATATGTTGTGTTCGAAAAAGTTTTAACCTTAAACATTGTGCAACCATTATAGCTAATGTGTTACATTCAGAAGTTAAAAGAAGACTGAGGTATAAAATGAAGTGTAAAGGATATTGAAACAGAACACTATAGTAGTAATATTTGAGGTTAGAATTAACTAGACTCATTTAATGAAGTGGCTAGGAAGCCACATGCTGATGAATGCTAAATTGCATGTTAGAAGTAATGAAGTAGTCATAAAATAAAAACTAATGAGAGGTGATCACTGCGAGGATGCAAGGTAATGAATGTTTGTGACGCGATAAACTATCCGCTTTTATAGAGGCAGTAATAACCCTAGCCAAATGCCGGCAGATGCCGACCAACTACCTGGTTTTATAGCGCCAATTACTCCGGGCAGCTGGCGGACAGATGGCAAGAGAAGTAGGGGGCTTTGGGGCAATGACCGGAAAGGTCAATGACTTCCCCCCCCTCCCCCCCTCTCCCCCCCCTCCCCCCCTCCCCCCCGAAAAAATGGAGCACCCCCCCCTTCCCCTACCACCCCTTCCCCCACTCCTTCCCCCACTCCTTCAGGCCAATGACCGGTCACCTGGTCATCGTCGTTCGCCGACGATAATTCTAACCTCAAACCTATGCGCATGCAACAAGTACTTTGGATCGGAAGAGTGACTGTGCTATTGCGCATGCGCCTAGTCCTGTATTACTCACTTTAGCGCTACTTCGCATGGATAATTCTAACCTCAAACCTTGGTTTTGCGTCGCTGCCCATGCGCCGCTCCCCACTCCTTCGCCTTCCTTTTATACTGCTGCGAACTGGACTGGATTGAACACTGTACTGGAGTGAAACAACTTCCCCCACTACTCGAGAATCCGAGGAGCAATACGAGCCTGATCTTAGCGTCAGTCGTCAACAAACTTTCATAGCGAAAGGTTGTTGGCGACTCAGCAAGAGGTTTCAAATATATAGTAGGCCTATATATATTTGAACTTCTTCTACTACGTTGCGTTTTTTAATGCAATGTGGTATGTGTGTGTGTGTTTAGTTTTAAGTTGTATTTAATTTAAGAAATAATTTGCGCATTGCGATGTTAGTTATAAGTTGGGTTTAGCATTAAGGTGTATTAATTTTAAGAGGTGTTTAGCATTAAGGTGTATTAATTTTAAGAATAATGATGGTATTTGGTTGTGTTGAATTATTTGGTTTTTAATAATGATGTGTTGGTACTAATAATTTATGTTTGTTTTGTGCATTTGTTTTGCCTTACAGCTAGATGTTAGGGGGTAGATTAACTGTAAATTCAGAAGTTCAGTTGAACTTCATTTAAAATGGGTGGGACATCCGCAAGCCGGACTTTTTTTGCATTTTGTTTAGGAATATGATGGGTGGGATTAGTTTGGGTGGGGTTAGAGTTGCGTTTCTGCATTAACTGTTCCAGTTTCCCTGAAATTAATGGTTACGCTTTGATGCGGACGGGAAGTTACGCTTTGATGCGGACGGCCCAGGGACCTCCCTTGCAGAACGTAACTAGTGGGTTGGGAGTGGGAACCGCTAGGCAAACAGGGTGGTGGGAACAGTATTACTGTTCCCATCACCTTGGATCATTATAAATCTTAAATGACCTTGACCCACTTTTGGAAGGGTCAATGACCCCCCCCCCCCCGAAAAAATGGAGCCCCGCCCCCCCCCGAAAAAATGGAGCCCCCCCCCCGAAAAAATGGAGCCCCCCCCCGAAAAAATGGAGCCCCCCCTCCTTTCCCCCACTCCTACCCCCACTCCTTCCCCCACTACACCGGGTGAATGACCGGTCATGACCTGAAAAATTAAAATGGCTATAACTTGATAACGGATTGACGGATTTGGACAAGCGATACATCATTGAAAAGGTCTATGTAAGACAAACATTTTAGTAAAAGAAGAATGTGGTTATCTTATTTTAGTCAAAAGTTATGCGAATTATTCAAAAATAAATACCTTCTCTTTCCCCTTTTCTCCCACATCCCAGGTCAATAATCAGTCTTGGCCAGCTGCTACCCCTCTCATTTGCATATTGTTATAAAAGACGCACCGACTGCGGCTAACATTTCATTCTGATTCCAGACGTTACGCTGCGAACTTGGAGCCACAACCATGTCATCTCTGCCAACTACAACTTCTACTTCAACTTCTACTTCAACTTCTACTTCTACTTCAACTTCTACTACGGCTGTTACTGCACCTAAGAAAACTCTTCGTCTGAAAAATCCTCCTGACTGGTACAAGAAGCAACTTGGATCCCAACCTTCAACTTCTGACACTATTCTTCCGCCTACCAAGACTTCTAAACTTCGAAGCATTTTTTCACCGCCTTCGCCTTCTACTTCGCTTTCAAACGACTCTACACCGCCATCAACCATCATGCCGCCTCCACAGAAGCCAGCTCCCCGTCCTAATACCCCTTCATTTGAAACTTTGCTTCATCATCTTAGTACACCTGTCATTCCACTGTCACCATTGCCTCCTACCCCACCACTTACTATGCTTGAAGACCACACCTATTATAAAACTAAATCCACTAAGCCTACTCCCAAACCTGCTCCTAAGCCTGCTCCTTCAGAGCAATTTCAATTATTACAAGAAGAGCGTCGTAGGGCATTTAGCCGTCCCACTACTTGCCCTGAAGTGCTTACCAGGGGAATTAAGAAAGGATCAGCTTGTGGGAGGAAATGTGTTAAAAACGAAAGTTTTTGCCGTGTACATGTCGTGAAACATCTTTCTGGACCACAACTGACAGAAACCCCCACCGTTGAAGACGATCCTGAAATAATATCCGTCAGAGGAGAGAGGCTTAAGAAAGGTTTGAAATATTTTTTTCTAAGTGTTGTTGACCACCAACACATTTTGGCAAAATGTAACGGCTTAAAATATAAAATTAGAGTTTGTGAGAATTTGTGTAAAGAGAAGAGATTTAACAATTTAGATTCTCAAGACTTTCTCCTCAGGGATAAAAAGGATCGTATTACAAGGTGGGGGCGTAAACAGTAAATTCACTTAGTTTTTTCCAAATTTTGCTATAAAAAATAATGGGGGAGAAACACAATGCGTTATAGCGTTGTGTTTCTCCCCCATTATTTTTTAACACTCTAAGTCTTGTGACCTACTAACCTACTTCCATCCGAGTAGTAAGAAAAGTACTTTCCCCCACTCCTTTGGGTCGATGACTGGTCACGGTCAGCTCCTACCCCTCATTTGCATACTATTATAAAAGCGGAGCAAGCGTTGGTCACTCCTTCATTTTTCTTCTACACGCCGCTCTTGTCGTTTCGTCTCTCCTGTTTACAATATTTCTTGCTTCAAAATGCCTCCTCATCTGAATGAAAATTTCAATTCTTCCGAAATTTCTGATGTTTTTGAACAATCTGAAGACACTTTAAGTAACAACAGTGAAAGTGAAGATGATGAGGACGATGATGATTATACTGTTGAACTTAGTGAAGAACGTAAAGTCATAGCAATTGATCCACAATTTCCATTTGATACAATAGAAAAGTTTATGGCTGAAGCTAATAAATGGTTGGACTCAGGATGTTATGTACGAATTGACTCTTTTATATTGTATGGTGATAGTCATTCTTTCCTTGTCACACCAAATGACAGAGACCGCATGTTGCAGTGGGCACAATCTATGATGGAGTGCTATGAACAAGGTGTAGACACTGGCGGCTATTTTCTTGCACAACTAGTGTAATAACAAAATTACCCTTCCCCCACCCTACACCCTATCCCTTTCAAATCCTATAAAGAAGGGGGAAAGGAGTGGGGATTATAAAATGGTGGGGGAATGTGTATAAATGTAGGTTGTTTGAAGAGACTTTTATTATTGTGGCTTTAGCAGAAACAACATGGACTTTAAATCTTTAGCAAAAATAAGGAACAACATAATAAAGAGAGAAATTCGCAAGAAAGAAAAGATCGAACTTATAAAATTACAACTTATAATACCTTCTATTGAAATTGGATGTAGTAAAATAAAAACTTTGGTGAAAACTAACGAATATTTGTTACAATTGCTAAAAACAATCAAAGAGTTGAAGAGCAAGAATAGACATTCTACATAGTAAAATTTGAACATTTTAATATAAATAAGTAAATCCAAAAAAAGTAGATGTAGAATAGAGAGCGAGGAATAGATCACTTTGTGGTAATGGACTAACATGCCCCTTAGTGCTCTATTCCTCGTTCTCGCGTTAAATTGGATTACCTTGACCTATTTGTTCGACTGTTAGAATTTGGTTAACACTGTTGAATTTCAGTTTTGAACTAATGTTTATTTTTGTTCAGCTGTTAGAGTTTTTTTTAATACTGTCGAATTTTAGTTTTGAACTAACTTTTAATTTATGCGAATTTTTAGTTCAACTCTAGTTAATTTATGCACAAATTTAGTTTAACCAAGTGTCTGTGCTCTAGCCATTTCTACCTAAAAGTAACTAGAATTAGTTGGGTGGGGGAAAGTTCGTTAAAGCTCAAATATAAAGAAGTATATACTAAAACTCCAATGGGAATAAAGAACACGAATGAACAATTAGTTTGTAGAAGGTTAATATTTTTGTTCAAAATGTTTGATTTCCTTGGATAGTGAAGAAGATGAAATAGTGGTGGGGGAACCGTTATAAAAGGAGGAACATGAGAGCCTATTTCATTTCTTGGCGAAATTTCGAAGAGTAAACATCTCAACATGTATAGTTGCGATAAATGTTCGGAATCGTTTCACGATGAAATTCTATTAGACTGTCATAAAGAACTAATTCACAACAACCCAGAAGAAAAACAAGAACAACAAGAACAAGAACAAGAACAAGAACAAGAACAAGAACAACAAGAAGAACAAGATGAACAAGATGAACAAGATGAAATAACAGCAACATCTTCAACTACTTTACCGAATCTACAAGTATTTGCATTACCTGGTAAAGTAGTAATGCATCATAAGATTCAAAATGAAAACTTGAAGCTAGAAGAATTTATTAGAGAAGCAAAACCAATCATAAGTAAAACTTTAAAAGAAGAATTGAAAAGATTGAACTTTCTTAAATTTGGTTTACTACTAGAAGCTATGTTTATAAATGTACAAGAAGAATTATCACCAAGAGGATTTATAACAAAAAACCGAACCATTATGAAAAGTTCAAACATTGATTCAATAGTAGAAAACTGTATAGAAGAAATGTTAACAAAAATTCAGGAACACGAAGGAAGAGGATCCGGATGGAGTCTTACAAGTATTGAAGTATTAGATATAAGAGTTCATAAACATGGATATGGACTAATGGGATCTAGTTACATTCCTTTGCCTAAAAGAATTAAGGATACAAGATCATGTATTAATGTGAAAAATCAAGATAATGAATGTTTTAGATATGCGATGACATCTAAGTTTGTACCAAATCATTTCGATAAACCTAACCAACACTATGAAAATCAAAGACATAGGTACAATTTTCAAGGAATTACTTACCCTGTATCACTGAAAGATATATCAAAATTTGAGAATAAAAATCCTGGTACATCTATCAATGTTTTTGCATTAGATAGTTCAAACAAAGTGTTTCCTTTACGTGTTGTAAAAGAAGAGCTACCAGATCATACGGATTTACTACTACTAACGCGAGGAGATGTGTCTCACTATGTGTACATAAAGAAATTCGACTCTCTTGTTAACAAGCAGCTTTCTAAAGATCGACACAGAAAGATAATTTGCAAGAGATGTTTTAATTTTCAACGAGAAGGAAGACAAGGAAGAGAATGGTTACAAGAGCACAAAAGGCTATGTAACAATAATTATGAAGCAAAGATTAATTTACCTTTGGAAAACAGAGCATTTGTTACATTTCAAAAGGTTCATCATCAATACCGTATCCCTATAGTTGTATATGCGGACTTTGAATCAACACTAATTCCCATAGAAGATGAAAATTGTGAAGCTAGAAAAAGTGTCAAATATCAAATGCACAAACCAAATAGTTTTTGTTTAATGGTTAAATCAACATTATCAGAAGAACATTTAAACCAATATGGATTAACTTCAGAACCTTTAGTATATCGTGGTGAAAATGTGGAAACAATATTTCTTGACCATTTATATTTAATAGCTGAAAATGTACAAAGATTATATACGAATATCGTACCAATGAAACCGATGGAGGAAGAAGAGGAAATTCAACATGAAAATGCAACTCATTGTTTCTTATGTAAAAATGAATTTACCATTGACAATTATAAAGTTAAAGATCATGACCACCTTACAGGTTATTACAGGGGTGCTGCTTGTAATAAATGCAATTTGAGCTATCGTTTACCACTATTTATTCCTGTGGTTCTGCATAACCTCAGTGGGTATGATGCTCATTTTATAATACCTGAATTAGGAAGAGACAATGGTTCAATAGATGTGTTGGCTGAAACTTCAGAAAAATTTATAAGTTTCTCTAAAACAGTTGGAAATGTCAAATTAAGATTCTTAGACTCCTACCGATTTATGCCATCGAGTTTGTCTAAACTTTCTAAAAATTTAAGGAAGAAAGATTTTATTGAAACAAAGAAGATTGTAAGTAACGACAAACTGGATCTCGTACTTCGGAAAGGTGTTTTCCCATATGATTATATAGACAGTTTAGAAAAATTTAATGAAACATCACTTCCGCCAAAAGAAGAATTCAAAAGTAAATTATACAACATGGACATATCTCAAGAGGATTATGATCATGCATGTAAAGTATGGAATGAATTAGGATTTACAACATTGGGAGAATATTCAGATTTTTATGTTAAATTAGATGTCACTTTATTATGTGATATAATTGAAGAATTTAGAAATACGTGTTTTGCAGCATATGGATTAGACCCTCTTCATTCATACACTTCACCTGGACTAGCATGGCAAGCCATGTTGAAAGAAACAAATTGTAAATTACAACTTCTTACTGATGTAGATATGGTTTTGATGTTAGAATCAGGAGTTCGAGGGGGATTGACACAAAGTGTAACCAGACATGTTAAGGCGAATAACAAGTATCTGCCCGATTATGATGCATCAAAACCAACAACATTCCTAGGTTATTTTGATGCAAATAACTTATACGGATGGGCAATGTCAAATCCCCTTCCATATGATAATTTTAAATGGATAGATCCAGAATCGATTGGAAACATTATGGATTTACCAAAGCATGGTGAAACTGGTTACATTTTTTATGTTGATTTTGAATATCCTGAACATCTTCACGATCATCATTACGATTTACCACTTCTTCCAAAGACTGAAATTTCCCCTACTGGAAGATGGCCGAAATTAATGATGACTTTAACCGACAAGTCTCGATATGTTGGACACTACTGGATGATACAACAAGCTTTAGACTTAGTATTGAGAATTACAAAAATTAATCGAGTACTACAATTTTCTCAATCTTGTTGGTTAAAACCTTACATCGACAACAACACAAGAAGAAGAGCCACGGCTACATCAAGTTTTCAAAAAGATTTTTTCAAATTAATGAATAACGCAATATTTGGCAAGACTTTGGAAAACAAAAGAAAACATAAGGATATCAAATTGGTAACTGATCCAGTAAAATTGCAGAAATTGGTGCAACAACCAAACTTTGGTTCATCTGTAATTATTAATGAAAATCTAGTTGTTATTTCCATGAACAAGAAGTCAGTTGAAATGGATCGTCCTTTGTATCTTGGAATGTCAATCTTGGATATTTCAAAAACACATATGTACGAGTTTCATTATAAGAAGATGGTTAACTATTATGGAAGAGAGAACATTGGTATTGCATATATGGATACGGATGCACTAATTTACTGGATTAAAACAAATGACATGTATGAAGATCTACGCACCTTTATATATAAAGATGATTTCGACTTTTCCGATTATCCTAAGGATCATCCAAATTACGACTATGACAGAAACAAGAAAGTATTGGGAAAATTTAAAGATGAAACGAATGGTGTGCCAATGATGGAAATTGTAGCATTAATGTCCAAACTGTATTCGTTTCAACTGTACATAAACGAGAGGAACAAACATCAAGTCACGAAGAAGGCCAAAGGAATAAAAACTTCTTTCCTGAAGAAGAACGTACAGTTTGAACATTATAAAAGATGTTTGTTTGAAAATGTTGAAACAACTGCAACGTTTAACACTATTAGAAGTTATAATCATCAACTTTTTAGTGTCAAACAAACAAAGTGGGCATTAAGCTACAAAGATGACAAGCGCCATATTTTAGAAGATAAAATTAATACTTTACCATTCGGCCACTACTCTCTAAACCCTATCGACCAGTAAACCTATTCTTCGTCCTCTACCTTCTTCCTTTTTCCTTTCCGTAAAGAAGAGGGGACATGGCAAGCCCAATGCCATGTTCCCTCTTTTTTACACTAATATGAAATGGCCTTGACCTATATTCAAACTATATAAATGAGAATAAACTATTGTATGGATCAGTATTTTTACAAGCGGTGTACAAGCAACATCTGAAGATGGAAAGTGTGAAGGACAAGATTGTAAATGAACTACATAAACCAGCAAGAAGAAGATTTCCAAGAAGAAGTACAATCATTAAAGGAATGAATGATCTTTATCAAGCTGATCTCATTGAAATGATACCGCACAGTAAATTAAACAAAGGATTTAAATATATTTTAACAATTATAGACTGTTTTACTAAAATAGCTGACGCTTTACCATTGAAGGATAAGACTGGTAAAAGTGTTACAAAAGCTATGGAAACCACAATACAAAGAAATAAATTTAAAATTAAACATCTACAGACCGATGATGGAAAAGAATATTTTAATAAAGACTTTAGAGCTTTGATGAAGAAATATCAAATAAATCATTATTCTACAAATTCTGAAGTTAAAGCTTCAATAATTGAAAGATTCAATAGAACATTGAAAGGTGCGATGTATAAACAATTTTCAAAACGAGGATCATACGTGTGGTATGATATATTACCACAACTTATAAAACAGTATAACAACAAATATCATCGTACCATTGGAATGAAACCTATCCAGGTAAACAGTGCTAATGCGAAAATTGTATTACAACGCATTAAAAATAATACAACACCGAAATTGGAAAAATTGCAACCAAAGAAGTTCAAGGTCAACGATAAAGTTCGTATAAGCAAATACAAAGGTGTATTTAGTAAAAGATATCTACCAAATTGGACTAATGAAGTATTTACAATTTATAAAGTGCAACCAACTATACCTGAGACCTATTTATTAAAGGATAACAAGGGTGAATTACTTCAAGGTGGATTCTACGGACACGAATTGTTGAAATCAACAGTTGGTGGTGTATATCTTGTCGAGAAGATTTTACAAAGGAAAAAGGATATGGTTAAAGTCCGGTGGTTAGGGTTTGATAAAAGTGAAGACTCTTGGATTCCTTCAAAAGACTTAGTATAGTTGTTTAATAGCTCATTGTGTGTTTAACCTTTATACAAGATGGAGATTGTACAACAAAAAGACCGATTTAATATCAATAACATTGATGAATTGACAGTTGACAATGATAAGTTAAATCATGGAAAACATGGTGAATTACTACCAAATACGATAAGATGTCTAATAACTGGTCCTTCAAATTGTGGAAAAACTAATGTTGTTTTTAACCTTATAACTAATCCTAAAGGATTGCGTTTTAATAATATATACATTTTTTCAAAATCATTGCAACAACCAAAATATCAATTATTGGATAAAGTACTTGCAAGTGTACCTGAAGTGAATTTTTACAAGTTTAATGCCAGTGAAACAATTATGCAACCAAATGAAGCAAAACCATTTTCTATTTTTATATTTGACAATGTTTCTTGTGAAAATCATGACACAATAAGGAATTATTTTGCTATGGGAAGACATCATAATATTGATAGCATTTACATTGGTCAAACATACAGTAAAATTCCAAAACAACTTATAAGAGATAATGCAAATATGTTGATCATCTTCAAGCAAGATGAAACAAATTTAAAGCATATATATAATGATCATGTAAATGCGGATATGTCATTTGAAAAATTTAAAGAGATGTGTGGCAAAGCATGGAATGAGAAATATAGCTTTCTCATTATTATGAAGGAAGAAGATATTAAAAATGGTAGATATCGTATAGGGTTGGATAAATTTGTATTTATGCGTTGAACTACCGATGCTACATCTAGTTACACGTTGAACTTCACAGTGTAAACATGGTGAATCAAGAAAAACTATTGAAAGAAATAAAATCACTCAGTGATTCTATTAGGATGAAGAATCGTGCATTGAGGATGGGTTTAAGTGAAAGAGAAGAATTTCTAGAGACTACATTTAAACCTATTACGGAACCTTTAAAACAGATATCAGAAACTATTGGTAAACCTCGTTATGAAGGAGATGTTTTACTACCAGTTTCTAAACAAGAAGTACAAGCATTAAAAAAAGAAGAAGATGATGATTCATATACAAGTGCTAGTGAGCAAGAAGAAACAAAAGAAGAAGAACCAATTGTTGAAAAGGAAGAAGAACAGCCAATACCTGAAGCTGAACAATCTATTCCAAATTTAACTCAATTGAGTAGCGATATATTACAACATGGACCTCTTGGAAGAAAATATATAATGAAAATGCTACATGACATGAAATCAAACCCAAATTTGAGTAGATCACATGTATACGGAGCAAGAATTGATGGGAATGAATTGAAGATCGGCGATTCAAAGCTTGAAATAACACAAGACGATTACATCATTATTGGTGAGCATAGATATAAAGGAACAAAAGGATTATATGAATTAATTTTTAAAAACATACCACTAAGATATTCATCCAAAGATTTAAGTGTTTTTAAGGAGATTCTACAAAATACTAACGCTCATAAAAGAAACTACTCAAAGGATGCAATGATTAATCGTTCACGTGCAACAAAATATAACATCGTTATAAAAAAGTTGTTTCCTCCACGAAAATTGCCAACATTACGTACTGCACCAGCGGTGAGACAACCACTGAAAAGAAAATCTTTATCACTTATGGATTTATCACTTCTTGAACAACATGGTAAAAAGAGTAAAGGAGATACTTCAACATCTGGTAAAGGATTGATGAAAAATCTATACAATACGAATGTGATTTACTACAACGATATCAATAAATTGGTTGATAGAATGAGACTATTGCATGAAGCCATGGAAGCTGGTCATACAGGTTTAAATAATGAATGGGTAGCTCTGATTGACGAACTCAGGAATCGCGGCATAATTGTATAATTTCCCGCGGATATATAAGAGTTGCAGGCATATAATGTGTCAGTTCTAACATGAGCGTCGACAAGTTCGGACGCTACTCCGCATTAGGAGTGCAAGTTGGAGAAGACAGAAAAAGAAGCGGATTACCGCAAACACCTGAAGGTGACTATAACATAAGTAATAAACGTTTAAAATTAGTTAAAGATCCAGAAGAAGATACTGATGGAGCAAATTTAAAGACAGTAAAAGAAGCTACTTCAACATCATTGAAATTACATAAGAATACTTATGATGTTAAATCACATAGATTAATTAATGTTGGTAAACCAACTGAAGGTTCTGATGCAATTACTAAAGAGTACTTATCATCTGAACTTTCAAATACTTTAAAATTGCAATGGGGTAACAACTTAAAAGATGGACAAACATATGATGCTGGAAATTATAGAATAACCAACGTGGGAAATCCCAAAAATGATAAAGATTCAGTTAATAAAGAATATTTACATTCTATAATACCGGAAAAAACTAAACATGGATATTCTTTTTATAAATTTATTATAAATGACATTGGATACCCAAAGGAAGACGGTGATGCTGTAAACCTAAAATACATCAAGGACAACTGTATTTTACAAGATGTTAATAAAATCGATTGTCATGGTAAAACATTGACAAATGTAAAGTTTGGTTCTCAACCAAAAGATGCTGTTACTATGGAACAATTATCTAAAGAATTAAAAAAGGAAACATCAAATTTTGTAAAACATGAAGATGCCGTGTTAAAGCGGGGAGATAAATTTATACATGGAAATGAAAAGTTTGATTTAATGCAAGGAAAAAATGATGAATGGGATGCAGGATATAAAACAATAACAAATGGAAGATTTGGTATAAAAGATTCAGATGTACCTCTTATGGTACAAACATTAATTGCAAGTGGTGGTAGATTAGATACATACGATGGTCGTAATAGAAGAATAAAAAATATTTATCCTGGTTATGAAGAAGATGATTGTGTTACATTGAAACAAACAATAACTTGGGATAAACACTTTGGGACCAAATATGATGCAAAGATGAAGAAAATAATTAATATTTTACCAGGTGAAGATTCAAATGATGCTGCTACTATTGGACAAGTCATAACAACATCAAAAAGTGATTCAACCGCATATACTTGTAATGATAAACGTATTATGCAGTTACAAGATCCTCAACATCCGAAAGATGCTGTAACTTTAGATTGTTTAATAAGAATAGTGGGTAATTTACTTATTGATACCCACAATCATATAGCTAGTACAACGAGTCATGTGATGATTCAACCCGATGAACGAGAAGCTTGGATTAAAAATAGAATTATAAATCAGTATATAATTAATTTGAATAACTAAGTCTTTAAATATAAAAGATTTTGCACAAGTTATTCATTTGTGTAAAGTATCTCGTGGAGTAAACACGCCAGTTATATAAGACAACATAATGAAGACCGTATCTCTCAGTCATTGTCAAGACAGCGGCAAGAGAGGACGTGGTATAACATCAGCTGCATTATCCCTGCTCAGACGGATTCCAGTTGGTGCTGTTGTAAATCGAACGATAGACACTTTACCATACGAATTACATCTGCCCGGAGGTTATCAATATTGTGGACCTGGAACTAAGTTGGCAAAGCGTTTAGCAAGAGGAGATCCTGGAATTAATAAATTAGATCAAGCTTGCAAGGAACACGATATAGCATATTCAAAGTATAAAGATTCAACAAATAGAGCAATAGCAGATAAAATTCTAGCGGAAAAAGCTTGGCAAAGAGTAAAATCAAGTGACGCAAGTATTGCAGAAAAAGCATCGGCTTGGGCAGTAACTACAGCCATGAAGACGAAAGCAAAGTTAGGTGGTGGAAGACGTCGCAGAGGAAGACCTGCAAAGAAAGGCGCTCCCAAAAGAGGTGGAAACATTAAAAAAGGACGTCGTAGAACTCATAAGGCAAATGTAAAGAAGACTTCTGTTTGGCAAATGGTAAAAAACGGAGCAGGTTTATACCTAAGACCATACCGTGTGTACTAAATAAGAAGAGTCAATTGATAATTCCAAATAAAGCCTTAACAAATCATCAGTTAAATGATTATGTAAAATGTTTGAAAATACCATTCTTTCGAGGAGTTTTTATGAAAGATGCATTACCAACTAAAATATGGAAAAATGAAACTGGAATAGTAAATTTGGATTCCACCTATGGTCCAGGCACTCATTGGGTATGATATAAAAAGCTCGGACAAACCGTTTACTACTTTGACAGTTTTGGCAATCTACCACCGCCAAAAGAACTTCAACATTATTTTCGAAACTCCAAAAACATTTTTTACAATTACAAAAGAGAACAACCTAACAATACTGAAATATGTGGGCATTTATGTTTGGAGTTTCTAGCGAAAAGTGTCAGTCAGCTTTAAGATGTCATCGTATACAGTGTCATTGAGTGGAAATTCATCCACATTGAAAAGTACGCTGTTCCCAGCATTGCGTCTATCCAAGGAACGATTATGGGAAGCGGCATTACTTGATTTGACTACCTACAACTCAATTCCCAATGTTACGGAAGGGAAGAATAATTTACTACATTATTATGAAACTAAGGATGCTGCGGGAAAATACTCAGAATTGAAAATAATTACATATCCTACTGGAGCTTATGAAATCGATGATATAAACCAATTATTACAGAAACAACTCGGAGAAGACAATATCACCGTTAAAGGAAACAATAATACTTTAAAAGCAGAAATAACTTCGAAATATTATATTGATGTCAGCTTGGAACAGTCGATTGGCAGTTTACTTGGATTTACAGATACAAAAAAGAAAATCTTAACTCCTGGAACTACTCATTCAGGTGATTCAACTGTAACGATATTGAAAGTAAATAGTATCGATGTCACGTGCAACATTATACACGGATCTTATAGAGATTGAGTTAATCAACATATTTTACATACATTTTATCCAACAGTAGCTCCCGGTTTTAAAATTGTTGAGAAGCCACAAAACTTGATATACCTACCGTTAAACACCAGTTTCATTTCAGACATCGTACTGAACATATTGGATCAAGACGGTTATAGTGTTGACTTTAGAGGAGAAACAATTACTATACGGATACACATCAGAGCAGCAACATAAAAGTCAACATGGGATTATCATTTAAACCGCAACGGAAGAGTCGGGAGCTCAGTAGCTCCTCGACATTGGAAGAGTTAACATCGGAAAACATTCGTTTTCTACAGAAGATTGGATTGAAACTTAACAGCGATGGATATCCTGGATATATCTCAAGGACCAACGTTCGACGAAACACTATGGGAGAAGGAATATCACACGCACAACCCTTACACTTCATCAAAATTAAACAATAACGATGAAATAAGGATTCCCATTCAACAACAAGATATTTACACTTTACCGTGTGAAAGTTACTTGTACATCGAAGGACGGGTATTAAGATTGGATGGAAAAACTGCTTCAACAGTTCCTTTTATAAATAACCCGATGGCATATCTTTTTGATGAAATAAGATATGAAATATCAGGGGTGACGGTTGATTCAACAAAAAAGGTTGGTTTAACAACGACATTGAAAGGATTAACATCATTAACACCGCATGAGAAGAATTCAATAGTCACCGCCGGATGGGTTGCCCCCGATAAAGACACTATAACACCGGCTTCCAACGGTCACTTTGATTTTCATGTACCTTTACGATTGCTTTTGGGATTCGCTGAAGATTACAAACGGGTAATAATAAATGTCAAACAAGAATTAGTATTACTCAGATCTTCAACTAATAAGGACTTGATACTTGCAGACCCTGCAACTACGGAAGATAAACTGGAATGGCAACTACAGTTGGATAAAGTTGTTTGGAGAGTACCTCATGTAAGATTAGCTGATGAACATAGAATCCTATTATTGAGAAAGTTGAAATCTGACCGTGATATTGTGATGCCATTCCGAAGTTGGGAATTTCATGAATACCCTACACTACCTCAGACAGAACGACAAACATGGACCGTCAAGACATCAACTTACTTGGAACGAGCAAGGTACATAATACTCGGTTTTCAAACTAAGCGAAAAGATGTTATCACTGCAAATGCTGGTCAATTTGATCACTGTAAAATAAAGAATTGTAAAGTTTTCCTAAACTCTCAATTCTTTCCCTATGACAATTTAAATGTCATGTTCAGCAAAAAACGTTTTTCCATTTTATACGATATGTATGCAAGATTTCAATCGTCATATTATGGAAAAACTAATACACCACTATTATCACCTGACCAGTATTATTCCAAGGCTCCAATAATTGTAATCGATTGTTCAAAACAAAATGAATCGGTAAAATCATCAAGTGTGGATATAAAAATTGAAATGGAATTTGAAGAACCAGTAGCGGATGGAACTTCGGCATACTGTCTAATTCTACATGATAAAATAGTTACTTACACACCGCTGACCGGAATTGTGAAGAATGTACTTTAAGAAGAATTGTACAACGACTGCAAATTTTTGAGGTTAGAATTATCTGCTTCAATTTTTGAGGTTAGAATTTCATTTGTGAAAGACAAGTTGAAAACAAACAATTATGTAATTGTACAAATTTCAAGGATTTTACGAAAAATATAAAAGCGAGAAAATAATTAGTGGAAACTTCATTCTATCTTCAACCGTCGTATGGGAAACATCATTCGCAAGATGAATTCTACTAACGGAGAAGAAAATACACCTCTAATGGATGATAATAGTTCAGATATAGAAAAACAAGTTGAACGAGAAATGGACGAGTTCCTAAAGTTTAACAAACATAAGAAGAGAGAAGAAGAAGAAGCTGAAAAAGAAGTAAAAAGGAAGAAGGTTGAAGTTAACATTACAACCAATATTTTAACAGAAGTATTTCTTCGGATTATCTACCCAATTTCTTCATGCATGACAAAAAGTATATCAGTTGGAATTTTAAAATCAATGGATTATTCACCAATTGTTATTTTAAATCATGGAAACAAAATGGTTACTTTCAGTGAAACTACTTGGGAATCTCTCATGAAACATTTACATCTTTTGGAGTGCTATTTAAGTAACAACACATTTGGAAGAAGAACAAGATTAAGTTTATTGGAATCAAATATTGAAGTTGATATAGTAAAACATCGTGGAGGACAAATTGTTCGCTTCAGAGATTTAACTACCCACAATGTTAAATTATATTTTACTAAAGAAGAATTTTACATTTTAAGTTGTACTACCGGTCCCGTCACCAGATATTTGAAACAACTAATATTTTCAAGTGCAATAATTAAAGACTATCTAATCGATACATTGGACAAACAACCTTTTGTTCCAATTTTATCCGGTCCCGTGGATACTTCAATCTTTAATAGAATACCTCAAGAAGTTGAAATGTGGAGACAATTAAACAACTATCACACCAATTTTAATATCGATGAAGTGGCACAAGAAGTGAAAGAAGAAGAACAATCCTGTCTGTTATAAACGTCGGCTCATTCAATTTTTAAGTCAGTTGTTAATAAGACTTCATCATGAATAAACGGGTTTCGTTTTCTAATGCACCACACATAATGGAAGTTAAAAGAGGTATAATTGAATTTCAAGCTTTCCGAGGAAATGATGGTAATTTTATTATTAAAGAATTAGTAATCTTGGACATGAACACATCAGTAGTTTATCATTATTTGTTCAAACCTCCAGTACCATTTAATAGACTAACAACTAAAGCAAAAGTTACAAACAAATGGTTGAACAAACATTTTCACAACTTAAGATGGGATGAAGGTTTCATTAATTATAACATGATGCCGCACATTATGAATCATTATTGCAAAGAGTTTAAAATTATCTACACAAGAGGATTGGAAAAAGCAAATTGGATACAATCATTTACAAGCAACGAAGTGATTAATGCAATAATTGATAAAAATTTCCAATGCTACTTCAACGAACTTTGTATTTCATCAAAAAGTTTGAAACATCGAAGGTCGCAGTGCGCTTTAAAGAATGCCTACCGCTTGAATAGTTTCCTTCAAAAAAGTGGTGGGGGTAGTGTCGACTATAAAAGTGAGAGCGCTACCATGACACAGCATGAGTATTACTCGAACCTCCGAAGAGACAACATCTCCAACGGACATTCTTATTTACAAGAAAATTAACAATAACATCAAGATGACATCGCAGAACTTACTTCAAAATTTGGTCGATCAGTTCAACGCTCATTCTAAATCATCAATTCTACCTACGAAGAAATGTTCTGAACTAAAAGAAGAAAAACATTACATCATTCATACGATCAAGAAAATGGAAACTTCAGTAGGTGATGCTATTAATTGCACATTGAGCGAGGCACCGTATACAATTGGTGACGAACCGAAGTTTCAAATCTTCCTACCTACACGTTTTGTACAACTTCTTCAAAATGAAGATCTTCGTGTAGTTCAACCCGGTGCACTCTATTTGGTTTCGCACGGACCAAGTGGAAATAACTCTACTGAACTTACAATTCATGTAACACCTACTATTGATTAGTTTGTACATAACATTGTAAATATTTGTTTGTAATTGTTTCTCAATAAATATGATATAAAACAAAAAAAAAAAATAAAAAGCAACATATTGTAATGTCTTTGTACATTACAATATGTTGCTTTTTTAAAAATTCCACGGAATGACCTTGACCCAATTTTGTGTGATGATAAAAGCAGAAATCTACTTGTGAAGTTCATCAGTCTACGACTACCTTTCGTACCGTACACATCTCGCTCACTCTATTGCTTAATATAAAAAACTAAATATGTCTCTCAAAGTCAAGTGTGCATCTTACGATACCAACACCATTACAACTTTTGAACAACTCGAAGATTTAACCAACGAAATGCGAGTTTTACTTACCGGTGGTTATCACATAACTGTTGATGTTAGTGCTACTAATACAAGGATGTTCACTAAAACAAAATATTGCGATGATGAAATATTTATTTCTACACAACCTACAACTTCTTCATCGCCTACTGGTCAACATAACATCAAGTTCCAAAAATATTACCAATGTTGAATAACTTTTGACAAACAAAACTACAACTAAAGAATCACGTGTTGAATGTGAGTTAATAAAAAGGATGTGATACTTGAATAAATAATCATTTGCTTCTCAGCTCTCACCACGACAAGACCTATTTAAGAAAATGTTGTACATAATGATGATTCAACTTGATGGAAAAATCTATGGAAAAGATTACAACACTGTTGAACAAATGACTAAAGATATAGATGTATTAGCTAAAGAAGGATACCAAGCTAAATTAATTTTGAAATTTCCTGAAGTACATCCGCTATCAATAGAAGAACTAGTTGCTATGGCTAAAGCTGAGAAAGATAAAAAGTCTGAAGAAAACAAAGAGAAACAAACTTCTTAAGTATCAACATTCCTTACATTAGTAAGGTATAATTTTTTAAAACTCCGTTTGGATGACCTTGAAATTAGCCCCACCACTTTTCATAGTACATAAAACTCGCTATTCAACACTATACACTCTTATTCTTTCACTGGACTCCGCAGCATCAACATGGAAGAGCAAAAATACAAGTACAAACCTCGTTACTGTTGTGAACAACAGTGTACAGATTTAGGACCAATGATGGTGGATGGGTTAGCTTGTACTAAATGTGAATTCTTCGGATCTTGTTATTGCAAATGCAAAACAAAACAACTACCACCACCGGAATTGCGAACTTTCAAATTTTACAAATCAAGATATTTTCATACATGTTGTCCTCAAAGATGTTTCAAATTTCACCCTCTAGATCTTGCTCATTGTCAACGCACCAAGTCTCATCAAGATGATTTTTGTACACATATGATAAAAAGATGTAAATACAGATCAGATTGGTATTCCGATCCTGTAGAACCATCAAATGTGTAATTTCAGTTTTACACTCTTTTTTAAAACTTCATTTGGATGACCTTGGGATTTCCCCCACCACTGGTTCTAATTTTTATATAATATTAAATCATTCCACTTCCAACACTCTAACTAACAACATGGAAAACAAATTTATCAAGTTTGAACATATAATAACTGACAGGGAGGAGATGGAAGAATTGTTTCAAAACTTACTTTCTATCATTGACGAATATCCTATAAGATGGTTCAGAATTGTAGTTCAATATTTAAATCCTGGTGAATTGTTTTCTTCATCAAGTGAAGAAGATGAAACAACTACTTCGGTTCAAATAATTGAATTAAAAGACGAAGAAGAAGAACTAAACATTTTATTCAATCATAAGCTCAAGGTTCCCCATATAAAAGCCCCCTCCCTAGACAGCCCCCCTCCCTAGACGCCTGCTCAAGGTCACCATTATATAAGCCCCCTCCCTATGCGCCGATCCTCATTCCATCACCGACTCTCCAACAATGAACAACTCTCCATTGGCCCGAATGAATTCTAGTTTTGAAATAAACTCTAAAGAAGAGTTACAAGACATTTTTAATATTTTACAAGAACTTGTAGATAATTTTACAACCATCAAAATGAATTTGGAAATAACATACGATTGTCCTATTTGTGATAAGGTTGAAAGTTTAGACGAAGACAGTTTACTAAATCTAACTCCTGCACCATCTGACACTACTGATGGTAATAATGAAGAGCAACGTCTTTCCCCCACCACTTCTTTGTAATTCATCCTTTCCCCCCACCACTTCTTTATTTAACTAACATTTCTCCCTTTTACTTCTCATTCCGTCTTCGACTTCTGAACTATCAACATCACTTGTTTTAAAATTTCAAACACTAACACAATCATGATGGATATGATGGATGAAGTTCCCTTCGTAACTAGAATGGAAAAGGATAAATTGAAATTAGAAATTAAACGATTGGAAATGGAACAGGAAAACCAACTCGAAATGTTACATTTGTTCAAGCTTTTCAAATACATCATCTGGGGACTCTGCATTTAACTTCTCATCGTCGTCGGTGTTTGCATTTACAACTCTGTAATTCATCACAAAAGTTCAACTTGTTTAAACTCTGCTGTTGCACATTAATTCTATGTTCACTAATAAAATTCAAAAGTTACTTCAACCTATCCTACTATCACCAACTAGTTCAACTTAGAACTATTTCTGGTGGTAGTTGGGTAGGCTTTTTTAAAACTTACTCTGGATGACCTTGACATACTTTCCAGATCCCATTTATAAATTTGAATTTCAGTTTTAAACTAACTTTTAATTTTGTTCAACTATTAAGAGTTTTGTTAACACCGTTAAATTTCAGTTTTCAACTAACTTTTAATTTATGTGCACTTTTAGTTCAACCCTAGTTATTTTATTCGCAAATTCAGTTCAACCGACCACCAACGCTATCGCCATCTCCACCCCAATATTTCAACATCTCTGCCCCCAACACTTGCCCGAACATCTGCCCGTAGGGGCAGCTGCCCGGACATCTGTTCGGTTTTAAAAATATAAAAGAAAGGTAAAGGAGTGGGGGTGGCGCATGCTCACCAATGCAAAACTAAGGTTTGAGGTTAGAATTATCCATGGCGGCCGCCATGTCTGGTTCACTTTTACCACATAGAGTCGGCGACCGGTTATTGGTCTAAAGGAGTGGGGGAAGGGGTGGTGGGGGAAGGTTGCCATTTTATAAGCCCTCTCCCTAGGCGGCGCTTCTCATTCGATCGCCAACTTTCAAACGATAAACACCTCTCCCATGGCACGAATCAATTATCCCGCTATCACCAACTACTTCAACTTAAAACTATTTCTGGTGATAGTTGGATAGAATTTTTAAAAACTTACTCTGGATGACCTTGACATATTTTCCACATCCCAGTTATAAGTTTGAATTTCAATTTTAAACTAACTCTTAATTTTTCTTCAACTGTTAGAGTTTCGTCAACACCAACGAATTTCAATTTTGAACTAACTTTTAATTTTATGCGCAAATTCACTTCACCCTAACGCCAACGCTATCGCCATCTCCACCCCAACCTATATGCCATAACATATAACTACAGCATCTCATATATACCCTCTAACCCCCACCGGAAGCTATGTGACATAGCAGCTGGCGCCAGCTGCCACGTCACGTGGCTCGGGGGGCACGTGGCCGGTTTTAAAAGTGGCCATTCCCCACTACTTCCCTAGGATATCCTTGGAAAGGCCAAAGATATTGGGGATATTTGGGTTTACGCTGAGATATCCCAATTTACCATTACACACCATAATGAACACAGAATATTTATTCTACATCAAATACACTTTCAAAATGTCAAACAACATAAAAATAGGTAGTGATTTTACTCAAGTTAAAATATATCAAGTATATTTAATAATCTTTTGGTGCTAAAATATACAATCCAAACTACACATAACTGTTCACATTCAAAAAAAATAGTAGTTACTAGTAGTGTCAAATTGTTGGTGCTGGCTCAGTTCAAGGTCACCTGAGGGATGACGTCATCGAGGTCAATGACCTCACCGATGACGTCATCGATGACGTCATCGATTGCGTCATCGATGACGTCATCACCAATGACGTCATTTCTATGACGTCACACCCATGACGTCACAGAAATGACGTGCTGATGACGTCATCACCCCTTACGTCATCAAAATGACGTCACCGACGCCACTGAGGTCAAGGTCACGCCGAAACTTAAAATTTTTTGGCACTTTTGCCGTTTCTCGCACTACGCTCCGAGTTTCAGTCAGAGTCCCCGTGACCTTGACCACTTGGAGCGAATTTTCGACGAGAAACGGCAAAAGTGCCAAGTTAAACTCGAGTTTCTGACATGACCCTGCCTAAATGGGCAATCGGTTATCCCTCAGGTGACCTTGAACCAGCACAACACCAACAATTTGATATTACTGTGACCTTGAAAACCTAACAACGGAGCGCCGACACCGATGCGCACCCCACGACAGCCACCGAGTGACTGACTGTCAGGCTCTGTGTATGCTAGGTATATCGGCTTGAGAGACTAAGACTCTAAACTGTCAGGAATGGGAGTAACTAACTGAATTTTGCAAGGAAAAGTCATTTCATCCAATATTTTAAACAAATCCTCATCAGTAAAACTGACATTAGTCTGTTTTGTATAAAACTTAGGGTGTCCGCGCAACAGTTTGCGCCACTTAGCTAAAGTTGAAACTCTCTTAACTTTGAGTGGTGGACAGTGAGCAACTAATAAAGTCTTAACACGGCTAAGTTTCTTACCTAAAGTGTCCTGCGACATGGCTTCACCTCACAAAAGTCCGCACAATACTGAGAGACTGCTTGTAGCGCATGAGTCAAGGGAAAAGAGGTGGGGGAAACAGCAGGAGTGGGGGAAGGTCACAGTGGCGGGGGAAGGTGAGGTGGTACGCTGGAGTATCGCATCACTTCACCATGAGCTGTCCTACAGTCAACACACTGTTCTCTTGGCCCGAGTTGGCACTAGAAGAAACATTCCTGTACAGCTTAGGCTGTGAGAGCCGAGGAAGCAAAGTCAAAGTGGAAATTGTGTTAAACTCCAAGATGAAGAGTCTCCTAAATAAACTAATTGTATCCTTGCAATCTCCTATAACTTTAGAGAAATACCACTTTATTAAGCGACACCTTATACTTTGGCAAAACGAAGCGGAAATGGAAAAGATTACAGTAAAATTAATTTAACTTAAAACCTGGACTGGACACTCATGGCGATACCACGTGGCGTGCAAACGCCACCCTAAACATTACAAGTTAGGTTATTGAGCACCTCTGGTACGATAACCGATGTGCTAGAGTTAAAGTGTGATGACCTTGAGTCAAAACACTGAAATACTACAAGTCGATATTGTCCCAGAGTTAAAGTGTAGTGACCTACATTCAGAACTTGTAAAATTACTTACATATAGAGAGCTAGAGAACAGCGAGACGCACCGCATGGAAGCCGGAGACATACTGGCGAAGCGGTGTTGTGCAGCCTAGGGACCCAGTTGTGGTGGGGGTATAGCCAACACTTAGAGTACAAGTGTTGTGGGTGACCTTGACCCACTTATTTTACCTGACCCCCCCCCCCCCCCGGCAAAAAGTGCGAACCCCCCCCCCCGGCAAAAAGTGCGAACCCCCCCCCCCCCGGCAAAAAGTGCGAACCTTCCCCCCCCCCCGGCAAAAAGTGCGACCCCCCCCCCGGCAAAAAGTGCGAACCCCCCCCCCCACCCCTGATATCCTGGGCGTGGCAGCCCCGGTGGGGATATTAGGGGGTCCGGCCAGAGCCGGCTCGCAGTCCGCTCCCGCGCGTTGAACGTGAACGACCGGGACGGACCGCCATAGGCATCACTAAACATTGAATGGCGCCTTCAGTGTTTAGCGAAGTCTACTCTAACTTTAAGACTTGTATTAGTTGTAAGATATTGCGCTTGCGTTTGGGTATTGCGAATTGTTTTATATGAGAGTGTTTTACTTGTACCCTATGTCTCCTGTGTCTTTTATCCTTTGTGTCTTGTTTGTTATATGTGTTTAATGTGTATGTGCTTGTTCCAGCATTGACTACGTTGAGCTCAATTGTGTGTTGTAAGTGTGTTATATGTTTCTAAAGTGTATACGCTTGTTTTAGCAATCCCCCCTTGAGCTTTTCAATGCTCAAAGTAAATTGTAAAGTCAGGGAACGGGAGTAGGCCCCCGTGTAAAGCCACTTTTAATAATTGGTAGGCTCCTTGCCAGGCATGCAAAAGGTTGCGGATGGCATTTGGGGAGCATGTCCGTTTGTAAGCTGGCAAGCAAAAGGTTGTGGCGGCCTCTGCACTCGGACCGAGGACGTAAGCCATTAGGGTGTCCTCAGTATGTTTCCCTTCTGGAAACTCAAAATTATGTAAATGAATCTTTGTTAGCTATTTGTGTTTTTAGTCCCCAAGGCCCCCGAACATTCGTGGTTCGCCATGGATGTACGGGGGCCGAAATTTTTTAATGTCCGTGTGGCCTTGACCTACAAAGACTTGTAAAAATTCAATGCATTTTAAATTAAAAATATTAAAGATAGGTTACGGGAGTAGGCCCCCGTGTAAAGCCTATTTTAATTATCGGTAGGCTCCTGCCAGGCATGCAAAAGGTTGCGGATGGCATTTGGGAGCATGTCCGTTTGTACGCTGGCATGCAAAAGGTTGCGGCGGCCTCTGCACTCGGACGAGGACGTAAGCCACTAGGGTGTCCTCAGTTTGTTTCCTTCTGGAAACACAAAATTATGTAAATGAATCTTTGTTAGCTACTGAAAAGACAATGCAGTAAATGTTTACAAGTCTTGCGTGGCGAAGGGTACACGACATTGGATGTTGCCTTGTTGTCATAGTTGGGTCTCTTCGGAGGCTACAGCGATGACAACCCAAGTGCCTCACACCCCCAAAGGGGGGTGTGGGGCTTAATTTTTTTAAAGTTTTTTTGTGACCTTGACCTAAATATGTAAAATCTTTCAAAGTGTTTAACAGTCAGGTCTTATTAACACAGTTAATACATTAATGTCTGTTAAAAAAATATAACAGTTAGGTATTTGTAACCCACAAGTTTGGAGTTGTTTATAGTTGGGTCCCTTGGGAGGCTTCAGCTATGGTAACATAAATGCCTCAAGTGGGGCTTATTTTTTTAAAAAGTGCGAACCCCCCCCCCCCCCCCGACAAAAAGTGCGAACCCCCCCCCCCACCCCTGATATCCTGGGCGTGGCAGCCCCGGTGGGGATATAAGGCGGCCGGGCTGCACGCATTTCTCATTCCGGTCCAAGCTCCCATACGGACAGGTACTCTCTCTCGCTCTTGAGACTTTTGTTTTACAAGTTCACTTCTTTCTTTACATCTATTCTTTTCATCCATTACAATGGGTAAAATGGGTCTGAAGCTGAAAAACTACCCATCAACTTCAACCCCGACCGACACGTCTCGACCCTCATCATCCTCGACTTCGATCCTGGAATACCTGATGACTGCGAACATCCTGAGCTGCCTGACGATGCCGCCACCGCCGCCGCCGCCGCCACAGCCCGCCTCAATGCCCAGCCTGTCGCCATTGCCGGCGACAGTGGAAGAGGCTGGTGCACAGCCATCGTCAGGAGAACTCGTCAAGTCGTCAGGTCGAGTCCCGGTAGCCTCTCCAGCACTCTCGCTGCTATCGGACTCAGGATCGGAGTCTGCGGCTTTTGAAGAGACGTCTAGGTCGAGGATCACCCCATACAGCAGAACCCGGAAAATCCTCTCGTACACTACATCCCAATGTCCCTCACCTATATCCCCCATGCCACCTACACCAACCAAACCACTTCGTAAATCCATCTTCTCCCCTGATCTTCCCACCATAGACCTAACACGCTCTCCTACCCCACCCAAAATTGTTTGCTCCATCCCGCTTGAACAATCTTTGCCCCTTCTACCTCCTTCCAGCCCCATCCCTTCTAGCCAGCCTAACTCAGAGAAGCTCCAAGACACTCCGCTAAAGAGTCCAACACAGAAACGTAAACGCGTTAAAGCCCCTGCTGGCAAGGGTAAGAAATGCGATTACGCTTGGATGTCTAGTAAGTTTGGGGTTTTGTGTTGCCAGAAACTTGCTTGTGCAGAAGGGGATCGCTGCCAACGACACCTCAAAAGTATAGTCAAATTTCGGCAATTCAAACCCTATACTCTGTACATTAAGCCTAAAACGTTCAAGTTCAGACATCCCCACGGTCCGCAACCGCGGGATATTAGAAGGCTAAAGGTTGATGAAAAATATTATTTCATTGGTCAGACATATGGAGCAGGTAATAAGAAAGTAGAAATCGTTGTAAAAGGTGAAGGCCACCTTTGTACAATGCAAGTACCACCTCGGATGGTACAAAGAGAATTTTTCATCCCTAAAGCCTATCTAATACGAAGGAAAGGATGTGAAACCGTGTGGGAAATGGACTAGGACATGGGCCCACCAAAAAAACAAAATTGTTAGGCTGTGTTGGACAATATTTAAAAAGTCTTTTTCCAAATTATTTTTCCAAATTTAGTCTTAACCCTCTTAAAGTAAGGGAGAGGGGTATTATACAAGTCAAGTAATAAAAAAAAACACTTGACTTGTATAATACTTTAACCTGGCGGTGATGTAAACTCACTGGGACAATCTCAAACCGTGTCCTTGAGGGTGAAGACTAAGTTACAAAAATCTTTAACAAATAAAAAACTTACCTCCAAACGCTTGTAGCTTGCTACAAGTGTTTGGAGGTAAAAATTTTTTAAAGTTTGAATGACCTTGACCCATATAAATTACTGTTTAAAGTAAACTGCTAACCTTACAACTAATGTTGTGTATCACGTGATACCCCCCACTCTAACGCTCTTACTAAGCTTGTATGAGCCGTTCATTTGCTTCAGTCTGTTTCTGTGCTCCGTGGTAAACATGTCACGGTACAATTACAAAGGTGGTGACTTCTTGATAGATCAACACAATGCTTGGGAAGTGCTAAACCAGCATAGAATGGAAGTTGAGTATTGTATAAGACGAGACGGGTCTACATTTTATCTATGTATTATAAACAACCAAACTCATAAGTATGAACACTGGACAAAAATTAATTATAACAACATAGATGAGCTGTTTGCTTGGGTGTTTGAGGTGTGTAAAGTTATTGAAGAAACCAAAATAATGGGTGTGCTAAAGGTATGTAAAACTGATGACCGGGAAGACTAAGCAAAATTTTTATTAACCCCCCCCCCCGTGTTATCCCCACCACTATAAATGGGTATATATAGGAGTGGTGATCAACCGTCCTCTCATTCTGCTTTACACCGTTAAGCTGAACACCACCATGTCTGCTATGAACGTCCCAGCCTCTACCTCTGGCCCGGTCGCCTCCAACTCCAGCCCGAGCATTGGACCAATCCGATCGGGGCCTTCGTCAAGGAGTCGTGTCCGATTCTCCGGCTTTGGTCCTGTGAGGAAGGAGTTGCGGAGCAGCGGAGCGTCTCAACCAACCACGACGGATGCATCAACTCAGACTCCACCAAACATCATCGAGTGGTACGACGAAGTGATAGAGCAAAGGGACAGAATGCTAGAGAATACTCGCAGGGAGCTACTTTATGTCAGGAGTAAATGGGAAAAACTGATTAAGAAGTGTGAAAGCCTGTTGGACAGTGATGATAGTGAGGATGAGAGTGGATAGGTGTGTGGGTAAAGACTTGGACTGGGACTTGTGTGTATGTATGAATGTGTGCGTGAATGTGAAATACAGAGCGGGGGATAGATCACTCTGTGGCAATGGACTAACATGCCACTTAGTGATCTATCCCCCGTTCTGGTAATGTTTTTGGATGGCCTTGACCCACTTTACCAAGGCTAGCTAGTACCCCCACCACTGATAAGTGTATATATACGGGTATTGATGTGCAGTTTGGTTATTCTGCTTTGTATCGCTTAGCTGAATACCTCACTTCAACATGGCTTCCAACTGCAAAACTTCTCAGGCTTCCTCTTCTTCTTCAAGAAGGCGTGCTGCCAACGTCCTGCCTGCTACTCGTGGACCTGCTCGACCATTCCACAGCATAACTGTTGCTCGGGCAAACGCCTGCAAAGCTCCAATGCTACGGACCTTGCTGGAGGTGAGCCAAGACGGGCAAGGCTTGCTCAGTCCTGGTCAACGGCAGGAGCAAGAAAGGCGTATGGCGTACTACAGGCTGCAGGGTGTAGTTCCCAGCTTGAAGTTAGGCGATCCGAGAGTAGCAAGCATCAACGAGGCAGCGGACTACATATCACACCTTCACAGTGTTTTAGAAGTAAAGGACCAACAAATTGAAAACTTAAAAGAACAATTGAAACAATTTAACTTTAATCCTGTGGAGTTTGTGGAAGCAGTGATGAGTGATAGTGATGATGAAGGAACTGAATATATATTGGGTATGTAATGAAAGACTTGGACAGGGACATGTGTGTGTGTGTGTGTGTGTGTGTGTGTGTGTGTGTAGAATACAGAGCGGGGGATAGACTACTTTGCGGCAATGGACTAGCATGCTGCTTAGTGGTCTATCCCCCGCTCAAAGGGTAGCATTGGATGACCTTGACCCACTTTACAGCAAGGACAACCGGTTAACTGGTATAAAAGAGGGGGGGTCTGTACATCCCGACTTCATTCTGCTTTGAACCTTCCAGTGGAACGCTAGAAAATGAGTGGATCACTGATCATTGGTAAGGAGTGGGAGTATGTAACCATAAACTATTTAAACTGTAGAGGGATGTTGAAGAAGGTGTATGATAATGTTAAAAGAATGGTTGTTGAAGAAGGTAGGGTAGTGATTGTAGCGTGGAAGAAGAAGCAGTATACAGGACAACAAGTGAGAGCAAGTGACTTTGGGGGGAATAGTGTGTTTCAAATTGGACGAGCGAACTTGGTTAATTTGGACATTGTGTTTTGGGACTTGGAAAGGTTAATTGAAAATAGTGGCAAACATGGGGAACTCTTAATTGGCAGGGAGGACAGAGTATATGAGTAAGTGTAAAAGACTGGGGGGCTTATGTGTGTGTGTGTAAAGACTAGGACTTGTGTGGAATACAGAGCGGGGGATAGATCACTTTGCGGCAATGGACTAGCATGCTGCTTAGTGGTCTATCCCCCGCTCAAAGGGTATTATTGGATGGCCTTGACCCATATAAAGGTAGAGGGGGAATGGGTAATGGGAGGGGGAAATTGGTATATATGTAGGACTGATGAATAAAGCATTTATTCAAGCATTTGTCTAGACACTATCAACAACGATGGAGAGCTTCAGTGTTGAGTTCATCCTCTTGGAAGAAGACATCAACGAAGTGGTGGAACTTATAGAGGATAAGACCAGCCAGGGCACATTGGAACTTGTGAATTGCGAACCGTTGGACAATGCCGCAATCGATAAGATTGCATATTTCATGATGCATTTGTATAACGAACAAACAACCAATATGGAGTTTGTGCAGTACTTTTATCAAAACCAAGTAAATGTGCGAGTGACAATTACTTGGTGGCAGTAATAATAAAGTGTAACATATGGATGTGGACTTGGATGTGGACTTGGACTTGAGTGTGGTCTGCGGAATAGAGCGGGGGATAGATCACTTTGCGGCAATGGACTAGCATGCTGCTTAGTGGTCTATCCCCCGCTCAAAGGGTATCTTTACGTGACCTTGACCCACATAAATTGTATAGTTGGTGGGGGTATAAAAAGGGTAAGCAAATTGGATGGATACAACACTTCCATACCATGGCTCCACTTGACAACACCGTGTTCCATCGCAACAGAATTGTCTCTATTCTGGAGGTAATACCTCTAGAAATTATAGAAGTAGAGGACCAACTACCTGCGGTTGATCAAGAAGAGGAGGAGGAAGAGATAATGGATATTGAAACGGACTCTGACGAAGCTGGTTCAACGGACAATGAGGTGGACTTGCACGCCTACGAAACATTAGAGTCGTCATCTGAGTCGGAAATGGAATTCCAATTGGAAATCGAAGAAGAAGAAGAACAAGAACAAGACACTCCTCATCGTCCAATGGATAGGATGTTAGTTGCCAGAAGAATTATGTATTGTCATCGCTGCCTATTCCGTGATGAGGATGATTCCGACTCTGATGGTGATGTTTCACCCTTGTAAAAAGTTTAAACAAAAAGTTAAAAAAGAATGTGAGCGGGGGATAGAGCACTTTGTAGTAAATGATGCTGCTTAGTGCTCTATCCCCCGCTCAAAATAATAATTCCAAATGACCTTGACCTACATAAACTTGCTCAAACAGACGTCTTTGAAAAAACTTGTACAAATTATTGAATCTAGACCAAATATCATCAATTTATCAAGCCTACTGATAAATGTATTACAAACGGTTGTGTAAAGGCTAAATTTAGCACATGAGTGATAACCTGTTTCCATATGACGTCACTTTCCCCACCTATCTGCCTCGGATATAAAGGGTCCCGGTGGAGTGCGCTGCTCATTATTGCGTGGACATTCACAGAGTGTGCATTCAAAGCCAAACTGTTTGAAATGGCTCTTTGCGACATTTGTGGGGAAATCTTTCAAGACGAAGATCTTTTCACCATACACAGAGAATTACATGAAGACGAAGATAGAAAAGAAGATATTACCATGGATGAAATAGACTTAGACTCAATTGACCGGTTTTTGGAAGAGCACCAGAAGCAGACGGACTACTGGGACAGCTATCTACAGCAAATGCAAAGAAGAAGACCTAGTGTGATCCAATTTGCTGGTGCTGGACCATCTACTGCTACAAGACCTATTGAAGAAGAGGACACCGAAGAAGAGGACACCGAAGAAGAGGATATGGAAGAAGAAGAACTGGAAGATGTAAGACAACTGCGCACCACGGCCTTGCCAGGACGAGTTGTAACACATTTCAAAATTAATAACGTTCAATTGGAATTGGAAACATTCATAACCCAGGCTAAGGAACTTGTTGGTCAAACGTTGAGGGAAGAATTACAAAGGCTAAATTTTATTAAATTTGGAATGGTGTTAGAGGCTATGTTTAACAATACTGATGGTGAAACAGCATTGAGAGCATTCATTACCAAAAATCGAACCCTTACCTTCACCTCCGACATTGATAATATTATTGAAGAATGCTTGGAGGAACTTATAACCAAACTCCAAGAACATGAAGGAAGAGGATCTGGATGGACTTTGTCATCAATCGAAGGTATGGATGTTAGGGTTCATAAACATGGATATGGTTTAAGAGGTAGTAGTTTTATCCCTCTACCAAAGAAAATCCAAAACACTAACTCGTGTAGAAATGTTCAAAATGAGGGTAATGAATGTTTCAAGTATGCAATGTTAACCAAGTATGTTAAAAACAATCCTTGTAGAGTTGGTAGAGAATACTACGAAAATGAACACCGCTACAACTTTCAAGGTCTTACTTACCCAGTTACTTTAAAAGATATTGACAAATTTGAAAAGAAAAATCCTGGCGTTTCAGTCAATGTTTTTGGTCTGGATGATTCCAACAATGTTTATCCTTTGCGGGTAGTAAAGGTTGAGCAAAGAAACCATACGGATTTGCTATTGATAACCAAGGGTGAAATTTCCCATTATGTATGGATAAAAGACTTTGAAGCGTTAGTTGTAAAACAATTGACCAAAAGAGTAAATAGGATTACAGTTTGCAAGAGATGTTTCTGCTTTTCTTGGAAAGATTCAAGACGTGGAGGATTGGACTGGTTATTGGAACATAAAAGACTTTGCAACGAGAACTATGAAGTAAAGATAAGTCTTCCACCGCCTACCCGAGCTTCAATACAATTTAACAAGACAGTTAACCAATACCGAATTCCACTAGTGGTCTATGCAGATTTTGAATCAACGTTAGTACCACAGGAGCTGCCGGACGGCGAAGTGACTAGAAGAACAAAATATCAGTTGCATCAGCCCAACAGTTTTTGTTTACTAGTTAAATCAACCTTGTCTGAAAACCAATTGCAAGACTATGGTTTAACATCCACTCCAATACTCTACCGTGGTGAAGAAGCCGCTAAGTATTTTGTAGACCAACTGTACGATATTGCTGGAAAGGTTCAACGCTTGTTCGGTAATATTGTACCTATGGAAACTTTAAACCAAAATCAACAAGAAGAATACAACTTAGCGACAAGATGCTATTTATGCAAGAAGATGTTCAGTGAAGAAAATCCAAAAGTAAGAGATCACGATCACCTGACAGGGTTATACAGAGGAGCTGCTTGTAATTCATGCAATATAAATTACAAACTGCCAAACTTTATTCCTGTCGTTTTACACAATCTTAGCGGCTACGACTCCCACTTTATTATCCCGGAGTTAGGAAGAGATGACGGTAAAATTGATGTTCTTGCTACAACATTGGAAAAGTACATCAGCTTTTCAAAAACAGTAGGTAAAATTAAACTTCGCTTCGTAGACTCTTACAGATTTATGGCATCTAGTTTAGCCAAATTGTCAGAGAACCTAAGAAGAGAAGACCTAAAAGAAACCAGAAAAATTGTACCTGAAGATAAATTAGACCTAGTATTACGGAAAGGAGTGTTCCCCTACGATTACATAACTTCTACAGAAAAATTTGAAGAAACCAGTCTACCGCCGATTGAAGCCTTCAACAGCAAATTAAACGAAAGTGAAATCTCCGTTGAAGACTACAATCATGCATGTAATGTTTGGAACCAACTAAACATTCAAACCTTAGGGGAATATTCTGACTTTTATATAAAATTGGACGTAACTCTGCTGTGCGATGTGATGGAAGAATTCAGAAACACCTGCTTCTCCGCCTATGGACTGGACCCTCTACACTCGTACACATCTCCAGGATTAGCATGGCAAGCTATGCTAAAGTCAACCAACTGTCGACTGGAACTTCTAACGGATATTGATATGGTGCTCATGATGGAATCTGGTGTACGGGGCGGTTTGACACAAGCTGTAACACGTCATGTCAAAGCCAACAACAAGTACATCCCCGGCTTCGACGAGCAACAACCATCGGTCTACCTTGGCTATTTTGATGCAAACAACCTTTATGGTTGGGCAATGTCAAATCCGCTTCCCTACGCTGACTTCAAGTGGATCGACCCGGCCACCATCGGAGACATCTCACAGATTCCAAAGGATGGTCCAAAAGGCTATATTTTGGACTGTGATTTTGAATACCCGGAGCACCTTCATGACCATCACTACGACTTGCCTCTCCTAGCCAAGACTGAAGTTTCACCGACAGGAAGATGGCCAAAATTGATGATGACCTTGGACAATAAAGATCGCTATGTGGCTCACTACTGGGTAGTTCAACAGGCTCTTGAATTGGGTCTACGTATAGTGAGAATTCATAGAGCAATTGAATTCACCCAGTCTTGTTGGTTGAAACCATACATTGATTCCAACACTACAAGAAGAGCTGCAGCAACAACAGCATTTGAAAAGGACTTCTATAAATTAATGAACAATGCCATCTTTGGGAAGACCTTGGAGAACAAAAGAAAACATAAAAATGTAAAATTAGTGAGTGATCCTAGAAAATTGGAAAAATTAGTGCAAAAACCAAATTTCGGAACATCCATGATTATAAACGAAAATCTAGTCGCTGTCAGTATGAAGAAAACAACAATAGTCATGGACCGTCCGTTATACATAGGTATGTCGATTTTGGATATAAGTAAAACCCTGATGTATGATTTCCATTATAACAAAATGGTTAAACATTACGGAAGGGAAAACATTGGAGTCGCATACATGGATACGGACGCGTTTATCTACTGGATAAAGACTTTGGACATGTATGAAGACCTAAGGACTTTTCCATACAAAGAAGATTTCGATTTTTCTGACTATCCGAAGAACCATCCAAATTTTAATGAAAAATATAAAAAAGTAATTGGAAAATTCAAAGATGAAGCAAATGGAATGCCTTTAGAAGAAATAGTGGCGCTGATGGCGAAATTGTATTCATTTAAGATGTACCACGAGAACAACACACCGACAGTGAAGAAAGCAAAAGGAGTGAAGACATCTTATTTGAAAAAACACGTGACATTTGACCACTACAAGACTTGTTTGTTTGAAGATACTACGATATCAGCAACATTCAACAATATCCGAAGCTTCAAGCATCAAGTCTACAGTGTCACCGAAATTAAAAAAGCGTTGTCAGCTCGGGATGATAAAAGATACATTATGCCCGACAAAATCCACACTCTTCCTTTTGGCCACTACTCTCTAAACCCTATCAACTAGTAACCTATTCTTCGTCCTTCTACAACTACGACCTTATTCCTTTCTCCTTCCATAAAAAAATGGGGAACACGGCAAGTCCAACGCCGTGTTCCCCATTTTTTTTACACAAGTTTGGATGACCTTGACCCATATAAATGATGTGAATATTTAAAACAACATTCATTGTGATTATACATGTGATACAACAAACATTGAAACCTGCAATATGAAGGACTTGAAGCAACAAATTGTCAACGAACTTCATAAACCTGCAAGAAGAAAGTTTCCACGAAGAAATACGGTGATAAAAGGAATTAATGATTTATATCAAGCGGATTTAATCGAAATGATTCCTTATAGCAAACAAAATAAAGGATATAAATACATATTGACTGTTATTAACTGTTTTTCAAAAATGGCAGATGCTTTACCACTAAAAGATAAAAGTGGCAAAAGTGTTACAAAAGCAATGGAAACAGCTATACAAAGAGACAAACATACTATTAAACATTTACAAACAGATGATGGAAAAGAATATTTTAATAAGGAATTTGCAAATTTAATGAAAAAACACAATATAAACCATTACTCAACCAATTCAGAGGTAAAAGCCTCAATAATCGAAAGATTCAACAGAACTTTAAAAAGTGCAATGTATAAAATGTTTTCCAACAGAGGATCACACATATGGATTGATATGTTACCAAAACTTATAAACGATTACAATAACAAATTTCATAGGACTATCGGGATGAAACCAAACCAAGTAACTAGTAAAAATGAAAACCTTGTATTAAAACGTATAAAAACGAATACTAAACCAAAAGTTGAAAAACTAAAGCCTAAAAAATTTAATGTGGTTGATAAAGTGCGAATAAGTAAATATAAAGGTGTATTCAGTAAAAGATACCTGCCAAATTGGACCAATGAGGTTTTTACTGTATTCAAAGTACAACCTACAGTACCTGAGACATATATTTTAAAAGATAATAAAGGACAATTGCTTGAAGGAGGGTTTTATGGACATGAAATGTTAAAATCAACAGTAGGCGATGTATATTTAGTTGAAAAGGTGTTGCAACGGAAAAAAGATAAGGTCAAAGTACGATGGTTAGGATTTAATAAGACGGAAGATTCTTGGATACCTAAAAAGGATTTGATATAACGATAGAGAATCATTTTAGGTTGAACCATTACAAAGGATGGAGATAGTACCACAAAAAGAGAGTTTTACTATTAATAATATAGATGAACTCACAGTGGATAATTCAGAATTCAATAGTGGGAAACATGGCAATTTGTTACCAAACACCGTTCGTTGTCTGGTTACCGGACCTTCCAACTGTGGAAAAACTAATGTAGTATTCAATTTGATTACAAACCCTAAAGGATTACGATTTAACAATCTATATGTATTTTCAAAATCACTACAACAACCAAAGTATCAATTATTGGAAAAGATACTGACTAATGTGCCTGAAGTTAAATATTTAAAGTTTAATGCAAGCGAGAGTGTCATGCAGCCACAAGAAGCTAAACCATTCTCCGTGTTTATATTCGACGATGTATCTTGTGAAAACCAAAACACAATAAGGAATTACTTCGCTATGGGTCGACATAACAACATAGATAGCATTTATATTGGCCAAACTTACAGCAAAATACCTAAACAACTCATTAGAGACAATGCAAACATGTTAATTGTATTTAAACAGGACGAAGACAACCTAAAACATATATATTTTGATCATGTAAATGCGGATATGACATTTGAACGATTTAAAGAGTTGTGTGGAAAGGCTTGGGCTGAAAAGTATGGGTTCCTAACAATTATGAAGGAACAAACGCTAAACAATGGTCGATACAGGATAGGATTTGATAAATTTATATTAATACATTAAACGCGGTATAACACATTCATTGTTGTACAACACGTCTTGCTACAAACATGGTTAACCAAGAAAAATTAGTAAAAGAAATAAAATCACTTAGTGATTCTATTCGGGCTAAAAACAGAGCATTGAAACTAGGTATTAGCGAGAGGGAGAAATTCCTTGAATCTACTTTTAAACCTATTACTGAACCCTTGAAACAATTAAACAAAAAATTTGCTAAACCTGTATTGGAAGGAGATGCGATTGCACCTATTACGAAGTTTGAAAGAGAAAATGTAAAATCAGAAGAGTTTAGTGATGAAGACCCGGAATCCTCTACGTATAGTGGTTTTACCGGTGGAGAACCCGAAAGAGAGCTAGAATCACCGGACTATAGTGGAATAAAAGAATTATATGAAGTAAAAGCCAAAAAAGGACATGAAGTTGTATCAACTGCTAGTGAAGAGGAAAAAGAAGAAGAGACAAGGGAAGGTCCGTCAAACATAAGCTTGTTGGGTGAAAACATTCATAACAAAGGACCTTTAGGAAGGAAATACATGGTAAAAATGTTACTCGGAACAATTCCTAATAAGAATTACCATAGTTATGGAGCGAGATTAACAGAAGACGGTTTAATGATAGGTAATAGCCCGTTAAACGTTGACGAACATGATAATATTGTCATTGGTGATCAAAGGTATAAGGGCACAAAAGGATTATTTGAATTATTATTTGAAAATAAGCCTTCAGTATCGGTAGTGAAAGAAAAAGACATGGAAGCATATAAAAATATTTTGGAACAGACAAATGCATATAGGAGAAAGTATTTACCTGACCAGCCTCCTTTTAGATCTAAGTCTTTAAAATATAAAGAATTTGTATCCAAGTTAATACCAACTAGAAGACAAACAATGCCGTTAACACAAAGAAAACCTGTAAAACGAAGATTTATGGCATCCACTTTGGATGTAAGTGCTCAGGAACGAAGAAAAAGAAGTAAGTCCGTTACGGGTACAGGTTTAATGAAGAAACTATATAACACAAATGTGATTTATTACAATAATATCAATAAATTGGTGGATAGAATGAAACTAATACATGAAGCTAAAGAAGCGGGTCATACTGGATTGGAAAACGAATGGGTGGCTTTAGTGGATGAACTCCGAAACCGTGGGGTAATCTCATAAAAATGCGTTACTCCCTAGAATACTATTCAGTTGCACCATGAGTGTCGACAAGTTCGGACGTTACTCCTCGGATGGGTTATATTATGCCAATAGTTTAAAAAGAAGTGCTGGTTTACCACAAACACCTGATGGAGATTATGATATGAGTAATAAAAGGTTAAAAAACATAAAAGATCCTACGGATGAAAACGATGCAATAAATCTAAAAATATTAAAGGAAAAGATATCGCCAACATTAAGACTACAAAATAACACATATGACGCAGAAGATCATAGAATCATCAACGTTGGTAAACCAAATCAAAACGGTGATGCAATAAACAAAGGTTATTTGTCATCTGAATTAAAAAATACGTTAAAATTCAATGGGAAAACGTATAGTGCCAACAATAAACGTATATCCAACGTAGATGACCCTAAAGATGCAAAAGACAGCGTAAATAGACGCTATTTACATTCTTTGATACCTGAAAAGACAAAAGATGGATTTTCTTTTTATAAATTTGTTATTAACGATATAGGTTATCCAAAAAATGAAAATGATGCTGTAAATCTCAAATATATAAAAGATCATTGTGTCATACGTGATGTGGGAGTTATCGATTGTCTTGGCAATTGTTTGGCGAATGTCAAAGATGGTTCAGCACCATCTGATGGTGCAACAGTGGGTCAAATGAAAGAGACTTTAAAACAAGAAACAACTGGATTTGCAAAACGAGATGAAGTATTATCAAAGCAAGGGGATGACTTTATTCAAGGTAATGAAAAATTTCATTTATTGACATACAAAAACGCTTATTGGAATTGCATGCATGGAAGGTTATCAAATGTGTCATGGGGTCATGCAGATAGAGACGCGGCTACCTTAGGACAAACAGTACATCTAGATCCAAATAATTACCATGCGTTTTTTATATGTAGTAATAAAAAATTAACAAACATGGCGCAAGGAAGAGAAGCAAATGATGCTGCAACTGTAGGACAGGCTATCACATTATCACAAATGGATAGCAAAGTGTATACTTGTAATAATAAACGTATAACAGACCTTAAAGACCCTGAACATGTGGATAATGCTGTCACTGTTAATTTTCTTGTAAAAGTTTTAGGAAATGCATTATTTGATGTATACAATCTTATTGGTATTCGTTCAGGTCGTACTCCTTTGTTGGAATCTGAGAGAGGTACTTGGATTAAACGGGAAATTGTTCAAAAATATTTTATCAACCCTAATACAAAAAAGTTTAGATCATCGGATTGGGGTGATTTTGATATTTAATAAAAGAACACAATAAACGACTTCATTTATGTCCAACTTGTCATAGAGGTAACACATAAGTTGTACATTGCGATTATAAAAGGACAATAATGACGTTCCAGTACATCAGTCCATATAGAGACACTGTAAGGAGAGGAGGTGGGATCACGTCCACAGCGGTTTCTCTGTTAAGTAAAGCTTTAAAACGAATTCCAGTAGGATCCATAGTAAATAGAGCAATAGACGCATTACCATACGAATTTCATATACCAGGAGGTTATCAGTATTGCGGACCAGGAACTAAATTGAAAAAACGACTGGAAAGAGGCGATCCTGGCATAAACAAGTTAGATCAGGCTTGTAAAGAACACGATATCGCATATTCCACGTTTGCCGATTCAAAAAATAGATCAATAGCTGACAAAAAGCTTGCGGACATAGCTTGGCAACGAGTAAAATCAAGTGACGCTAGCATAGCAGAAAAAGCAGCAGCTTTAGCAGTAACAGCAGGTATGAAGGCTAAAACAGCAGTAGGAGGTGGAAGAAGGAGGAGAAGGAGAGTAAAAAGGAGGTCAACCACAAGAAAACATGGAGGAAATATAAAAAGAAGACGACGATCTACAAGAAAAGGCAGGAAGAAGCCCACCGTATGGTCAATGGTAAAAAACGGGGCAGGTCTTTACCTAAGACCTTATCGTGCATATTAAATGAAAGAAATCAATTGGTCATACCACATAAAGCATTAACCAATATTGAATTATTTAAATATATTTCCTGTTTAAAAATACCATTTTTCCGCGGTGTGTTTATGAAAGACAGTTTACCAAAGAAAATGTGGCAAAATGAGACTGGAATTGTAAATTTGGATAATACTGAAGGGCCTGGCACCCATTGGGTTTGTTATAAGAAACTAAATAACAATGTATATTATTTTGATAGTTTCGGTAATTTGCCACCACCAAAAGAACTTCAAAATTACTTTAAATCTGCTAAAAACATATATTATAACTATAAAAGAGAACAACCTGATAATACTTCAATATGCGGCCATTTATGTTTGGAATTTCTAGCTAAAAGTATCAGTCACTATTGAGATGTCTTCCTATACGGTATCATTAACAGGAAAATCGTCCACTTTACGAAGTATCCTTTTTCCAGCGTTACGCTTGCAAAAAGGAAGGTTTTGGGAGGCGGCACTATTGGATTTTACAACGTACAACTCTATTCCCAATGTTACGGAAGGTAAAAATAACATATTGCATTATTATAAGGGAAAGGATGCCAGTGGAAAATTTACAGACTTACAAGAGTGCAGGTTACCCACAGGTTCTTATGAAATTGATCATATAAATGAATTTTTGCAAACTAAAATGGGAAAAGACAATATAACATTAAAAGGTAATAATAATACGATGAAAGCTGAAATTACTTCCAAGTATTATATAGATTTCACTCAACCAAACTCAATTGGTGATTTATTAGGATTTTCCAACGATGGGCCTGTATTAGAACCAGATGTAACACATTCCGGTAAGAAAACAGTAACAATATTAAAAGTCAATAGTATAGACATAACTTGTAACATTATACAAGGTGCTTACAGGGATGGGGCTAACACCCACATTATACATACTTTTTACCCAAGTGTACCACCTGGATTTAAAATTGTTGAAAAGCCACAAAACCTGGTATATCTACCGTTGAACACCACTTTCATTTCAGACATCGTGTTGAGCGTATTGGATCAAGACGGTAACTTGGTAGACTTCAGAGAAGAGCCTATTACGATTAGATTACATTTAAAATCAACACTTTAATACAAAACCATGGGTTTAACATTTAAAAGCGAACAACCTACGGGAAACCGCATTAGTAGCTCTTCAGCTGTGGAGGAGTTAACACGCGAGAACATCCGTTTCTTAGAGAGAATTGTATTAAAATTAACCGATTATGGATATACTGGATATAGCGCAGGGTCCAACATTCGACGAAACCCTATGGGAAAAAGAATATCACACCCACAACCCTTACACTTCATCGAAATTAAACAATAACGATGAAATTCGTATTCCCATACAAAATCAAGACATTTACACATTACCATGTGAAAGTTACTTGTACATTGAAGGACAAGTTACTAAAAAGGACGGTACTACTGTTGGTACAACAGTTCCATCTATAAATAATCCTATGGCTTTCTTATTTGATGAAATTAGATATGAAATATCAGGTGTAACAGTTGATTCCACTAAAAAAGTAGGTATTACGACAACTTTAAAAGGATTAACATCTATAACACCCAATGAAACCAATTTACTTAAACCTGCCGGATGGGTATTACCTACGATTGACACGATCACTCCAAATCCAAATGGATATTTTGATTTTCATATTCCATTACGTTTGTTGCTTGGTTTTGCTGAAGATTATAGGAAAATAATATTAAACGTTAAACAAGAATTAGTTTTGTTGAGATCTTCTAACGATAAAGACATTATTAAAGCTGCAGATGCTACTACAGATGCGACTTTAGAATGGAAATTAAGATTAGACAAAATTGTATGGAGAGTTCCACATGTAAAATTGGCTGACGAGCATAGAATGCTACTTTTAAGAAAATTAAAAGCCGATCGTGATATTGTTATTCCATTTAGAAGTTGGGAATTTCATGAACATCCCAGCTTGCCAACTACGGATCGACACACTTGGACAGTTAAAACATCTAATTATGTGGAACGAGCCAGGTATATTATATTTGGTTTACAAACAGGCAGAAGAGACACCATCACCAAACATGCAGGCCAATTTGATCATTGTGACTTGAAAAATATTAAAGTTTATTTAAATTCACAATTTTTTCCATACGACAATTTAAATGTGTCATTCACTAAGAAGAAATACAGTATATTGTACGATATGTACGCGAGATTCCAAAGTTCATATTACGGTAAAACAAATACACCTTTATTATCACCTGACAAATATTTCGATGCCTACCCAATAGTTGTAATCGATTGTTCTAAACAAAATGAATCAGTAAAGTCATCAAGTGTGGATATAAAAATAGAAATGGAATTCAACGATGCTATACCGGCTAATACAACTGCATACTGTTTAATTCTACATGATAAAATCGTAACATACACACCTTTAACTGGAATTGTTAAAAATGTATTGTAAGAACCGGTTTTGTTTCATTCCGCGAGTATAAAAGCAGAGCGTACAGACCGCTCCTCATCAGTTTGTTGCCTACTGTTGTATGGGTAGCATCGTATTCAATATGGCTTCTCCTAGTGGTACACCTGAAAATATGGTAGATATTGAGAAGGAGATATCTAAGTTTTTAGATCCTTAAGGTCACCAGGAAGGAGGTGAACAAAACGTTTGCGGACAACTTCACGCCAGTAATAATGTTGAAGAAAAAGGTAAAAGAAGAAAGACTATACAAAAGAGAAAAAGGGATATTGAAGATAATATTTCTCCAAACATATTGAGTGAGGTATTTTTGCGAATATTTTACCCAATCTCTTCCAGTTTGGATAAAAGTGTTTTAATCGGTGTTATGAAATCTACAGATTATTCCCCTACTGTAATTTTAACTCATGGACCCAAAATGATTTTGTTTACGGACAGTGCTTGGGAATCGTTTATGAAACATTTGCATCTGCTAGAATGCTATTTAAGTAGTAACATGTTTGGAAGAAAGACAAGGGTAGGACTTTTGGATTCAAATGTGGAAATTGATATCATTAAACAACGTGGTGATCATCAGCTACGGTTTAGAGACACAACAAGACATGATAACAAAATTCAACTTAATCGAGAGGAGTTTTTCATTTTAACTTGTGCTACTGAACCTATAACAAGATACTTGAGACAACTGGTGTTTTCAAGTTCGATTATTAAAGATTATCTGGAAGACACTTTGGACAAACAACCGGACGCACCTATATTATACGGACCTGTGGATACTTCTATATTTAATAGAGTTCCTCATGAAGTACAGATGTGGAGACAATTGGAAAAGTACGCTCAACTACATAAGAGATCAGTAAAACAGGAAGAAGAGGAAGATGGAGGAGAAGAATCAAGTGTTAGTGATGAAAATGAAAATAAGGAAAATATAAAGATGGAAACTTAAATGACAATGGTTAGTTTTTAAAACAATAACCAACATTTTGTGGGGTTAGGCCTATTGGGGACGGTGCCCACGTTAAATATACACCAACGCGCCAACAACTGTACGGCCGGGTATAAAAGTAGTACCTACCGTGGTGTGGAAATCAGTTGACCTCCTGACTTCGTAATGAGCAGACGTGTGACCTTCAAAATGGACAAGGGAGAAGAACAACAAGTAAAGTCCAAGCCTGGTATTATTGAGTTTCAAGCGTTTCGTGGTAATGATGATAGATTCATTATAAAAGAACTTGTGTTTTTGGACATGAATACAAGTGTTCCTTATTCGTTTTTATTTAAACCACCATGTTCTTATTCGTCTTTAACTAGTAAAGCCGCTACTACCAACAGATGGATTTCAAAACACTTCCATCATATCGATTGGTATGATGGTTTTACAAGTTACACGGACTTGTATCACATTATGCATCACTTTTCAGACAAGTTTACCAATATTTACACAAAGGGGCTGGAAAAGAAAAGATGGATCGAAGGATTTACTCATGTTCCGGTTAATGATGTGGAATTGGATAAGAATTATCAATACATGCTGGAAACCATATGTATTTGTACAAAAAGCCCAGAACATGATAAAGATAGACATTGCGCTTTGAGAAATGCCTATAAACTCGCCTCTTACCTTCAAAATGGGGAAGTGGGGAGTGGTGGGGGTAACGGAGAGTATATAAGTGGGGAGCAGACAGGGACCTGGCATGAGTATTACTCGAGATTCCGAGACGACAACATCTCCGAGCAAGAAGACGATCTGTAACCTGACCATGGCATCTCACCAGTTCCTTCAGACTTTGGTCGAGCAGTTCAATGCTCACTCCAAGTCAACAATATTACCTGTAAAGAAGTGCTCGGAACTAAAAGACGAGAAGCACTACATAATCCATGCTATGAAGAAGATGGAGACTACAGTTGGGGAGGCCATCTGCTGCAGTCTCAGCGAGGCGCCATTTACTCCGGGGGATGAACCAAAGTTCCAGGTGTACCTGCCCAAGAGATTCGTCCATCTTCTACAAAACGAGGATCTTCGCTCTATTCAACCCGGGTGTCTATACCTGGTGTCGCACGGCTGCACGGGTAGCAATTCTACAGAGTTGACCATCCACATCGCTGACAAGCAGCAGTGTTAGATTTAAGTTTTAATGTTGTACATATGTTGTTGTTGTTGTAATGTTTTATAAATAAACGAATCATAAAAGACAAAAAAAAATAAAAAAACAAAAAAAAATGCAACATATCAATATGTGACAGACTTCACGTATTGATATGTTGCATTTTTTTTAAACTTCGCGGGTGACCTTGACCTTTGACCTTTGCATTTCACAACTACCCCCACTACCGTAACTACCCCCACTACCGCACTAGGATTCAAACCTGCTTGGATGCGAAAAACGGTCATTCTGTTGCCAACTAGCAAACGATGAGCACCTTGTACGAGCTTTGCTTACAACGAGTTATAACTGACGCATCTTTATTCCAGATGGCTTTACGAGATAATATCCCTATAACAGTAAAGCAGGATATCGAGGAGTACAAGAAAGATAATAGAGGGTATTCGGGATACTCCTGGTATAGGTTCCAAGACGGGGAAAAGTTTTGTAGGCCTTGTGGCAATGCTGCCGTCAGAGACCTTCGACGGTTCGTACAGGAAGGTGTTAGAAAACAGTTTGGATTTCTAGCACCAATGTTTAGATTTGAAAACTACAAGGACACCTGTGCTATTTGTTCCATCCCTTTGTATCAATGGAAAAAGTTTAGAAGTGTTTAATTGCATCTTCCATACCCCCACCACCCCCACCACTTTTCCATGTACCTCCAAACGCTGTGCCTCGGCTTCATTTCTACTCCAGCAGCCAACCTAGCAACATCAGGATGTCTCTCAACGTCAGTTGCGCAAGTTACGAGGAGGTGAGCATCAAGACTCAGCAGGAGCTAAACGACTTATACAAGGAGTTGCAGCTGATGGTGGCACGAGGCTACCGTATAAATGTGCAAGTTTACGCTTGCAATATACGGAACACCCGGCAGTCAAAGGAAGAGCCTGGACACTCCTCGACGGCTTCCTCACCAGCGTCCATGAAGACCGAGCCAGACAACTTGGACTACTTCAGCTGACTAGCAGTTGTATTTCTTGTCCTAACCATTGTAGAATATGTATATTTTTTCATTATATTAAAGAAGTAAAAGAGCAAAAACACCTATCTTGTTACTGACATATAAGCTCAGTAACAAGATAGGTTTTTTTAAAACACAATTTGGATGACCTTGAAACTTCCCCCTCCACTGCTTTGTTACCCCCACCACTTGACTATTGGTGTACATGGCACATCGCAATTGGAAACCTCATTCCATCTTCAACAGCCACACCGACAACATCAACAATGGCAAACCTACCAACAGATGAAAGATGTCCTCACGCATGTTGTGACTTCGTCCACGAGTTGGAGAAGAGGATGCAGGAGAGGGCGATAAGAAGAAAACAGATCCACTCAGAAAATATCATGATAGTCAACGGCTATCTTTTATTGTTCGGCCTTATTATGGTTGTACTTTTCATACTGTACGGCATAGTCACATGTGTCGGCAAGGTTGCAGAAGAAAACGCTCGCCACCATCAATTGGAAAGTTTCAATGTTACTTTGTAAGTTTTCCTTTTTTTTAAAACTCCGTTTGGATGACCTTGAAAATTCCCCCACTACTCCACCACACCCCCCACCACTTCACCATGTTCCTGCATGAGCATCACATCAACCGTCATTCCTTGTCCGACAAGCAACCATGGCAGACAACAACACCATCAGCCAAGCTGACTCCACTACTGATGTCGGTACAAGTACGGGTTGGACACTGTCGATCGATAGTGTACACTATTTGGAGTCAATTTGCGAACGTATGAAGGAAATACTGCGGGACAACCCTGGGATCATAATACAAATGAATTTAAATTATGATTGGTCCCAAGTTAGAATGCAAGGGGACGACAACAACGGTCAACAATCTCCACAATATTCGCCCATGTCCCCGATCTATCCTTACGGCGAGTCTGACGTCGATGAAGATGAGGCTGATGAAGATGCAGGGGACAACGAGGCTGAAGAGGAGTAAGCTTCATTCCTTTTTTTTAAAACCTAAATTGGATGACCTTGAGAATTCCCCCTCCACTATTTCCTTTTTTTAAAACCCAAATTAAATGACCTTGAAAATACCCCCTCCACGTACTTTTGGTTTACCCCCTCTACTTTTCAATACTGTTACCACAGTCTGTAGCTCACATCATTCCTTGCTTAGCTATCATGGCGGACAGCACTCTTTCTCGAGTTGACTCCACTACGGATGAAGAATGGCCATTTTCCTGGAATGTTCATCTGCAAGACTCGGCAGAAGTGGATATGTTGCATGAGAAATTGGTGTATGTATTAAACGAAAACCCCAACATTGAATGTAGAATGACTATGGATTTCGATGCGACAGGGGTCCACACTCAACCTTCCACTTCCAGCCAGCCTGAACCTCAGCTACAGCCAAAGAACTTTACACATCTTTACACTCCAATACGGCCGGAGGATGTGGTTATCAGCGAGGCAGACTCTACTACAAGTTATATTGAACCAACGAATTGGAAGCTTGTTGTTGACACCTTACACAAGGTCGACTTAGTATGTGACAAATTAAAGGAATTGATGATGCAAGATCCTGGTCTTCGTTTTAAAATTGATTTGTTTTTCATCTGGGGAGCACCTGCACGGGGCTCTTCGTCTGACAGCTCTCTAAGTACAACGGATGAGGAGGAGGAGGAGGACGACTAGTTATCTTTTTTAAAACTCCGTTTGGATGGCCTTGACCTTTCCCCCTCCACTGAGTTTATTTAAGGTGCACTCTCAATGACTGCAGCATCATTTCATCGCGCACCTTCACCACAGCAACATGGAGAGTCAACTCAACTACTGTTGCGAACGGAAATGTTTTTCATGGCCGAATGACATTGATGTTGCGGATGGTCTGGCGTGTAGAAAATGTGAAGCTTTTGGTCAATGCATGTGTAAGTGCAAGTCTTGGAAGAAGCCGAAACCAGAGTTGAAGACATTCCATGTGTACCAGATGAGAGGGCATAAGTACACTTGTTGCCCTGAACGTTGCATTGAATTCACATTAAAACAGCTAACTGGCTGCAAATTGTGCAACAATCATTTTGCAGGTTTTTGCAAACATTATTTAGGAGCCTGTCAGTACAGATCAACTTGGCATACAGAAGCACTCACTATCAATGAAATCGCTATAGATACACAAGAGTAGTCTTTCTACTCTTTTCTTTTTTAAAACTCCATTTGGATGACCTTGACCTTTCCCCCTCCACCCACCTTAGTTTATATAAACCCCATTCCCACTGACCACAGCATCACTTCATCGTGCTCCCTCGTCAAAGCAACATCAGCTATGGAAAGTAAGCGCATCTCATGTTGCGAGCATAGGTGTTTGGAGATACAAGGCGTCACATATTGTGCAAAGAAGCGTTGGGAGGAAGAGACAGGGACAACCTATTGCTGTGAGGATAAGTGTTTCCTCTTACCAAAGTGGCAAGTGGATGGGCTGGCCTGCCGGCAATGTGAATGCTTCGGATGTTGCAGGTGTAGATGCAAGAACCAACAGCTGCCACCACCGGTACTACAAACTTTCAAAATCTACAAATCCAAATACTTTTATACTTGTTGTCCGCAGCGGTGTATTAAATTTCACTTCTCCAATCTTACCAATTGTCGGAAGTGCTACGGACAACCTGATGGGTGGTGCACCTGTTTTCTAGACTCCTGCCGCTACAGATCGGATTGGTTTACAGATCCGTTGGAAATTGATGAGGTCGCCCAGGAAGCACAAGAGTAGTCTTTCTACTCTTCAACTTTTTTAAAACTCCATTTGGATGACCTTGAGATTTCCCCCTCCACTTCCCCATATACCTAGAGTACACAGAGCCTGATAGTCAGTCACTCGGTGGCTGTCGTGGGGTGCGCATCGGTGTCGGCGCTCCGTTGTTAGGTTTTCAAGGTCACAGTAATATCAAATTGTTGGTGTTGTGCTGGTTCAAGGTCACCTGAGGGATAACCGATTGCCCATTTAGGCAGGGTCATGTCAGAAACTCGAGTTTAACTTGGCACTTTTGCCGTTTCTCGTCGAAAATTCGCTCCAAGTGGTCAAGGTCACGGGGACTCTGACTGAAACTCGGAGCGTAGTGCGAGAAACGGCAAAAGTGCCAAAAAATTTTAAGTTTCGGCGTGACCTTGACCTCAGTGGCGTCGGTGACGTCATTTTGATGACGTAAGGGGTGATGACGTCATCAGCACGTCATTTCTTTGACGTCATGGGTGTGACGTCATAGAAATGACGTCATTGGTGATGACGTCATCGATGACGCAATCGATGACGTCATCGATGACGTCATCGGTGAGGTCATTGACCTCGATGACGTCATCCCTCAGGTGACCTTGAACTGAGCCAGCACCAACAATTTGACACTACTGTTACTGCTACTTCAAGTTTAGGCTAACTTTTTTACTTTGACTCGCAAAACTTCCAAGTGCACCAATGAAGGTCAAGTTTCAACACTTTCTAGTAAATAAGATCAATTTGGAGCACAGATCAGGTGGCTCAAGAGGTTAGAGCGTCAGGATATTGAGTGAAAGGTCGCAGGTTCAAATCCTGGCATGGGCTTATACTTTTTGCTCAGATTTATTTTCATTTTTGCAATTTGTTCTTTAGCAAAAATGCATTTATTTATAAATTTTGATGAAAAAAGTTACAATTTACAAGTTTCTGACAAGTTTTTAAGGACATCCCTAAGGGATATTTGAATGTCCTAAGGATATCCCGAAAGGATATCCCAAAACGCGGGATATGCGCGGACATTCAATATCCCCAGGAGATCCCTGGGATGACTTTTTGAGAATATTGGGGATATTTAGGATTTCCCCGGGATATTCCAATATCCCATCAGGATATGTTTAGGAACTTGTGCTGTGTGGGACTGTGTACGCCCACCACAGAGCAATTCCACGTCTGCTGCGCTCTGGAAACGCTGCTCAACAGTTGGAAGTCTTTGGCGAATCCCTACATAAGTTTCGAAGGCAAGTCTTCTCTTCGGTGGCTGAGCATAGTGGACATTAAGGCGAAGAGCTACCTTTGTTTGTTTTTCTTTGTTAGTTTATTGTTATCTCGTTCCCTTTCTTGTAAGTATCTTGGGGGATGTACGTACGTAGCAACTTTCAAAATTCATTGAGGTACAAGGAACCTAAGCTCCCCTAATTATTTATAACAATATAAAACTTTAAAAAGGGGTTATCGGTTTCATCATTACTTACTAGATTCTTTAAGCCAGATGCCAAAACGTTTCCCTTTAATTTTTACTGCATGTTAATCCGTTTTTTAAATTTTATTTATTTATTTTTATTTAGAGAACACATATACCAGTTGTGAATTTGACATTAACGTACATTACGTACAGTAAACGTTATTATAACATTATGGCGTTATCATAAGTCTTTTTTTGTCCACTATGACAAACTTCACTTCTCTCATCATTTGTTCTTTTTAAGCCCCGTTCACACTGGCCACATTCGTTACAAACTTGTTCGGCGAACACAAAAAAACAACAAATTTTCCTAACGAATAATTACCGGCCACATGTTTTAGATTCTAAAAGATTAGCAAAGAACATGTTCGGCCAGTGCGGACGCGGCTTCATATACAACATGAGTTTGATTTCATGTAAAACACCGGCTGATTAACATAAATGCAAAGTCGACTGGTTGGTCATTTGGAGGGCAGAGCTGGCTCCTTCTTCGAATCCCTTATTTCCGGAGTCTTTTGCAAAATACATATTCTAAGGAGTCAGGTTGAGTGATTCAGCCGGTATTTATTTATCCACTGATCACAACAATAGGTAATATTGAAATAAAAACAGGTTTTATTACACTAGAAAAATAACTTACACGGTTACGATCAGAAATAATTGCTGATCATACCTAATTACCTCAGATCATGATAAGTTTGAATCAAGTTGTCTTTCAAAGATGATCAGCAACTTTTGTGACCACGAATGCTTCATAGAAGGATGTTTTTTTTTTTTTTTTTTTTTTTTTTTTTTGAGGGAGAGGCGGAAAAAATGAATTACGCACACAGGTGGCCAGCCTGTAGTGTAGGGCTCCCCTAAAAACGGGTTTACCCACTAAAAAACCTCCTCTACTCTTTAGGAATCTAACCTGGAATTGTTTGTCACATTACGTCAGGCTAGGCCTAAATTTGGCTTACGCCCGTGGGGCTCACTCCTTATCCAGCCGCTCGATCAAGGGATCTGGGCCACTTCGCGGTCCAGATCGGTTTTCTTTTCCAGGAGGATGCCCCGGACGAACTGTGACAAACAATCCAAGTTGCCCTCATCCTCCAAAATCTTTTTCTATCCAAAAGATAGAAGGATGATATTAATATAAATTAGTAAATTAATAAATTAGTATACTGATAACCATTCTTTGGCTCCTAATCCAACAATATTACAAATGATTTGCAGCCTGATCATTGACTATTCAAGGATGATCAATACCTTGTTTTACTTGATCAGTATCTGATTTAGTTTGATAAGTTCCTGACAAAGACTTATCAGAAATTGATTATTAACCGTTTTCTCGTGTTTTTGTTTAATGATGATGTAACGAAATAGTATATAAATATATTTACGTTGTAAATTTATTCTCTAATAGCGAATAGTCAAATATTAATTTATTTTAGTTCCAGTTTCAAATAAAAGTTTGAAGAAATTAGTTTTGCAATCACTAAGAGTGTGATCATTTTTTATTTAAGAACTTTTCAACCTCCCTGGAGATAATGAGCTGGGCTAATACATTATGCAGCAGTTTCTTTGAAAATACTGTCGGAACGTGAAATTTTATTCTAAATATTAAAACTTGTAGTCCTTTAAAACCAAACTCTCTTTTTTAAACAGATTGTATATTGGAAGTTATTAATTTTACTACTGTCCCTGAATCTTCATCCAGTTTTCAATAAAATTATATTTTATTTATTATAATATGTAATTCTTATATTATAAAATTGGAGTATATTTTATATCACAAATTTAAATAAATTTCAGTATTTGAGATTTAATGAATGGATCAGTAATATAAAGCAGTACGAGCCGCAAAACAACTCGTTCGGATGCATATGAATCAAAGCAATATTGAAATAATAATGTTTTATAAATTATACCAGAGGTTTACCTTTTTTATAAAATACACAAAATTTAATATCATTAATTTTATAATTTAATGTATTTTATTATCTTAGCACCACAAAAATTATCATGAGGTTATTGAAATATGTTTTTGATGTTAAATAACCCTAGAAATCAAACTTTTACTTAAATATTTCGGATCTCATAGGCATTCTTGACATGAGTCATACATATATATATTATTGTAGAACAATAAAAAGTTATTATGGAAAAACTTTCTCTTATGCTGACAATTCCCTGTGCTTCACCCCTCCTACAGAATTTACTCTATATTCATTCACGAATTTGTGCATTATTTAACATTTATAGACAAATAATTGCATTAGCCTAAACCTAAGCCTTATTTTAAAATATGTATAATTTATATATAAAAAAAACAGTTGTTTTATCATTTCCAAGTATTGTGATGCGTTACACCCTTAATAAGTTAAGAGGTACTTAACCTCATTAGCGTCTCCTTTGCTATATATTAGCTTAGGGCTGTGGGAGCAGTTATAGAATGGATTGAACACCCACTTATTTTCTCATACATGCATTCAAATAATGTATTCAAATTTTGTTACCAACATATTTCTATAAAAAAAGTCACTAGTTACAAATTTATGGTTTTTTATGTTGATTAGCTATTTATTTCTTATTAATTTATTTTAAATTTATCCTAATGTTACAGTTCGCATTTTTATTATAGTTAAAAACAATATCATCATTCCAGTAAAGGTTGTTTACTGCAAAAAAACAACCTTTACTATAACTAAATAAATATTATCATCAAAATATAATATTAATATTATCAAAAATATGATCACTAATCTAATGTATGTACTCAATTATCAAACACAGGTTAATACCTACTAAACTAAAGTTAAAGACTCAAGGTAAAATATTATTTGTTCGTAATTAAAACAAGTTCTAGTAGGTACCTGTCATTCCGGTCTGTAATAAACCAGCAGCTGTTGAGAATAATAGAGTGTAAATTAATAACAATAAAAATAATACAGATTATGGTTGTATCAAGAGAGTATTGCATTTCTTTCACACAAATTTTTGTATAAGACGTAGGCTTACAACTTTCAGTGTTAAGGTGACGCTGGATAGAAAATTAAAGAAAAAGTCACAATTAAAATCTATTATCAGCGAATGTGATTCTCGTTACTGGTTTGATACTAATGTTGTGTCTATAATTAATAATAATAATAAATGACAGTAAATAAGCAATAATTTTATCCATATAGTTATTTAATCAGTTACAATGCATATTCCAACAATTATTTTCCAAAAAAAGATAGTATGGCTTTTAAGAAGACTACTTTTTTTAGAATGACTCAACAGGTTCAATAATATTATCCGTAAACACGCATCCAAAGCAATAATACGCAATATGCAATAATGTAATTCGTTACCAATCAAAAACAGCACGTGGGTTTGTAGCCAATTTGCGAGTTGATGGGTTAGTTAGTTTATTTCATCAAATTCATTTCAATCAACACAATCAATTCAATCAAAGGGGATTAGCTGCTTGATCCTCAATCAAAATGATTACTCAATACACACCATAAACGGTTGTTACTGTTTAATCTATTTCCCTTTGTATTCAATAATCATATATCGGTAACATCCAAAAATATGTTTATAAATAACAAATTGAAAAAGAGAAACCAACATTTATGAAACAAACACAATACCTATTAAATAATCTTACTGAAAGTACTCTAATAGCATAAAACCCATTTATTTTCATTGGTTAGTATTAAATGAATCTTTATTTGTCTCTATAACCTTTAGAATGTGATAAACAGACAGCTGTAAATATTACAAATGTAGAAAAAAGCCTGGTTGAATAGGTGTCTAAATATAATTGTTAATTACGTAAATTGTAAATTAGTATTAGATATTAATTTACAAATAGCTTTGACGAATTGTATTCAAACCCTAAGGTTTGTAATTATAATCCACCGCCTCAGAGCGTGCCTTCATCCACCACCGGGTGATATTCAGAGGAATGTCGAAGAGGAATGTTACCGTTATTGGTCAGCCCATGGTTCAACAAAGCTTACACAGTGTGGTGTTGCGCGCGTGTCGTTGCTCTGCAGGTTTCAATACAAGTTACCTTGACCACCCGCCAAGGTCAGCTAATTAACTCCCCCCTCTCGCTACACCCACGTTCATCCAAAAACACCCTCCCTATATTATAAGATAAAAGCTTATTCCCAGGGCTTCGCTCGCATTACTCGCGGTCAGGTTTAGCTCGTTTGCTACGCTCACTCGCTGTTACTCTCTCCTTATATATAAAACATCACCGAAATACCTAAAATTGGAATTTTTCGTTGAATTTGTTTATTACCAACAAAAAAATAAATAATAAAATAGATTTTGAAACTTTTTGACAAAATATTTTTTAATGTTTCGTAATAAAAAAAAATAAATAAAATAAAAAGTATCCTATATTACTTCTGATACCTCCAAGAATATGTGTATAAGTTTTACAATGATCGGTTGAGTAGTTTTTTCATGAAAGTGTAACAAGCATACGGACATACACATTCATAATATTAGTAGGGATAGGGACGGTAAGCAAAGTAAAGTCATGTCTGTGAACTCCGAGCAAAAGCTAGAGGCAGCTGTCGAGTTCGAATTGCACTCGGCAGGTGGCCACTGCAAGTAAGCAGCCCCGCCACGCTGAAAGCAGTGAATCAAAATTGTCTGAAGTGGTCTCAAGAACCATAGGCATATTCCCAAACCTGCGACTGAGCTAGGCAGGGGAGGGGTGCCTGAGGAGGTTTGGCCGGCTCACCGGCCTCGGACCGTGAAAGACACAGGAGCAATTGGCAATACTCCAAATGAACCGGGGAAACAAAAAACAAACAAAAACCATGATCAGAATTCCATGCACGGGATGGCTGACAGAAAAGTAATTCCAAAAGTTCTGACTCCGGGGTCAACAACCAGAGCTGAGACTGGCGGACCGGAGGTCGCTTCGTCGCCCTTCGGTAGAAGCGCAAAAACTTGGAGGTCACCACCTCCTGCGGCTTCGGGAAGGCCTGCAGGTGATGAAGGACCAGGAGTTGGTGCAGATGGTGAGGGTCTGGGGACTATCGGTGGTGGGGGGAGCATCATCAAAAACGCTCCTCCACCAGCTCCTTTCAAGTCCCCTGAGTCTACGGTGGGTCCGGTGGCTGTGACCGAAGCCCCTGTGGCGGAGTCACAGCCATTGCGGGACACTGCGGTGGACTTAACGACCCCGCCAAACACAAAAGTGTCAGGGGGAAAACGCAAAGGCCAAAGCCCCTGCGATTTGTCACCACCATTGTGCGAGGCTGACACCGAAGTGGACGTGATCCGCAGACAGGTGGATGACTGCGATCTTGCTGAGGAGGAGCAGATTGCGGCCATTGAAGCAGCCCTTGCGCAGATCAGGGAAGTGATGTCCATCCAAAAGAACATTAGCAAAAGAATGTTCGGATAGGCATAGCCAATGTGGAAGAGGCGGTGAGCATCCTTAAGATGTCGCGAGCTACCCAGATGGCTGCTATTAAAGAGGAGCGCCGGGTGGTGAATCGGGAGATGAACAAGTCGCCCAACCTGGCACCTTTGAAGAAGCGTCAACGGACAACTTCGCTGAGCCCGCTAAAAGCGGCTCAAAAGGTTGGCCCAGGGGAGAAGTTCACCCGAGGCACGATGACTTCACCTCCCTCAAAGAAAAAGGGGATGTCATCTGGGAGCTCTCTGGCAGAAGTTAAGATGACATCTCCTCCCTCAAAGAACAAGAAAGAAAAAGGGGAAAGGGGAAAGGGCACACCGAAAGAGCCAGCGAAAGCGGTTGGGTGTCCTCCCACTCAACAGACCCTGGTTCCCCCCAAAGCGATGGATGAGGATGGCTTCACGCAAGTGAAATCGAAGTCCGCCTTGAGGAGGGAAAAAAGAAGCTGAAGGCCGTAACCAAAAAATCTGCGGCCATGCCTCAACGTGGCGCCCTCGCTGGAAAGGGGGGACACAAGAAAAAAAAACAGCTGCGGATAGGAGTAAAAGGACTGGTGCTGGTGCGAGAATGAGGAACGTCCTTATCATCAAGCCGGCACCAGGAAAGTCCTACGCCGACATTGTTGGCAAATTGCGGAGGGACGTCCACCCTGAGGACTCGGGTGTGGAGGTCCGGCGTCTCCGCAGGACCAACGATGGTGGTGTGCTCATCGAGCTGGGCTCCGCTGGCGGCCAACAAGAATTTGCTCAGGTGGTGAAAACTGCTCTGGGTGAAGGCGGGAAGCTGCGGAGCGTTACTCCCCGAGTCCGGGTGGAGATCATGGATCTCGATTCTTGTACCACCCAAGATGAGGTGAGAGACGCTCTAAAGCGAGAGTTCTGGGATGGTTTGGGAGATTGCAGAGTCTTAGTAACCAGACCAAACGCCCGTGAGCAGCGGTTGGCAGTGGCTGACCTAGATGCTGCAACTGGCCAAAAGCTTTTGCAGAAGGCCAGGATCAAGGTCGGCTGGGTGATCTGCCGGGTGAGAACTCGGGTGGAGATCCCACGCTGCTACCGCTGCCTGGAGTACGGCCACACTCGGGGAGGGTGCAAAGGGTCCGATCAGAGCGCGGCGTGCTGGAGGTGCGGAGGCGTTGGTCACAAGTCCTCCTCTTGTGACAAGACACCCTCTTGCGCTTCTCGCAAAAAAGCAACCGACGGGAGACTGTCTGACCATGTTCAGGGCTCTGGCGCTTGCCAAACTCTTAGAGACCTCCTGGTCTCGAAGAAGAACGACAGGCGCCGGAACTGAAGGTCATTCAGGGAAACCTAAATGGGAGTGTCGCGGCAGACTCCCTGGTGGACCAAATCGTCCGCGAGACGGGAACATCCCTCGTCTTCGTGAGCGAGCCTTACAGGGCTAAAGGTCCATTATGGTTCCCTGACCACACAGGATGGGCCGCTTTGTGGGTACCAGACCCGTGAGTGGTTTCCATCGAGGCTAGTGGGAATGGCGAAAATTTTGCCTGGATCACTAGCAAAGGGATCACTTTCGTGAGCTGTTATTTTTCTCCAAATGACAGGATTCCGCGATTTCGCGAGAAGTTGGATGCTATGGAGGATACGATTCGGGAAATCCCCGGTCCATGCCTCCTTCCTGGAGACTTCAATGCCAGAGCGAGAGAGTGGGGAATGCCTCACACAGACACCCGCGGAAGGTGTTTGTTGGAGATGGCCTCCAGACTGGGGTTGCTGACAATGAATTAAGGGAATACGCCTACTTACCGTAGGCCTGGGTTTGGGGAGTCAATTCCCGACGTAACCCTTGCCTCGGAGGGCCTGGCGTCCCGTGTTGTCGGCTGGAGGGTGATGGGTGATTACTCAGGTAGTGATCACGAATACATCACTTTCGAGCTGGCTGAAAGGAGGCAAGTGCCACTCAGCAACAGCCTGCGCCCACTCGGATGGAACCGCTCTAGGCTCGACGAAGAGAGACTGATACGGTTCCTGCAAAACGGGGTGGGAAACGTCCCCCTGATGCCTGCCGATCAGCCAAGCAGGGCAGACGCAGAGGCAGTCGTGGAACACACGTCTCACCTCATACACCGTGCGTGTGACGCGTCGATGCCACGCAAGAAAGCACGTACAGGGAAGCGCCCAGTGTATTGGTGGACAGAAGAGATCGCCGCACTGAGGCAGTCCTGCCTAAGACTCAGGCGGCGGGCCCAGCGAGCTCGGTGCAGACCCGATGCAGCAGTGAGATCAGAAGAGTACAAAGTTGCCAAAAGGGCTCTGGTCAAAGAGATCAGACAAAGCAAGGCCCGCTGCTGGAGCGCACTGTGTGAGGACGTTAACCGGGACCCCTGGGGACAGGGGTACAAACTGCTCACGAGAAAACCCGCACAGGGACCCGGGTACGTGCCGATCGAGGCCGAAAAGATGCGGAACATCGTGGATGGACTCTTTCCTGAACACCCGGTCAGAGTCGACGCACCCTTGCCGGTTGACGTTGATGAAGTCCCGTTGTTCACGCTGCAGGAACTGCAGAGAGCCGTCAGCTCCTTGAAAAACAACAAGGCCCCTGGCCCGGACGGAGTACCTTCAGAGGTGTTGAAGCTGGTGGTGAAAAACTGCCCTCAACTCTTCTTGAACATGTACAATGTCTGCTTGAAAGCGGGGGTATTCGCATCCCGCTGGAAACAGGCCAAGCTCGTTCTCCTGAGCAAAAAACGGGGTCCACCGGATGCTCCATCATCGTATCGCCCTCTGTGCATGCTGGACACGGCAGGAAAACTGATGGGGAAACTGTTGAAACCGAGAATTGGAGAAGCTGTTCGAGTGGCAGGGGACCTCTCAGTCCGGCAACACGGATTCCGAGAGGGCCACTCCACAATCAGCGCCATTTCTGAGGTGGTTGATTCAGTGAAACGAGCGAATCAGGCGTGCCACGCGGCTCGACCCATCGTGCTGCTCGTCACGCTTGATGTGAAAAACGCCTTCAACTCAGCACGGTGGTGCGACATTTTGCACTTGAGCGGAAGTTCAGGTTACCTGGGTACCTCCTCGCCATGGTAAGGGACTACCTAATGGACCGGCGCCTGTTGTATGAGACAGACCGGGGAGTTGTGACCAAAACCGTAACTTCTGGGGCAGCTCAGGGTTCGGTGCTGGGACCGGATCGCTGGAATGTTTCGTATGACAGCCTGCTCCGCACGGAGATGCCACACGGAACATACCTCGTGGGATATGCCGACGACGTGGCGGCAGTCATCACCGAACGGGACATCCAACTGGCTCAGCTCAGACTGAACCAAGTCATGCGCCTGGTGGAGAGCTGGATGCGTGATCACGGCCTGCAGCTGGCGGTCTCCAAAACGGAGATCGTAATGCTGACTAGGAGGCGGATACCCACGATCATCCCGATGCGGGTGGGTACCGAGGTGATTGAAACGCAGAGAACGGCTAAGTATCTGGGGGTGGTGCTGGACAACAAGCTCACCTACTGGGACCACATCAGGATTGCATGTGACAGGGCAGCTGAAGTGACCTCTAGACTCGGAAGACTGATGGCAAACGTTGGTGGACCGAGGCAGGAGAAACGGAAGCTGCTGCTGTCAACAGCACAGGCGATCATGCTCTACGGGGCGGAGATCTGGGCAGACGCGACGAAGGTGAAGAAATACCGGACTCGCATGCTCGCGGTGCAGCGGCGTGGGGCTCTGAGGGTTGCGTCCGCGTACCGAACGGTCTCTGAAGTGGCCGTACTAGTCGTAGCAGGGGTTATCCCAATCGACTTGCTCGCCCAAGAAAGGAAGTTCATCTCGGCACAAGTGCCAGAGATGGAAAGAGCGGAGGCCGCTGAGCTGGCCCGTGGCCTTACAATGGCCACTTGGCAGCGACGATGGGACGAAGGGACAACCGGAAGGTGGTCATGGCGTCTCATAAGGAATCTGGAATCGTGGGTCTGCCGCGACCACAGAGAGGTGAACTTTTACCTCACCCAGTTCCTGACAGGTCATGGATACTTCCGTCTGTACCTCCACCGAATGGGTAAGGTTGACTCGCCCAGGTGCAAGTACTGCGGACACAATGAAGACGACGTGCATCACACATTCTTCGTGTGCCGTCATTTCGAAGAAGAACGGTTCGCCCTTGCGGAAACCCTCGGTGGTGACTTGTCCCCGGACAACATCATAGGGTGGATGCTGCAGGGCGACGACAGCTGGAGAGCAGTGGCTGACTTCGTCCTGTCTGTACTGCGCCAGAAGCGGAGGGACGGATGTTTGGAGTGACCCACTAGAGGAGTGACAGCAAGAGGTTTGCTGGAAAGTAGGTGAGTCATCCCAAAAAAGGGACAGAGGCCGCCATTGTGATGTTGCAATGAGCAGACAGCTCGGGTCTATTGCAGTGGTGGTGAGAGAGGGGGTTTAGTGGGTATTCCCTGTCTCAGCAGGGTGAGTCCCACCCTGTCCAGTTGGTATTCAGCCAACTTGGTTCGTGCGTAAAAGCATTCCCCCTCTAAAAAAAGCAAAGTAAAGTTAAAACAACAAAACCGCCAGAAAATAAACTATAAAAGGATATTTTTGTCTACACGTGAAAAGTTGTGAAAGAAAATTTCCAGGATATGCCTAATAATTTGCATCGGTCAATCAGAACCACCGATGATCACATCTGCCACCTGTCTCGTCAACCCTTATTCTTCGCTTAAATATTCTGTTTAAATTGAAAAAAAAACACATTGTTTTGAGCAAGTTAATTCCTAGTACTGGTGTACAGTGTGTCACAGCTTCAAGAGTAGAATCGTAGGAGATTGTAGTTGCATTGAGTAATAAATCTCTGTTTCAAAATGACTGGTTTCGGGTGCTAGACAAGACCCAGTGGCAAGGAAGCTACTTCCTACTACTGGATTGAGTGTGTTACAGCTTCAAGAGTAGGTTTTTGGGAGATTGTAGTTTCAGTGATTGATCAATCACTGTTGGAACAGGATTGGTTGTAGCTAATGGACAAGGCACAGTTTCAAGCAAGTTACTTCCAATTACAGGAGTGGAGTGTGTCACAGCTTCAAGAGTAGGTTTATTGGGAGATTGTAGTTTCAGCGATTGATCAATCACTGTTGGAACAGGATTGGTTGTAGCTAATGGACAAGGCACAGTTTCAAGCAAGTTACTTCCAATTACAGGAGTGGAGTTTGTCACAGCTTCAAGAGTAGGTTTATTGGGAGATTGTAGTTTCAGTGATTGATCAATCACTGTTGAGACAGGACTGGTTGTAGCTAATGGACAATGCACAGTTTCAAGAAAATTACCTCTAAGAACTGGACTGGAGTATCAGAGCTTCAAGAGTAGGTTTCTATGGAGATTTTAGTTGCAGTGAAGAATAATCACTGTTGCAACAGGACAGGCTGTAGGTGCTGGACAACACACAGGTTTGAGAAAGAAACAAAACAATTTCAGACGCACTTTTCGACATCAATAAAGACTTAAATTCTGCCATTTCAAGTAACGAGCGTTCAATTTTAATTTTCTTAGATCTTAAGAAAGCCTTTGATTCAGTAGATCGATCTAAATTATTTTCTAAATTAGAGGCCGTTGGTGTTAGAGGTGGTGCCCTCGGGTGGTTTAAAAGTTATTTGTCCAATAGATTACAGTTTGTTTCAATTTTTAATTCACACAGTGACGTTCAGCCTGTTGATTACGGTGTGGTCCAGGGCAGCACACTTGGGCCTGTCTTATTTTTAATTTACATAAATAACATAACAAAACTAGACATTTTTGGTAAACTTTTTCTATTTGCTGACGATAGTTTAATTTTTGTCAAGGGTAAGACATGGCCCGAGGTTCGTGACAAAGCCTTGCATGACCTCATGGTTACGAGACTGTGGCTTAATCAAAATATTCTGTCTTTGAACACTTCCAAAACTAAGTTCATGCCAATTTCCCTCAGTAGTATTTCAGATTACAACTTGCAAGATCTTATCATCCACACCTGCGGGGACTACCTCAGCACCAACTGCACTTGTGAAGCAATAGAGAAGGTTGAGTCCTATAAATATCTAGGAATATTCTTTGATCACCGTCTTAAATGGTCTTGTCACGTACAATTTCTCAATAAAAAATTAAGGAAATACATTTTTGCTTTTAGACAGATGAATCAAATTCTCAGTGAAAGGGAAATGAAAATGGCTTATTTTGCATTTGTTCAATCTCTTTTAATTTTTGGGGTTATAGTCTGGGGCGGATGTTTTAAAAGTATTTTGGAGCCTTTAAATATCACTCAAAAATCTATTCTAAAAATTGGATTTGGGAAACCAAAGCGATACCCGTCTGATGCATTATTTCTAGACCTATCTATTTTAACCATTAGACAACTTTTTATTAAAAGCGTTTTAACCCATATCTATAAAAATTTCAATAGTATTTTTCAAGGAATTTCCCACAATCATAATACAAGATTTTCAGTTAGAGTCGGAATATCATCACTGCAAATATGTAAAACATTTTCTACCACAAATTCCTTTTACATAGCCCATGTTTTATACCGTAACATTTGCAATTATTTTCAAGATCATGATTTTTTCAACTCTACATCAATAAACATTTTTAAACGACGTGTTAAAGATTGGCTACGCAGTTTGAATATGGACGAGGCCGAGCGCATTATCGCATCAGATTATAGACGTTCCTGACTACCCACTTTGACTGTCACGGCACTGCACTTTGGACTTCCGCCCTCCGGCCCGTCGCCGCCTCCCACCTCTAAGGACACCACGTCACTGTGATTAATTCTCTGTTGCTTATCATTATCCTAAGTTTATTTTATTTTTTTTTTCTCTCTTTTATATTAGTTGTCTCTTTTCATTATTCATCCAGTCATCCTTCATTTTGTTTTTCTTCAATTAATTGTTTTATCCTACCATATTCCATATATATATTAACTTCACCGTGACGCAACCAAAGCCGACGCACAGGCTCAGTGCCCATGTCGGCTTATTCCTTTGGACTTATTGTATATATTTTTTTGGTCACAAGCATTGTTTATTATTTCTCTGTTTTGTGTATACTTACTTTTATGATTGTATTATTTTCTTAATGTTTTATTATCTGGATTGTCATGACCTTATTTTTATGGAATAAAGAATTTCATTCATTCATTCATTCAGTTACTTCCTAGCACTGGAGTGGAGTTTGTTACAGCTTCAAAAGTATTATCTTGGGTATTATCATTGTAGTTGCAGTGACTGATCAATCACTGTTGAAACAGGACTTGCTGTAGGTAATGGACAAGACAAAGTTTATGGAGTAGAGTGTATTAGAGCTTCAAGAGTAGGTTTTATGGAGATTGTAGTTGCATTGACTAATTAATCACTGTTGCAACAGTCCTGGTTTGTAGTTGCTGGACAATACACAGTTTCAAACTGGTTTCTTCCTAGTACTGTAGTGGAATATTTTACGCTATCCAGAGTCAAATGGTAAAATAGAAAAGTTTAAAACAGTGATTGTTATTATGAAACCTACATTATACTACAGACTGTAAAATATAAGATTTAACAAATTGATAATTAGGTTCATAATTAATGGTTTTATTAGTTTTCAACATTTAAATCAGCATCAACATAAACCATCTTGGTTGTATTCTAATAAGAAAGAAGTACCAACTATGACAAAGTTACTACAATATGCATCACTTGATGCTTGTGCCGCATAACCCTGAAATGCTGTTTGGAATATTTAATTACAGTTCATGTAACGTTCATACTCGTATATCGAGTATTCACTTTATGGTAACAAATAGTTGTAACAACAATTATACCCTAACACACTGCTTAACTCGTTATACATTGATTTTTCAATACTCTTTGTAAAAACATACAGAATTCTAGAAAGTATGGAAAACATGTAGTAATTTTTAAGTTATTTATTTATCAAAACTTAAAATATGAGTCTCAAAGTCTTCTTCTAGAAGTACTCATTGACCTTGAACCTGCATGGGGGGACGGTCCAGAAAGGAGTCAGAAGAAAGTCTTAAGGTTAAGCTTAGGGAAAGATGTACATAAAATTAAAAGTCCATATGGAAAGAGAACAATGCCACAAACCTATCTTTGAAACTAGGACCAAATCAAATATAGCAGACGATTAAAATTAGCATAAAAATCATCAGGCAAAAAAAAAAAGGTAAAAACTCCAGATACACTCACCTTTTGAGGTCGCGTTTGTGACGAATTATTCCAGAATGGAAATCCCTTTAAGATGATTTATCATATAACGTAGGCCAATGCCGTGACGACTCCGTTAGGGACGACATCCCGTAAAGTAAGTCTTAAAAATTTTCACTGGCCTAAGTAATATGATATAACTTTAAATGGCTTGGCATTCTGAACAATCTTTTACAAACCCAACACCAAAAGGTCGTGTGTATCTGGAGTTGTTGCGTTTTTTGTTTTCGGCCATATGATTTTAGAGCTAACTTTGATAGCCTGCCATTTTTTGCCTACCCGTCATCCTTTAAAGTAGGGATTACGGCATTATTTTCTATAGAGACCTTTAATTTTATGTACAAGTTGCCCTACGCTTACATTTAAGATTTTCTTCTGACTCCTTAGACTATCCCCCCCCCTGGAGGTTCAAGTTCAATCGTTTTTCAAGTAGGCTTTGAGACTAAAAATCAGCAAAGTTTGTAATTAAATTGTTTTAAATTATCATACCGTTCCTAAATTTTTTCACTCATGTATATATTTGTTTTCTAACAAAAAGGAACTAAAATACACATTTAATTTTCTTTTGTACTAGGCTATAATTTACATTCACTAGAATAGATCTCTCTTGACACAATTTATATGAAAATATTGTTATTTTGAAAATATTTTATCACTTTACATTATATTAGCCATAAAAATATTGGGACATTCTTATGACGTACTCCTTTATTTTTGTTTAAATGAATTTGATGAAAAATTAGCTAACGAAATTGAACTATAAAGAAGTGTGCTGCTCATATTCACTTAGGGGTTTAAAGTTCATTACAGTGAAATTTTTATATATTATAGGATATAAGTAAAGCAGAAGAAAAGGGACTAAAAGCTACTCACACAAGGATTTTACTACCGTTTGTAAGGGGGGGGGGGCGATAACAAAATCACTTTGATTGTCGATCTTTAATCCGACAGCTTTTCCTCCGATAACGAGGTGGGGGGGTCATGTGACTAGAATCAGATATATCATTACCTACACCTTTTTGTTGGCTTACAATATATCCGTTGCAGAAAAAACTCCATTGTTTAATACGTAAACCATGTAATGTATGAACTTTCTATAGGAGACTCTGAGACATTACTACAGAATATAAAATACAATGGTAATGGATTTTCTTCTGATGTAAAACTGATGATGAGTATGTTTCAGCCATGAACGGGAAATGCTATAACGTTGTTTTGTTGCATTAAATCTTAAAGATGTTAAAAGTATATTTGGTCTGGCATGATAAACTATGTAATTGTTTACTAACTTTATGACGTGTGGTCTATACTATGTTTATGTAAGAATTAATTTTTTTATATACATATAAAAAAAATTGTAAGAATTGTAAATGAGTAATATAAATTAAGTTTTATTTTTAATGGGCATTTTTTGGGGGGTATTGGGACTCATTTCAAATGTTTTACTTTACTATGTTTTGATTACTTTTATGGTTCAAATACCCATTAATCAATGAACAAAACACGCAGAAAGAAATTATTACGAGGAAACGATTAAATTTATTTTTAAATGTGTATGAAATATCTTATACATCTTAATATAAAAATATTTATAAATATAATATATTTTTAATACTTTTTTCAATAAAGTACAAAATTGTACAACCTTTTTTAGTTTTTGGGCGACGTTTCGGTGGGTTTTCAGTTGACTTCCTACATGTATACATTAATTTAAATTATTCCTACATGTATACATTAATTTATATTATTTTGATTATTTAAAAAGATATGAATGTAAAACTTAAATTATGTTCTGTGTGTAGATATGCTTCTACAAACACAAAATCAGTGTATTGTTATTCAGCTGTCCTAAAAAAGGCTGACCAACAAAGCTTCAGTTGACGTTTGGAACAGCTGTCACTGTGCACTGTATTGTCGTTCAGCTGATTGTTTATTGATAGAGGCTGCAACAATGGGATCATATCGGCATTGTAATCTGCACTGTAAAGTGATGCATTACAATATTCACGAACTATTATAATTATTTATAATTTCAACACTGCATAAAATTGTGGTAAAATATTTTAAAATTAAATGAACTAAATGAAATAATTTGTTGTTAAGTCTTAGAATTATAAAATAATTCAATTAAAAACTGAACATATTACGCTTAAAATCCAAACGTATCCTCAATGTCTCCTTTACTCAAAGTATTTGTAAATGTTTTCCCTAAAAGTATCGAATTTGTTTTGCTATAATCATGGATCTATTTGTGAATTAGTGATTCATGCAAAGAACTCAGAAAAATATCCTTGTTCGTTTCTTTTCATATAAACCTAAAACATAAAGAAACCCTTTTTGGCTTAAAAGAACACCATCATAATTAAGGAATTTTTTAAAGTAGTAGATATCCAACTAAATTTTTCCCATCTTCAACTCAAAACAATACAGTTCTAACATTTTACGAAGTTTTTTTGTAAATAATTTAACCATCAGTTTCAAGGCGAGCAGGATATCAGTGGAGCATAGTGATGATATACGGCAGATTATGGCTGGGTGGGGCTGCCGCCTCGACTGCGGTGACATTATTTATTCCCCCAGTGTTCAACAGTTTACCGCTATACTTGTGGAGAATTTATGGAAAAAACAATGGTTTGTATTAGAGGTATCCGATGTAAAAATATGTACCAATGATCTTTTAAATATAAAAAAATACATACTAACTATGTAGTTTGCTTAAGTTAACAAGCAACAATTTTTCCAGTACAAAAGTTCATATTGAAAATTTTTTAAGTATTTCTAAAGTGAACAGATACTCTATAATGGACACTTATTACCGTCTACATAAATATAGGATAAATACAAGTATATTCCTCATTGTTTTATTATGAGTTGGTGGATGTTTTAGTTGGCAAGTGTGTTCTATATCCTCGTCACGTCAGTTTATACGACAGATTGTCAGCTTGGTATACGTGATGGCATATCTGGCACTGATGTTAACGGTAGTGAGATCACAACGGAATTTAAAATGTAAAGTATATATTGAGGCATTAAGAGCTTAGAAATTGTTTTTAAATTGCTTAAAATATAGTTTATTCTAAAACTGTAAATATGCATTGTTTAAAGCAGTTTTATTAAAGCAGATCTGGCTCAGATTTATGCGGCAGCTGTGCATGGGTTGAAAGATGTTCATTAAATGTCAGTCACCCTAAAGGAGTTTAAAAAAAAGTAACTTTCTGGTACGCATTAAGGTGCAATCCGAGAGCTAGGGAGGTTGTAGTATGTATAAAACACTTCGAAGCTCCTAGAGAATTTAGGAAAACTTCTGTGCTGTAGAAGTTGTATATGTAATTTTATTTGACTTCAAGGCAGTTGACACATATCTGTAAAAACAGTTGTAGTTTCTTGAAAGCTAGGAGGTGTAGTTGAAGAAATATCTGTATAGAGCGATCAAGTGTATATGTATAGTTAAATTTTCTCTCATGTGTAAAGAAATCTAAAAATGTTAATTAAGGAGTACACATTTTAAGTATCGTAACATTCTACTGATTGTTTTGTGAACGAATGTATAGTTGGAAATAAACTTTGAGGTCTTTAATCACATTAAATTGAGTGCATGATATTTAAGTTTGGTTTTGTCTTAGGTAAACTTAAAACTCTTCCATATGATTGATGTTGTAACTTCGTAACTTCGGTTTTTATTGATAGGCCTACACCTTGAATTCAGAGTAGATATGGGTGAATTCATTACAGGAGAAACAAGCTCGAAGTGACTGCAACTGGAAATGTTTACTCTGAAGTGTATTTAGTGTACATTTACAGTATGTTCACTGCTGATAGAGAGACGTTCAGTTTGTTACTAAACCTAAATTCCTGCTCGTTACCTTAAATTGGCGGTTATTACATGCTAAACGTAAACAGTAATGATATGTATATGAATAAGGCTTCAGATTGCGAACGATTAATAACTTGAAGTAATTTTGTGATTTAAAATTACCTTATTGTTGTACTTCAGTTTTACCATTTATCCTCGCTCATGTTTTACGAAACTGAAGTATTACTTGGATTTGACATTATTTATTGAATTGTGTAATTTGTGGGTGTAAGGTTTTAGTAACTTAGGGTAAACTCTTAGCGAATCTTCCTATAGAGAATGGTAGTAGTCACAGTAAGACCTAAGCCTGGGACTATGGTACTTTTTTTGTTTTGACGTCTCTAGAAGCCAAAACACCGTTCAATCTATTATATACAGAGTGTCTTAAAAGTCCGTCACCAAACTTCGTAATATGGCTAATTGGGCCAAAACAAACAAAAGCGTTCATATGAAGGTATGTCCTACTATGCATATTTAACTAAATATCTGGTATTTAGATTTTGCACTTAATAATTTTTAAGATTTTATTTTATTTTGTAAGACCTGTGTCTTACAACACATTTTATAAATTAATATTGGCTGTTTGTTTTTCGTTCTGAATAATATGGAGCTATGTACCGTGTTAACGTCCCCTATTGCTTGTCTCGCTGTTGACCTACAAATCATTGACCCAGTGCGCTGGTAAACAAAGCTTTGAATAATTTTGATTAAACTACCACTTTGTAATCTGACTGTATGTTTAGTAACAGTTCAGTGCACCACGTTAAACGTTCCTCTTTTCAATTGTTTACAATTGTTTTGTGGGAGTTTTATTACTTTGTGAGTTTATTTTGCAAACTTTATTTTAAATGCACTGGATAGGTATGTAATAACATTTTTACATATAGAGATGTTCAGGTTTAAATTATTCATTATAATACAAACAATATATTTCAATTGTTGCGTACCATATTTTTCATAAATATATAAGAAAACGGACTTTCTTGAACGATCCATAATGTTACAATCCGGGAAACAGTTCTTCATGACTCAAGAGAGTGAAGATTTTTTTTTATGGAACTTTTAATATTTTTTATGAAAGGTGTTAAAAAAAATTTAGGTAGGCGAAACCAAAATATTCAAAAAATATTCCAACGTTATATAGTGTGCTGTTTATGGTTAAAAATTTCAGCACACATTCGGTTTTATCAGTAGAGCTACTGCAGTGCTGCACAGCTGACTGCAGCAGCATGTCCCCGTTGGATTGTGTTACCTCCGTTTCACAACAAACATTTTAATTGTATTTTAGCGAATTTCCCTACAAGGAATATTTAAGCAAACTTCCCTTTAGGGAATACGCTATTACGGTGGTAGTCACGGTAAGACAGCCTGGGACCATGATACTTTTTCGTTTTCATGTCCCTCGAAGCCAAAAACACCGTTCGTTCAAATTTATATATATGTAAATTTGGGGTACTGTTGTAAATATACATATATGTATGTCTGTGAACACGATAACTTTTGAACGGAACCTCAGATTTTGATTAAATTTGGTTCAGGGGTGTAAGCCGGCATCTACTTGATTCAAGTTTGCGAACCAGAATGATCGAACCATGGGAACGGGATTTTATGAAGTTTCAAAAGGGTTCAAAATGGGTTTTTGGCCTTTTTTACTTTTATTTATGAAATTCAACAATTTTAACTGAAGCCATTTAAAAGAGCTTAAAAACAAACAATCTAGAATTTTGAATTTTTTACGTAGCTTAAATGGTTATGGAGAAAATCCAAAAACTATGTCTTCCATATTATTCTTATGGGAAATTAACAAACCTTCTTCTTGCTTATTTATTGACTTATTTGGTAAAATTTGGTATGTCCATTTATTAGGAAGCGTTTAACTTATATATTTGCTTACAAAAACCCACAAGGCGGCAATTCTTCCTACTCACCCTTATGGGGAAAATAAAAAGAACATCATAACATATTAAAATTTTGTATGTACATTTACTAGGTAGGGGTACCCTCATCCCCATGGATATTATGGGGAAATAGAAAATATAGTTTTAAAATTCCATTGGAAATTCGCTGAGCACGCAGGTCTGCTGCGACGGGGGTATTTATGTAATAATTTTTATTCTTCCATCTCATCCTAACGTATATCCCTATATCACTGTTTTGAGCCAGGGACCTCACATAGCAGGAATTTTAACCTGAATATGAATAAGAGATGAATGTAGGATGATTGTAGCGCGATCTTGTAGTCTTGTTACTGAACAAGGCCGACATTCTCCTAAGACCGGACTTTTAATTAGTAGCTTATCAGCCTATCTAGGGACCTACAGTTTAACGTGAGATCCGAACCACAATATCGGCCTAATGTATACGAATTGGTCTAATAATGAGGATGGTATTTATGGATAAACTCGTATTCACTATTGCGGACGTTAATCTCCACTAGGGAATAGCGCATCCACAAGCCATCGCTTATAACTATCCACAATTTGTTACCTTCGAGTGGCTGAATTACAAGACGACGCCACCGTCCCAGTCCTTCAAAGATACTAAGTAATCGTCCGTCCATTAACAGAATTAAACGCACTATGTGGAGAGTTTAACCCCACAGCCTAGTTTCAAAGTTATGTGAACTTGTCTTTTAACAGACATAAATGATCCATAATGAATAAGAACCGTACGCTATACTCAATGGAAAAAATTGCGTACTCCATCTAAACAATGTAAGTTCGTACTTAAAAACCAAAACTAAGCAAAAGTATGATAAATACAAACATCCCTTATTATTGTTGTCAATTAAATTATCCCTTATTTTGAACCTAGTTATGATTAGTTTATGACAACTTTATACTTTTTAAAGATTTTTTGGGTTGTGAAACGAAATATGATTAGTGTCTTTGATTTAATTTCGCGCTTGATTAACTAATCCAAAATTTTCCTTTCAATTCCGTAATAGTATGCTCCTTCGGATAATACGTTGTTTTTTTTAAGAAGGGACTTTCAAAAGTTGTATTGACTTTTCAGTTGTTATATATAATTTTTTTATGTTTGACGTTAAATGTCAATACAATAAGCTGCAGTTTGTGCTTAGAATCTGTTGCCAATATATGCTGTGATCGTTGCCATATTCATATGAATATTCGAAGCTATATTCATATCAATATTCAAATATTCACTGCTGGGGACAGGACAGAAGCCGCACTGAATATTGCATCTCGTGATGGGGCATCGCTACTGCGGATACGTCACCCCTGGGTGGTGGGGGGTGGTGCATATGATAGGCCTTTCATGGTGTACCCCTACAGTAAACAAGGTATTTAAATGAAGCTAAATTTTAATAACTTGCGATTTTGAATAATAACAAACTGTAGTTTATGCAACGAATGTATTATGAACGCATTTAAGCCTCGAGAGAGATGTAAGTTCGAACACGGGAATGTTGTAAATATCTGATCTGATCTTCGTTCTCAAGCTAATAACGTCCAACAATTTTAAGGCCATGCAATTAAGAAACTAAAACATGAATCATAATTCATGTTCTGTTTATGATTGACTTTTATAATTACTATAATTACAATACTTTCGTCTCGTATAACAAGGTTACACCTAATAATGTCCTCTTTACGATATTACTTGGTAACATTATTATGGCAACGGCCGTATGTAAAAAAATTTAAAGAATATATTATCTAGTACCGGGTTGACAGAGCCTTATTCGTTAGTCTTAATTACATTTTATTATAGTGTAATAATAATCAGGCTGTTAAGTTTTAAAGCACCAACAACCAACTATAACTCCTCACAGTTAACAGCTGTTTCAAAAAGAAAGCTTAAAAGTAGTGTTCTTTCGCTTTTGTTTACCTTTCGTTGTTTATTCATAATCTCAATGGCAACAGATAATACCAATGTTAAAAACTACAGATTTTATACTTATATTTAGACAACATTAAATTTTTCTTGGGTTGAGGCTGCTTCTAAGCCTATTTTTATGTAAAATTACTCTTGATTGCAAAGTTGAAGCATAACCTATACGCGCTAAATTTTGAGATCGTGGAAAATACATCGTCACAGAGACCCCTCATATGTACAGGATTTAACATTTTGATCAATAAATATTAACATACATTACTGAATATCCATTCACCAGATAGTTTGTATTGGTAGCATACATGAAACATTGCATTCATTAACATACATTAAATTCATTAAATGAAAGATTTTTCGCTATTCCTTTCATCCTACTAGATTTTCCACCAACAACATGAGAATAACTAGTATTAGGGCCTTCATAAGAATTTACAAGTTTGAATAGTGCTCGTATTGAAATACAATTAATGTATAAAAACTCTGCCTATTTACTGTTTTAGAATATTTAATTAATAATTACTTACGTATCTGTTTCTTTTTGTTTTAAGTTACATTAAATCTGCACTTAAAATCGGTTAGTTGTTTTATTTATACCGTAAATATTAGAACGTTGTAGTTATTATCATTTCTAGAAGAGAATTAAACTAATCATGAAAACCCTCTTTGTGAATTTCTTTATACATTAATAAAAATAAATACCCCCGTCGCAGCAGACCTGCGTACTCAGCGAATTTCCAATGGAATTTTGGTATATTTCCTATTACCACATAAAATCCATGGCGATGAGAGTATGTAGGTTTGCCGCCATATGGGTTTTGTTGGTAAATATAAGTTAAACCCTACCTAGTGATTGTACATACCAAATTTTATAAGGCTATGGTGTTCTTTTTATTTTCCTCATAAACCCTATAGGGGTGAGTACGTAGGTTTGCCGCCAAATGGGTTTTCTAAGCAAATATAAGTTAAACGCTTCCTAATGAATGTACATACCAAATTTTATCAAGATATGTCAATAAATAAGCAAGTTAGAAGGTTTTGTTGATTTCCCATAAGAATAACATGAAAAACATACTTTTTGGATTTTCTCCATAACCATTTAAGCTGGGTAAAAAATTCAAAATACTAGATTGTTTTTTTTTTAAGCTCTTTTAAATGGTTTAAGTTAAAATTGTTGAATTTTCTAAATAAAAGTAAAATACCCCCGTCGCAGCAGACCTGCGTACTCAGCGAATTTACAAACGATCATGAGATATTGTATTTTCCCCATAAACAAAATAGGAATGGGTATGTAGCTTTGCTGCTTTGGGGTGTTGTTAGAAAATGTTAGTTTTGTTAGGAAATGTAATAGTTACGTTAGGTAAATGTCAAACTGTATCAATATTCGGCACTTTTTAATTTTCCCCATAAACCCCATGGGGATGAGTATGTAGGTTTGCCGCCATATGGGTGTTGTAAGCAAATATCAGTTAAATCCTACCTAGTGAATGTACATACCAAATATTATCAAGTTATGGTGTTCTTTTCATTTTCCCCATAAACCCCATAGGGGTGAGTACGTAGGTTTGCCGCCATGTGGGTGTTGTAAGCAAATATCAGTTGAACCCTACCAAGTGAATGTACATACCAAATTGTATCAAGTTATTCCAATAAATAAGCGAGATAAAAAGGGTTTTTGTTGATTTCCCATAAGATTAACATGGAAAACCTATTTTTGGCTTTTCTCCGTAACCTGTTAGGCCAAGTTAAAAATTCAAAATACTAAATTGTTTGTTTTTTTAAGCTCTTTTAAATGGATTTAGTTAAAATTGTTGAATTTTGAAAATTATGCTCCAAAAATGCAAAAAACCCATTTTTGACACTTTTGAAACCCCATAAAACCCCGTTCCCATAACCCGATCATGCTGGTTCGCGAACTCATGAAAATAGACCTAGTCTTACACCTTCATACCAAATTTCATCAAAATCGGAGGTCTCCTTCAAAAGTTATCAGTACCACGGACACATATATATATAGATATATATATAGATATATATATAGATATATATATAGATATATATATAGATATATATATAGATATATATATAGATATATATATACATATATATGAAAATGAACGAACGGTGTTTTTGGCTTCTGGGGACCTCAAAATGAAAAAGTAACATGGTCCCGGGCTTAGGTCTTACCATGGCTACTACCGTAATAGCGTATTCCCTATAGGGAAATTCGCTAAAAAGCCAAAAACCCATTTTTAACCCTTTTGAAACCCCATAAGACCCTGTTCCCATGGTCCGATCATTCTGGTTCGCGAACTCAACCTAGTAGACGCTGGCTTACATCCCTGTACCAAATTTCATCAAAATCGGAGGTTCCGTTCAAAAGTTATCGTGTTAACGGACACATATATATATATATATATATATATATATATATATATATATATATATATATATATATATATATATATACATATATATCAATTTGAACGAACGGTGTTTTTGGCTTCTAGGGACCTCAAAACGAAAAAGTATCATGGTCCCGGGCTTAGGTCTTACCGTGACTACTACCGTAATAGCGTATTCCCTATAGGGAAATTCGCTAAAACAGCTAATGATAATGGAAAATGACAATATTTAACTGAAATAAACAATTCAATGAATAATCCATATTATATATGAAATACCGTTACCAATTATATGTTTAATAATTGTTTACGTGGTAGCAAGAGAGCTGAATAGCCTCCAGCTTAGCAATGTACAATTAATTATACCAGCGTTCGATTTTCAAAACAGTACAAGTGGCAGCCAACAGTTATATCAATAGTTATAGGCCTATATCTAATTATTATATATTTTTAACTGAAGGCAGGTTTCGTGGAAACCTTAACAATCATAAACGGTTATCATGATCGGTTAGCTTATCCACCGTATTCTTAAAATAAATAATTGCCCGTATATGTATATCACACTCAGTAATATAGGGTTATTTTTAAATTATTGTGATGTAGTTGCAAATTAATTCGATAATAATAATAATTAAATGAATGCATTTTATACCGATACTAGAAATTTATTGATGTTTTATTACAAAACTTTAAATATTAACAATGTAATTAATAATAAACTAAATAAATTCTTTAAGTTACAGTTATCATCATGAATAAATACGAATAAGACTCAATATATATATTTATAAAAATATATTCGTATTGAATCAAAACAATTGAATTCCCAACAGTACGTCTTGTGATATAATTGTCAAAACAGAGTTGGTAAGATTTTTCATAAGACAAAACATGACACTTGAATAATATTTGTTATTTTCTTTATATGAAGTTGAGGTATCAGATATGCCACATTGATCATCATCGGTTAGCCAATTCCCCGTTAATCAGTGTTATAGCTCCGGTAATGGACATTAGCCCAAGTTATATCTTGTGTGACTGCACCTGAGTCATATTGGCCGCAGGTGCTTCCATCAACTAATTGCACTTTTATTGCAGTAGTATTCTTAAACGATCAGTTAATTTGCACTGGGTATGACTTTTACGACGAGTTTATTTATCTTCAGAGTGTGTTGAATTGTAAAAACATTATACATTTTCATAATCTCATTTGATACCCAGGATAAAAGTTATTGCAAAGTTTCTATGTACTTATGGTTTGAATATTCCTGAAATAATTTCAATAATTAAGTATCCAAAGTGTTGGTTATGATAACGGATAAGGGCAGTCAAGTAGTTGGTTGATAAGTTTTAACACATAACCTGTTTAAGCTTGAGTACATAGTAAATGCTAATTGCTTACATTAATAATTATTACGATATCAAAATAGTATCATATTATGTTTTATTGAAATTTAGTATTTTTGGGATCTTATTTTGAAATAAAATGATAATGAATTGTTGATCACTATAATTGACTAGTAACCCTAACGTTGTTTGATTGAAATTATTGGAAAGGTAAATAAATACAATCAGAAATGGCACAAAATACATTACTTTTTATGCAATATACTGTCTTAACACGTTCGCGGCGGCATGGGAGCGATCGCTCCCACGCGGAACCCTAATGACATCCTGATGGGTGCGATCGCTCCCAAGCTGCACTGTTTTACAATATGATTTATTTTTAAGCCAGGATCTGAGCTAAAAATCTGAAGCTTTGCGCAGCACTGCTCAATGGTACAATGTATTTTGGGACCACGTGGGTTTTTACTGGGCAGTTCTGCTGCTACGGTGGGTTTTACAATTTTTACATTCGGGATGGTGATGAGTTTCGAGCGAAAACCTCGCCGCCGCGAACGTGTTAAGAAAATAGTAAAAGCAGAATCTAAATGACACAATTATTAAACTAATTTTAGCATGTGTCAACTGTCCTAGAAATAGGCCGGATTTTCCAAACCGTCTCTCCTGATTTGGGTAATATAACTTCTGTTGGAAATACAGTGCAAATAATATACATAATCCTATATCGTATGCTCTAATACGAGAAAGGTATATTTGTATGTATACATATGCACACGGATCTCATAAACGGCTTGAACGATTTTCTTCAAACTGTACAAAGAACTTAATTCTAGGTTATACGTTTAGTTAGAAAAAATTTATTTCATTATAATCTTGATCAAAAATTTTAAATATATTAACGTCTTATGGACGTCTTATGGAGTTAAAAATAAAAACTAAGAAATAGTGAAAACAGCTGACTCAACTGTCAAATTGTAAAAAACGCGTTCCAGAATTAACGCATGTGATTTTTCATGGGAGCCAGTTGCAAAATTATTAAAAGTACTACTGTAGCCTACTCTAAAAAATTTATAATTTTTCATACTGCTGATTATGCATTTTTTAGATAAAAAATTGTCTTGTAAAAGTATAAAACAACTAAATAATTTTTTTAATTAATTGCATTTGTATTTTAAAACTCAAGCATAAGTAAGAATTATGAAAACAGCTGTTAACTTAATAATTAGAATCCACATGTTACAGATTCAACATATGATTAACAAATATTCACTAGAGTGCAGCAAAGTATCTTACATTAAAACAGTCTGAAAGGCGGGTGAGAGAAGCGAACGAGTGTGAAGGCGAGGGAGCGGAAGAAACGAGCTTGTCTTAAACAACAAATATGCTTTTTTGCACTGGGCATATTAGTGCACTGTCTGTAACTGATATTACAAAAAAGTTATTACTGTTTGAATTTACCGAGCAAATGTTATCGGGTACCAGGTACTTTGGGTTAAATATATAGCAAAGAGAAAATTGTATAAAAGTTGCTTTTGATGCTCAGAATTTAACTAAACACGGTAAAAGGAATATTTAATTTTTTTTTTTTTTTTATTGGAAAATATGTTATTTAGGTGTAATGTAACGTATTAGTAGTTTTCTTACCCACATCTCTTAAGTAATTTGAAAAAAAGGTCTCACGAGATTGACTAAAGAACCGGATTAAATTTCAAACCAGACTGAGTTTGATTAAGACGGTCATATAATAAAAACATTAATTTTAAAGGATCTGTTAGTTTTTTACATAGGTAAGTGACTATAATTATGTATTAATATGGTTCTATTTTTATATATTTACTCTTTTCATATTAATAATGAATTTGCTCCAAGCGATCCATTTCACAACAATCTAAACCTGGAAAGTATTGTTATTAAAAGTATTTTTACACGATTTAATATGACGTTAAGTGTAAAAAATATTTATCAACCCAAAGTTTAACGAACAAGTCGTTAACAATCTCAAACTCGCAATGGTTCTACGGAACTTAAGTTTTAATCATTCCGAACCCTTAAAGTGCAATCACTTCACCTTCTTCTGTTTCATATCACACTGTAATGAAAGAAATTAAATTACATTCCAATCCTATTTTCGTGGTTTAATATTTCATTTAATTTTACAACTATAAAATGCATTTAATGTGTTGCATGATATTGACATGTTCATATGGAAATACATTTGATTGATCCTTTACTCTAAAGTAAGCACTGTTTGTACAGAAAAATTGTACGTCCTTCTTCTATTTTGTTTTATATTTGGTTTTTGGAATTGATTTAAATAGCCCTATTTCTGGAAAGATCTTTTTTCTGTATCACGGTCTTTCAAAGTGTCAATGATATCCTTATTGGAATTTAAGATATTTACTTAAACTTAACTAAAATTGACTGATATATGTGGAAATAAACTAACATTTAACTTTCCAACTCTCTGACTTTGCAAGTTGGATCTTGTCTGGGGGGTGAGGAGCAAAGAGAATAATAAAAAAATTTTTTACTAGCATGATACGTGTTGTTTGTAATCAGAAATGAAAAACAAACGTCTACAACACTCAAAAATATATTTATACTTATACGGGTATGGATTTTCAATGTAGTGTAATAGGCCATTATCCATCTTTTCATATAGTTATGGTCTGTATACCTTGCAGTATAAGTGTAAATATATTTTTGAGTTTTGTAGACGTTTTTTTTCATTTCTGAAGAGAATAATCAAATATGGAAAAGAAAGTTGGTGAGAAAGCTGGGCGAACTAGCTTTGTTTTGAAAAGGAAAATGACTTTTTATAATATTACTGAGGGAGAAAGAGTATGTACTTAAATGAATTTACCATCATACATGTTATTTAAGGAATCAGACGATGGATAAGCAGTGCTTGCATCCTGTTATTAATGGCGTAGAACCTTAAGCCATCATAAATTGTCCTCCCCTCAATACCCTACCTTAACAAGATATATCTATTTGGATTAGGCATAAAGCGTTTGCTGATTTTTATTTTTTATTTATTTATTTATTTATTTTTTTATTTTTATTTATTTTTTTTTTTTTGAGGGGGGGCTAATAAGGATTCATTACCATAGCAAACAATTAAAATGTGGATTAATTATTCCTGTATTGTTCACCCCTATTATAAAATGACAAATCGGCTAGTGGTCTAGGAAAAAATGAATATTTTAATTATGTAGTCTATATTATAGTACTAAAAATATTTAATAGCACATTTAAAATATTTATTTTTATTTTTTCGTTTTATATTAAACTGAATTACACATAATGGTGTCACCAAGTAGACGTAATTGTCGGTGAGGTCACTTGAGCTTAACATGGAAAACAATAATATTTAAAATAGAAAGACTTTCCTTTGATACATCAATATTCGTCCTGTAATCCAGCTACATGAAGGTCACAAATTGTGAATAGATATAAGCGATGGCTTGTGGATGCGATTATCCCTATTGGAGATGAACGTCCGCACTAGTGAATATTAGTCCATCCATAAAGACCATCCTCATATTTAGATGAATTCGTATAGTATATGAGTTCGAAATTGTGGTTCGGACCCCACGTTAAACTGTAGGTACCTAAATACTTGGCTGATATGCTATTATAAACAGTCCTGTATAAGGAGAATGTCGACCTTAGTCAGTAACAAGACAACAAGATCACGCCAAAATCATCTTACGCTCATATTTGTGAGGTCAATGTCTCAAAATATAGTGATACTGTGGGATTGCCTAAGAAACAGACTGGGAATTAGTAAGTGTGGCTATACAAAATGTTCGGTAAATTTTTGTTCATAAAAAAAAAAAAAAAAAAAAAAAAAAAAAAAACAGACCAAACAATAACAAGCAATATAATTAACTCATTTAAATAATAACAATAATATTGTATCAAACATTATTCACTATTTACATATGAGTGATTAAATATTCTTCTTTAAAGAACATACTATTTGTTTCCCAGTCTCTTACTCTATGTTCAATTGAAATATCATGATAAGAAAACTGTATATTGCCATTATGTTGGAATGGGACATAAAATGAGAAAATGGGAAACTTTTATTATTATGGGGGACTTTTTTATTATTGTTTTTACTAATAATACTAGTAGTTAGATTTGGTTACTTCTGGCTCAGGTCAGCTGCCCCGGAAGCCACGTGCCGGGGCACATAGCTTCCGGTCGTATATTAAATGAGGGGTGAGGAGGTGGGGTGAGCGTTTGAAGTAGATTTGCGCATAAATTAAAAGTTAGTTCAAGACTGAAATTCAACAATTTGGGGTTGAACAAAATGTGCGCATAAATTAACCGGGTTCAACTAAAACTTCGCATAAATTAAAAGTCAGTTCAAAACTGAAATTCAACAGTTGAACAAAAGTAGAAGTTAGTTGAAAAGGAGAGGGGATAATTGCTTCAAGGTCATCCGGAGGAAGTTTTAAAAAAGACTGAACTTCTAAGAGTTCAGTTAACGGCGATCGTCGTACAGGTCAGTCGAAACCGACGAGCGACCGAAGAATAGCTTCAAGATCATTCCTCGCCGTCGAAGACACATCCGAAACTTGGACAGGGTCCTGTGGATTCGGTGAAGGCGAAGTTCTCGGAGGATTCTCCCTCGGGTGGGTAGTAGACGATATTTCGTGAACTTGTACTTGTTCTTGGTTTGTATCCATCTTCTTGTAGTGTGTAATTTAGAGCGGAGTAGTTGTCGGTCGAAGAGCGTATAGAAGAATGAAACAGGAATTGTCGTGAGCGCACTTATATAAAGAATGGTGGGGATGAAATAGAAAAACCTGTTGAACACAGTCGATAGGTGTAACAAGTTCGAAGTTGTGGAAACGTAACATCGAACGCAAAATGTTGTGAATAACATTATCATCAACGTGAACCTGCGAAGTTCTAACAGAGTATAACGGGTTAAAACTTAATTTCTTCCTCACTTTTGTTAAATTTGTTTTAGTCTTTGAAACCGATGGTTTGTAATTATTTCGTAATATATGTTGTGTCCGCAAAAGTTTCAATTTCAAACATTGCGTATCCATCACAAGAAGTATGTCAGACGTGTAGAAGTGAGAACAAGACAAATGAATGAGATATAACGTCGAGCACGCGAAGGTGATTCAAACAGGACGACATGTGCTAATGTAAATGAAACTCCAGGTTAGTAGCAATTAGACTTGTATAATGAAGTTGGCGAAACGTATATGTAATGAGTAGGAAGGATGTGAACAACTCAAATGCGAGTTAATTAATGGTCGCGGCGCGATGAACAATCTCCTTTTTATAACGGCTATCGCGTGGGAAGATCAGTTCCGCATGAGCGTCCAAGTGGAACCTCCCGTGTTCACTCAAGCGGAACCCCCCCCCCCCCCCCCCGTGACTAATCAAGCGGAACCCCCCCCCCATAAAAAATGGAGATTAAATCCCCCCCCCCCCCCCCCGGTGTTCACTCAAGCGGAACCCCGCCGGGTCGATGACCGGTCAATGGCCGGTCACGACCGGTTGCTAACCCCATCTAATTACCACACTTCACATCCCATGCCAGCCATGAACTACTATTGTTTGAATGAAACAGAATTAAACATGGCAGCTACCATGGAAAATTCTAACCTCAAACCTTGGTTTTTTACGTCACTGCGCATGCGCCGCTCCCACTCCTTCGTTTCATTTTTATGCTGCTATAACTTGTACTGGAGTGAGCCAACTTCACGCTACGGCGCCTAGTCATGTATTACTCACTTTAGCGCTACTGCGAATGCGCCTAGTCTGTATTACTCACTTTAGCGCTGCTGCGAATGCAACGAGTTCTCCGGATCGGAATCACTCCTCGCTATTGCGCATGCGCCGAGTCCTGTATTACTCAATTTAGCTCTACTGTGCACGGAAAGTTCTAACCTCAAACATTGGATTTTACGTCGCTGCGCATGCGCCACCCCCACTCCTTCGTTTCATTTTTACACTGCTGCGAACTGGAGTGGATTGAAGACCGTACTGGAGTGAAACAATTTCCCCACCACTGCATTAATTACCCCCACCACTCAAAAACCCGAGGAGCGATACGAGCCCGATTTTCGCGTCAGTCGTCAACGAGTTTTCATAGCGAAAAGTCGTTGGCGACTCGGTAAGAGGTTCAAATATATAGTAGGCCTATATATATTTGAACTTCTTATACTACGTTGCGTTCTTTAATGCAATGTGGTATGTGTGTGTGTGTGTGTAAATATTAGTTGTAAGTTGCACTTAATTTAAGAATTAATTTGCGCATTGCGATGTTAGTTATAAGTTGTGTTTAGCGTTAAAGGTGTATTAATTTTAAGAATAATGATGGTATTTGGTTGTGTTGAATTATTTGATATTTAATAATGATGTGTTGTTAGTTTTAAGTGTTGGTATTTATAATTAATGTTGTTGTTTTGCCTTTCAGCTAGATGATAGGGGGTAGATTAACTGTAAATTCAGAAGTTCCGTTGAACTTCACTTAGAAGGGGTGGGACATCCGCACTAGCGGACTAGGTTTTTGAATTTTGTTTAGGAATATGATGGGTGGGATTAGCTTGGGTGGGTGTTAGAGTTGCGTGTCTGCATCAGCTGTTCCAGTTTCCCTTGTAATTAGTGGTTACGCTTTAATGCGGGCCGGGACGTTACGCTTTGATGCGGACGGACCAAACAAAATTGCGTCGATGTCCCTCGCAGAACGCAACTAGTGGGTTGGGAGTGGGAACCGTTAGGCAAACAGGGTGGTGGGAACAGTTACTACTGTTCCCATCACCTTGGTTCATTATAAGTCTTGATTGACCTTGACCCACTTTTGGAAGGGTCAATGACCCCCCCCCCCGTGTTCACTCAAGCGGAACCCCCCCCCCCCTCCAAAAAAAATGGAGTCGATTTGCCCCCCCCCCTCCATCTATCTTTCCCCTTCCATCTCCCCTTCCACCTCCCGGGTCCAATGACCGGTCACGGCTTGTCGCTAACCTTTCTCTCATTAGCATACTGTTATAAAAGACGCGACGACCACGGCTAGAGTTTCATTCTGATTCCAGACGTTACGCTGCAAACAGAACTACCACGATGTCATCCCTGCCGACTACAACTTCCACTACAACCCGCTCTTCTATTACAAGTTCAACTTCTACTTCTACTTCTACTACGGCTTCGACTCCAGTCAAGAAAACTCTTCGATTGAAAAATGCTCCCGACTGGTATAAGAAGCAACAAGACTCGAAACCTTCAACTTCTGGAGCTCTTCTTCCACTCACTATGACTACTATACTTGGCAGCATATTTTCACCGCCTCTATCTTCAAACGACTCCACACCATCTCAACAACAATCACCGCCGCCATCAAACAACATGCCGCCGCCACAAACAGTTCATCGTTTTAATACCACTTCATTTGAAGCTTTTGTTCATGAACTAAGTACACCTATCACTCCACTGTCACCAATACCTCCTACTCCACCACTTATTATGCATAAAGACCACGCCTATCCAAAAAATAAATCCTTTAAACCTGCTCCTAAACCTGCTCCTAAACCTGCTCCTTCAGAGCGCTTTCAATTATTAAAAGAAGAGCGTCGTAGGGCATTTAGCCGTCCCACTACTTGCCCTGAAGTGCTCACTAGGGGAATTAAGAAAGGATCAGCTTGTGGGAGGAAATGTGTTAAGAACGAACATTTCTGCCGTGTACATGTTGTGAAACATCTTTCCGAACCACAACTGACAGAAACCCCCACTGTTGAATACCAATCCGAAATTATTGCTGTGAAAGGAAATAGGATTAAGAGAGGTTGTCTATATTTTTTTGAAAGTGTTATTGACAACGAACACATTTTAGCAAATTGTAACGGCAAAAAATATAATATTAAAGTTATTGAATCCTTGCGTAAAGAAAAATCTGTTTATGAGTTAGACTCTAAAGACTATCTCCTCAGGCATAAAATGGATGGTATTACAAGGTGGGGGCGTACAAAGTAAATTCACATAGATTTTCCAAATTTTGCTAAAAATAATGGGGGAGAAACACAATGCGTTATAGCGTTGTGTTTCTCCCCCATTATTTTTTAACACTCTAAGTCTCGTGACCTACTTTTCAGAGGTCGTTGTACAGTTATATGACCGCTCTGACTTGCATAGCCAGTGTAGCTTCATATAGCGTGCAAAGAATGGTTCCTAATGAAATCTCATCAGCATTCAAAGACAGAGACTGTTGTTTCGCAAGTTAATTAGTCTTGAAATAATGAAGTAGGAAACGTATATATAATGAGTAGGAAAGATATGAACACGGCAAATGCGAGTTAATTAGTGGTCGCGGCGCGATGAACATTTGTCTTCATTATCACGCAACGACTATCTCGTGAGAAGATCAGTTCCGCATGAGCACCCAAGTGGAACCCCCCCCCCCCCCGTGTTCACTCAAGCGGAACCCCCCCCCCCCGTGTTCACTCAAGCGGAACCCCCCCCCCCCCGTGTTCACTCAAGCGGAACCCCCCCCCCCACGAGAATTAAAAATGGCTATAACTCGATAATGGTTTGATCGATTACGACAAGCGATACATCATTGAAAAGGTCTATGTAAGACGAACATTTTAGTAAAAGAAGAATTTGGTTATCTTATTTTAGTCAAAAGTTATGCAAATTATTTAAAATAAATATCCCTTCTCCTTCCTTTCCCCCCACCTCCCGGGTCAATAATTGGTCACGACCATCTCTTACCCCTCTCATTAGCATATCGTTATAAAAGCGAAGCAAGCATTGTTCACTCCTTCATTCTGCTTTCACGCGCCACACTTGTTGTTTCGTCTCTGCCGTTATTATTTGCTTTAAAAATGCTTCCTCACCATAGTGAAAACTTCAATCCTTCCGAAATTGCTGATGTTTTCCAACAGCCTGAAGAAGATGTGATAGATTATTATGATAGTAGCAGTGACAATGAAAATGATAGTAGCAGTGACAGTGAAGATGAAGATGTAATTGAACTTGATGAACAAATGAGACCAATCTACATCGATGAACAATTTCCTTTTGATACAATAGAAAGATTTACTACGGAAGCACACAAATGGCTAAATTTAGGATTCAATGTTATAATTGGTTCAGCTATTGTGTATAATGACAGTAGGTTCTTCTGTGTAACACCAAATACTAGAGAACGTATGTTGACTTGGCAGGATGATGTTATGAAGTGTTATGAGCTCGAAGTTAGCATTGGTGGCTACTTTGTCGCACAAGTGGTCTAATAACCACATTACCCTTCCCTCACCCCCACCCTATCCCCTCCCAATCCTTATTCCTTCCCCTTCCCCATTTTTAAAACTAATAAAAGGCGGACTATGAACCTCCAGGTTTTTAGTCTGTACTTGCACCGTCAAGATGAGTACTAGACTTGATGGTTTTATAGCCAATGATATTAATATATGGAGTTTGATAACAAACTTGCGTATTAAAATTGAAGAAACAATTATGGCAAACAATGGGATAGGAGTTATTGTTATTGTTTCATTACTAAGACATATTGATTTTTTGTATGATATAAAAGTAACAATCAACAATATTAATGAACTATTTCCCTGGACAATATTTATTCGTGATGAAGTTGAAAAGCAGAAAATTATAGTAGATGTGCTGGCAATGAAATATAACCTAGATAGAGAAGAATAGCTACAAAATCCTCTCCCCACCTTCCTTCACGTTGTGCAAAAAAAAGTGGGGGTAGAAGTATATAAGACTAAGTAAGCGATACATAGTTTGTTATTCGAGGTAAAAGAAGTGGTGAACAAATATGTTGTCTAAAGATACTCCATTTGTTAATTATTTTGAAGTTAAAAATGTTTATATTAATACAAATGAAATGGAAGAAGACAATATAGAGGAAAATTATAACGAAACTGATAATGATTCCACGATGGAAGAAGAAATGGTGCAGTTTGAACAAGAACTTTTTGAAGAAATGATAAACGATAGTGACGAAGATATAGTTAAGGAAGCTATTGATACATTTATATTAGATTCATCGTTGGATTCACCCATATCACCTTTATTGTCTTCTGAATCCGAATCCGAATTGGACTAAGGTAGTTCCCCCACTTTATTATTCAAACAAGTCTTATAAATTGAGAGTTTTGTCATTAGTAAGTCAGCATTTGTTGGAGCTACATGTATGGTTAATAATGTCTCCTAGAGATAATTCTTTTATACAATTAATTGAAATTGTGAGACAACGAAATATTACGTTAGTTCAAGAAGAAGATGAAGTTGAAACAACCGACACAATACAAAATCCTGTAGAAGAAGCGATGGAAGTAACAGAAATTGATCAAGAACCTTCAATGATGGAAATGGTTGAAACACAAAATGAATCTCAAGATGTGGAAGAAACTGTTTCATATTCAGTTTTTTGGGAATTTGCGTCAAATATATTTGTTGTAATTCAAATTGAAGCTATTAATTCTGAAGAAGTGGTGGGGGAAAATTCTCCCCACCACTAGCTTAAAGTTGGTGGGGGAATGTTCATAAATGTGTTGGTTATTTGCGTAGAAGCTTATTCGTCAGGAAACTGTCGACTAAAAATGTTCAATCCTAACGCACCTACAGAACCTTCTTCGAGTAACTGTCTAGTAAAAACGTTTCGTGCTGTACCTTTTGAACCTTCGTACTATAAAATGATAGGTATTCATGAGATTGCAATCAATGATCAAAAACTGTTCAAAATATTCTGTTCTCGACTTGATAGAACCTTACGTTTACCACCAAATACGTTCACCTACAGGCTACCTCTGATAGACAAAGATGATGTAAGCAAAATACCAATGATTCAAGTGAAATTTCTGGAAGATGGAATTCTTGTTAATTTAAGAGAAGTATATCATAATGACTATTCGAAAAGAATAGCTTTCAACTTTCTTAAGGAAAATATAGGACGTGAAATATACCAGTATCCAGAACCATTTTACAGATACCTTTTTGAAAATGGAGCAAGTGTAACGGTGGAAATAAGTATTAAATTAATGTAATTCTCCCCACCACTAGCCTAAAATTGGAGGGGGGAGTGCATAAATGTGTTGGTTTTCTGCGTAGAAGCTTATTCTTCGAGATATCGTTGACCAAAATGTTTCGTCATATTCCTTGTGATCGAACTTCTTTGTTAAGGGAGAATCAAAGATTGAAAAGACTAGAAAAGGAAAAACAAGACCGACAAGATATGAACATGGAGTTCAATCGACTACAATTTCAAATACCTGGAATTGCAATGGGAGCACCAAAATTGAAAACCCTACACTGGGCTGGAAGTTACATCAAGTATTTAAAACTACAAATTGAAGCAAGAGATTTAAAATTGAAGAAAGTGGAAATGGAAAATCGAGAAATGAAGAAACTAATATCACACATGTCTGGTAATACTACAGTTCAAAAAGGTGAAGAAGAAGGAAAAGAAATATTAGGAATCTAAATTATCAACAATCTTCTTAGAGAATGGGGAATAGATCACTTTGTGGTAATGGAATAACATGCCACTTAGTGATCTATTCCCAGTTCTCGCTTGATATACAATGACCTTGACCTATATAAAAGTGGTGGGGGGAAAATCATATAAGAAAGAGGTTTTAGATGTAACTATCAGTATAAGTCTAACACGATGGATAGGTTGTTGGTTCTGTGTTTACAAGAAATTATCAATAATGGGTTTCTTTACCATTATATTATGAGATCAAATGAGTGTAAAATACCTAAAGCAATTCGTGAAATGCTCATTGAATTTAAAAGAGACAATTATGGATTTGCTATCTATCTTGCTTATACTTTTAAAGATGGTACAAAAATGTGTCATGATTGTGGAAAAGCGTCTGTTTTAGATTTTGAACAATTCCAAGATGATGGAGGTAGGTTAGTTCATCTTGTAAAAGGTCAAATAATGAAATTCGAAACATGTAATAACACCTGCGACATTTGTGCACAGTGTTTGTTTGAATTTATTAAGTATCGTGCATTCAAACCATAATACCCCTTCCACATATAAAGGAGAGGGGGAAAAGAGTGGGGGGTTATAACTAGGTGGGGGAACGTGTATAAATGCAGGTTGTTTGAAGAGAGTTTTATTATTGTTGCGGCATTGTAAGAAACATCATGGAATTCGAAGTGCGTCATTTCAAGATTAAATATGAAGAGTGGACCTCTGTTGCAAATTTCATATCATCGAAAGAAGAAGAAAACAAGTTAATGCAAGTTTATTGTTACATAGAAAATGAGGAAAGCCATCACAAGGTGATGAGCTATCTAAACAGACCGAATGTATCGTCGAGGAGTCCTGAATTTGTCAAATACTTGAAAGAGGAAGACGCAGATGTCACATTGGAAGTATGGTATAAAATTTGAAATGTGGAAAAACAAGTATAAATAATTATGGTGGGGGGAAGAATTTATAAGTCGGTGGTGGGGGAAATGTGATAAAAGAAGTAAAACTTAAAAAAAGAGTTCACTCTGTACGACAACAGTGAAAGATGACTGATCCTTCTGCAACACCAGTACTTTCAACTACAGATTGCCACCAAAACTTAGAACCGAAGATGTATTGCAATACTCCAACAACAAATTATTATCAAGCTCAACGGCCGCAAGTATCTCATTGTACTTCAACATCAGTGTTAAAAATGTCAAAACCATATCCAGATTGTATGTACGAGCCTATAACACCATCTTCGGCAAGACTAAGGAAAAACCTAAAAATGAGAGAAAGGTGCAAGAAAGAAAAGATAGAATTTGCAAAATTGCAACTAATAGTGCCTTCCATTCAAGTTGGATGTAGCAGACTGAAAACTTTAGAAAAAACTAACGCATATTTGTTACAATTGTTGGAAACTATTGAAGATTTGAAGAAGAAAAATGGACATTCTACCAAGTAATATTCAAACACTCATTCCCCCAGAAAAACCAAAAAAAAAAAGATAAAAATAACAAAAACCCAAAAAAATTAGATGTAGAATAGAGAGCGAGGAATAGATCACTTTGTGGTAATGGACTAACATGCCACTTAGTGCTCTATTCCTCGTTCTCGCGTTAATACCATATGACCTTGACCTATATTAGTAGGGTGGGGGAAATTGAAAGTGGTGGGGGAAAGTGTATAAAAGACGAGTGTACTATAGTCGAATTATTCTGAAAGCGAACTTGTCACGAGTATGGACTTGACTACAAGTAAAGACAATAAGAAACAAAGGCTTCGGGAAATGGCTAAGGCAAGAGAGTCTAGAATAAAGTTTAAGTTTTACAGACTACAGAGATTGATTCCTGGTGTTATGTTAGGTGAAATACGAACAAGAACGGTGGATAAAGCAGCTGATTACATTAATGAGTTACATACAGAACTAATGATAAAACAAGCAAAAATAGAAGAATTGGAACAAATAATAAGACGACACATTGAAATTTCAAACAGTCAACCAATAAACTATGTAACAAAAGATTCAAATTAAACAAAAAAAAAAAAGGAAATGGATTTGGACTTTGGTTATTGATTGAACACTTCTTAGAGAATGGGGAATAGATCACTTTGTGGTAATGAAATAACATGCCGCTTAGTGATCTATTCCCAGTTCTCGCTTAATCTAAAATGACCTTGACATACTTATCAAAATATCATATAAGCCGAATCACAAAGAGTTATTCCTCATTTACTTGAAATGGCTCCTGTGGACAACACCGATTATCCAAGGAAACCTCTTATTGAAATATTGTATAAAATTCAACTAGACGATTTTAATATGGAAGAAGATGATAATAACAGTGAAACATCAGAAGTAGAAAGTGTAAATGATATGGATGTAGATCTAACAACATCAGAAGTAGGAAGTGTAAATGATGTGGAGAATGAAAATTTGGATATGGATGTAGTAATGTCAGAATCTTCATCATCGTTTGAATATGAAGAAGTACATACTGAAACCCCAACTGGAATAGAGAACACAAATGAACAATCAGTTAGTAGAAGATTAATGTTTCGTCCAAGACGTTTGTTTTCCTCGGATAGTGAAGAAGAAGAAGAGGATGATGATGATGAAATAGTGGTGGGGGAACCGTTATAAAAGCGGGACCGTCAGAGCCCATTTCATTTCTCGGCGAAATTTCGAAGAGTAAACATCGTCAACATGTATCATTGCGATAAATGTTCGGAATCGTTTCACGATGAAATTCTACTAGATATACATAAAGAACTAATTCACAACAACACAGAAGAAGATCAAGAACAACAAGAAGAACAAGAAGAACAAGAAGAAATAACAGCAACATCTTCAACTACTTTACCGAATCTACAAGTATTTGCTTTACCCGGTAAAGTAGTAATGCATCATAAGATTCAAAATGAAAACTTGAACTTAGAAGAATTTATTAGAGAAGCAAAACCAATCGTAAGTAAAACTTTAAAAGAAGAATTGAAAAGATTGAACTTTCTTAAATTTGGTTTACTACTAGAAGCTATGTTTATAAATGCACAAGAAGAATTATCACCAAGAGGATTCATAACAAAAAACCGAACCATCATGGAAAGTTCAAACATTGATTCAATAGTCGAGAATTGTATAGAAGAAATATTAACTAAACTTCAGGAACACGAAGGAAGAGGATCCGGATGGAGTCTTACAAGTATTGAAGTATTAGATATAAGAGTTCACAAACACGGATATGGACTAATGGGATCTAGTTACATTCCTTTGCCAAAAATAATTGAAAATACAAAATCTTGTATTAATGTTCAAAATGAAGATAATGAATGTTTTCGCTATGCTATGACGACAAAGTTTGTATCACAAAATCCATGTAGACCCAACCAAGAATATGAAGACGCAAGACACAGGTACAATTTTCAAGGAATAACATATCCCGTTTCTACGAAAGATATATCAAAATTTGAAAAGAAAAATCCCGGCACGTCTATTAATGTTTTTGCATTAGATAGTTCAAACAAAGTGTATCCTTTACGTATTGCAAAAGAAGAGCTACCAGATCATACGGATTTACTACTACTAACGCGAGGAGATGTGTCTCACTATGTGTACATAAAGCAATTCGATCGTCTTGTTAATAAGCAACTTTCAAAAAATCGAAACAAAAAGTTGATTTGTAAGAGATGTTTTAATTTTCAACGAGAAGGAAGACAAGGAAGAGAATGGTTACAAGAACACAAAAGATTATGTAACAATAATTATGAAGCAAAGATTAATTTACCTTCGGAAAACAGAGCATTCGTTACATTTGAAAAGGTTCATCATCAATACCGTATCCCTTTAGTTGTGTATGCGGATTTTGAATCAACGCTTGTTCCAGTTGAAGATGAAAATTGTGAAGCAAGAAAAAGTGTAAAGTATCAAATGCACAAACCAAACAGTTTTTGTTTAATGGTCAAATCAACATTATCAGAAGAACATTTAAACAGATATGGATTAACTTCAGAACCTCTAGTATATCGTGGTGAAAATGCGGAAAAAATATTTCTTGATCACCTATATTTAATAGCTGGAAATACACAAAGATTATATACAAATATTGTACCAATGAAACCGATGGACGAAGAAGAAGAAATTCAACATGAAAATGCGACTCACTGTTTCTTGTGCAAAAATGATTTTACTATTGAGAATTATAAAGTTAAAGATCACGACCACCTCACAGGATATTACAGAGGTGCTGCTTGTAATAAATGCAACTTGAGCTATCGTTTACCACTATTTATCCCTGTGGTTCTGCATAATCTTAGTGGGTACGACGCTCATTTTATAATACCTGAATTAGGAAGAGACGACGGTAAAATCGATGTGTTAGCTGAAACTTCAGAGAAGTTCATAAGTTTTTCCAAAGAAGTTGGAAATGTCAAACTAAGATTCTTGGACTCCTACCGATTTTTGCCGTCGAGTTTGTCTAAACTTTCTGAAAACCTAAGGAAACAAGATTTAATCGAAACAAAGAAGATTGTAAATAGCGACAAACTGGATCTGGTACTTCGAAAAGGTGTTTTCCCATATGATTACATAGACAGTTTAGAAAGATTTAATGAAACATCACTACCTCCAAAAGAAGAATTTAAAAGTAAACTGTACGACATGGATATATCTCAAGAGGATTATGATCATGCATGCAAAGTATGGAACGAATTAGGATTTAGAACATTGGGGGAATATTCAGATTTCTACGTTAAATTAGATGTGACTTTATTATGTGATGTGATGGAAGAATTTAGAAATACATGTTTTGCGTCTGTAACTAAGTGATGAAAGTCGGACAAGATTATTCTTTGGCTCTGCCTGCGTCCGTCTTTCTATCCCACCGATCTCGGATAACTTAATTCTTTCGTTCACATTACACTGTGTCATTCCGTTGGTGTGAACGAAGTCAAGCTTTCCGTTAGATCGTCTTTCATCTGTCCTTTCCCAGCTGACGAGAGCAAAGACAGTCCCGGTAGGGTATGCTTCCAAGAACTGTGCGAACAACCTTTAAGCCACACACCCTATCGGTGATCAACCAATGAGGAGCCATCAATCATCCATGGTGGGAGACGGAAAAGAAGGTACGAGCGACGGGACAGCGAGGAGAGAAGATCATTAGGAAATTAGGGGTAGCGAAGTTAAGTGTAGTGTGTGCGTGTAGTGAGTGTTGTGTCGTGTTTCGGTGAAAAGAGGATTACCATATTTTAAGTAAGAGTTTTGGTTTATAATTAACATAAGTAAAAGACAACTAAAGTTTCAAGCCATTTAGTATTCCAAATTCTAGAGTCAATTCAGTTAACATTTAATACTCATTTTCTTCTTGTTGTTTTGTTTCGAAAAGGGCAAACTTAATTCTTAACTGTTTTACTAAATTTAATTATTGTCTTGTTTGTTTTGGTATTTTGCTTTCTTTTATTTTCAATACACGTTATTTTGAGCAGTCTTGTGCTTCTCATTTGTACCTCTCAGTACGCCCCAAGTCTAACAATATGTACCGGAGGCACGGGACTCGCATGGTGGATCGGCGCCTTTGTTTGCCCGAACATTAACGATCCCAAAATAAATGGCTTGAAATTTTAAATTTGTACCCAACATTTAGAAATGTTTATTTTAGGAGTTGTTCTTTGTAAAAACCACATTTAATTAATTAGGTAATATGTGTAGGCCTTGTTACGATTTGAATAATTTTCATTTGAACCAAACTAATTGAAAACTAAATTCAATTAGGTTACTTATCAAACTAAAAGAAATAAATTAAGCTATTTTACATGAGAGATTAGGGCATAAAGAAATGAAAATATAGTTAAAATAAATTAATTTATGGAGCTGAATTTCGAAATAGTAGACATAAATATTTATGAACTTAACAAAGCTGAAGCATTACAAATAGCTTGCCAATATAAAATTAAACTCCCACCTATACCTGAAAACGAACCCCTAGCCAATTTGAGAAAAAAATTAGCCCTCACCAAAGATGTTTTTAAAACAGCATCAAGACATCCAGGTTTCTACACAGCTTTAAAAAATCTATTTTTCAACAACGTATTAGAGGAAAAAGATAAGGACAACTTCAGGGACTTAGTTTCTTTTCAAAGAATATTAGAACCTGTTTATGAAACTGTTCCTTCTGATGTCGAAAATCAGAGTAGTAGTGAATATCTAACACCAAGACATTTGCAATCAGACATTTTTCAAAACCATCCTCACTCATCTAATCAGCAAACACAACCCTTAGAACAACCAATATATGCAACAATTGATAACCCTAATTCAAATGAACTCAACACATACCAAAACAATTTAATTTTACAACATGAGCAACATCTAAAGCATCAAAACGATCTAAAGTTAAACCCTGCTACTCTAAGCGTTACCCAACCCATTCAAGAAACTAAAACTTTGACCAGAACCGAAAACAAATCCACTAAAATGACGGAAGAAACTAAAGAAAACTTGCCTCTAATTAAAGCAGGTACTTTCTCTGGACTACCTTCCGAGGATGTCCACGAATTTATGCATAAATTTAAAACCGCCAGCGTATGCAACCATTGGTCAGAAAAAACTAAAATAGAACTTTTCCCAACTCATCTAACTAGTACACCTTACAAATGGTTCAGTTTATACAAAAAGGAAAACGAAACAATCGATTGGAATCATTTAGAGGAAGAATTCATTAAAGCTTTTAGCCCTGTAGCATTAATTGAAGACCTACAAACGGTCTTAGAAAATCGAACTCAAGGAGAAAACGAATCTCCATTGCAGTTTCTTTTTGAGATCGTCCACCTTTGCCGTAGAATTGAACCAGAAATGCCAGATAAGAAAATCGTTGAATACGTAATTCAGGGAATTAAACCGGAAATTTGCAATGAAGTCATAAAAATGGAAAATAAAACTCTAGCAGCTCTAAAAGACAATCTTTACAAAATTGAAACCCAGTTTTTATTGAAAACGAAAAATCAAAAAAGACACCAAAAGAAAACCGAGGTTGTAAATGTACTAAAACCCCAAAGTAAATCAGTAACTTATGACGATTCAGATTTGTCAAGCCTGAAATCAGATGTTAAACTTATCAAAGAGAAATTAGAAACCTTAGAATTATCCCGAAAAGAAGTAGGTCACAGTAGAAGTAACTCAAGATCAAGATCTTCAAGCAGTAGGGAAACCAGTAGGCGTAGAAGTACATCCCGAGAATCAAACCGTTCTTCGAGAAAGCCTTCGCCTCATTATAAGTACCAACCTTACCGTAGGGATTCAAACGCAAAACAAAGATACCCATCCAAATCACCGAATCGATCACAGTCTTCATTTAAAAATTCGAAATTCTGTCACATCTGTAAGATGAGCAATCATAGTACCGAAACGTGCTGGTACAACAAAAGGAACGATAGGGCCAAAACTAACTATGCCACTCCTAACAAATCAACTAAATATTGCAACTATTGTAAACGAAGCAATCACACTATAGATCAGTGTTTCAGGCGTCCAAAACAAAATGGACGTGTTCAAAAAAACTAATTAATCAGGGAAGTCACGTTAACAATAATCATAATCGACTGGCTTCCCGCGTAAACAAACCTATTTATACAAGGTATTTTTGGAACAGAAGTAGACTGACTCCCAATCACACCCCAAGCGCTAAATCACAAACTAAAAATGTAGAATGTGACAAAAATACAATTTTCAACTCTCAGTATGAAAAGAATTTCCCAACAATACAAGAATCCTTAAAACAAAATAACCCTAAACGAAGATTTATCCCTAAAGAAGTTAAAAATAACAATATCACACCAGAAACAATCAACCCTTTGCACGTAAAACCCGATGCTTGTGTACAAGCGAGAGCGTTGACCCGGCCAGCTGATGCCGAAGCCGCCAGACGACAGCAAACACCTACGTCACACCTCGTGACGTGTTGCCCCGGAACGCTGACTCCAAGCTCGACTACGTCACCAGCACCGCTGCAGTCAGCTGATCCAACAGCCACCGCTGGAGCCCAGACTACCAACCGTCACCCGCACGTGCCCGAGGACAACAATGTAACTGCCAAGTCAACGACTTCACCTCAACATCAGTCTTCATCGGACAACCCTCTTGATCCCACAGAAGGAGTATTCCTAGCACCAAATCAAGCCTCAAATTTGGTCGAAGAAATTGATAGGGACGTTCTTAAACAATCTACTAAACACTTAAACCTACGTAATTTGATCAAATCAGATAAAAGACAAACCAAATGTACATTATCAGATATATATGACCTAATTTTCAATGCAAACGAAACTAAGAAATTCCCTACCCTAACCATGAATATTCAAGTTAATGAAATCGGAAATGTATATTCCGCAACTTTGGATACAGGTTGTAATTTTTGTCTAATTAAATCATCAATTGTACAAAACCTACCCCTACAAAAGGACAATCTTCCAATAATATTAGCTGCTAATGATAAACCAGTCAAGGTAGTAGGAAAATTATCGCTACCCATTATAATTAACGGGATTGAGTACCCCACAGAGTTTTATGTCATTGAAGATTTAGCTATTGACATAATTTTAGGAAACTGGTTCTTATTTCAAAACTGTATGGAATTGGATTTTAAGAAACAACAAATTAGAATAACTAACAGAAATAAAGTTCACACATTTCCAATGGATAAAACTTGGCTACTGAACTTAAAACCAATTTTATTAAACACTAACACAGTACAAGAAAAGTTAGTAGAAATCAAAGTAGACAAAGAAATAGCCATAGCCCCACACCAACATTACAAACTAATGGAAATTTCACCCAAACATTTTGACTACGAAATTGATGTAGACTTAAATTTAAGAGAGAAAAAGAAACTCCATGCCTACATATCAACTGATGGAGATGGAAAAAGAAAGTTTATCCACATTTATAATGCTAGTAAACTCCCTAAATGGCTCAAACAAAACTCTATTTTAGGTTACTTAAAGCCAACAACAGGTACCACTTGTAGTAAACAAACAAAGTCTTCACAAGTTCAACACACACATCCTAATAAAATAATAGCATTAGATAGAAACGGAAACCCTCTTGATATCAACCCTAAACTAACAGTACAACAACATAATCGGTTAGCAAACATGCTTTCTAAATACAGCAATATGTTCACTAACAAAACGGAAGACCTAGATCCTGCTAAAATTCCACCAGTGAAATTAAAATTAAAACCTGATGCTAAGCTTGTTTACCATCCACCTTATAGGCAAAGTTTAAAAGAACGACAAATATTGCAAGACGAAATTTTTAAACTAATAAAAGCTGGAATTCTAGAAGAATCACCTGATTATACTGAATCGGCTTGTCCCATGTTTGTCATAACTAATTCTGATAACTCTACGCGAGTTATATCTGATTTGAGGTCTGTTAACAAATGTCTAGAACAACAAAATTTCCCAATAGTTTCAGTTGACCTAGTTTTGTCGTGTCTATCTGACATGTCCTATTTCACGCATCTTGACCTGAAGAACGCATTCTTCCAATTGGAAATCGCCCCAGAAGATAGAAAATACTTAACTGTCATAACACAAACCGGAAAATACCAGTTTAAAAGAATGCCTCAAGGTCTATCCATAGCAACCGTAGCTTTCCAAAGAGCTATAACTAAAATATTGTCTAAACACTTGTACAGCAGATGTATTCCATTTATTGACGACATCACAGTTCTAGGAAAAACATTTGATGATCAATTAGAAAATATTGAAATCATTCTCCAAGAATTAAATAATGTAAACCTAAAACTGAATTCGAAAAAGTGTCAGTTTATGTACGATAAAATAAAGGTACTTGGTCATGAAGTTAGTGCTAAAGGCTGCTTGCCTCTGAAATCAAATATCGAATCAATAACTAAATTTAAAACACCTACAACAATAAAACAAGTAAGATCATTCCTAGGAGCGGCAAATTATTTTAGAAGATTTGTAAATAATTTTGCAAAAATAGCCATGCCATTAACTAACCTCATAAAACAATTTAATTCCACCAAGAAGTTTCACTGGACAAACGAATGCGAGCAAGCATTCCAGGAACTAAAGTCGATCCTCACGTCTCCTCCTCTTCTCAGCCACTTTGATGACAACAGAGAAACTCGTGTTTACACTGATGCTTCAAATTTTGCAATTTATTTATTTATTTATTTATTTATTTATTTATTTATTTTCAAAAGCTACAAAACAGATTTTACTCCAATAACATTGTAGCATAATCAAACTTACATAAGGAACATTAAATTAAAAGTTTTCATAACTTATTACATTTTTCACTTTGGCAATTGGCGCAGTAATGACTCAAATTGACAGAAAAACTAATACAGAACACCCCATACAATACCTAAGCAGGAAATTAAAACCTAATGAGGTAAATTACAGTGTCTCGGAGAAGGAGTTTTTAGCTTTGGTATATGCTTTAACTAAATGGCGTGAGTTTTTGTTTGGTAGAAAAATCAAAGTTTTCACCGACCATTCGGCACTTCAATATTACAAAACCTTCAAAGGCGCATCCTCAAGACTCACCAGACTCTCAAATCTAATCTGCGACTATGACCTGGAAATAACTCACAAGGCAGGTAAATCCTTAGTCTTGCCCGATTTCTTGAGTAGAAATCCGGTGGATAAGACAATCGAAGAGGATTTCACCTTCAACCTTACTTCAGTAAGCGCCCTACATCTCGTGGACTTGAAGCAATTGCAAGCCCAGGATGATGACTTAAAACGCGTCTTACTTGCTCTGGAAAACCCTGACCTTGTGGACGAAAAGTACAGGAAAATGGCCGCACATTACAAAGTTGAGAATGGAATTCTTTATAGAAGCTATAAGGATGGTGAGCCTCATAGGTATGTTTTGGCAATTCCCCGAAAACTAGTAAATGATATCCTTGAAGAATATCACAACTCCCCTATCTCCGGAGGACATCTAAATTCTTTTAAAACTCTCGGAAAAATCAAGGAGCGATACCATTGGATTGGAATGTCTACAGATGTGGAAAACTTCGTCAAAACCTGTGAAACATGCCAGAAGAGAAAAAATGCCCCAAAGAAAAAGTTTGGCTTCCTTAATCCTATCCCTCCCACAAACAAAATCTTTGAAAGAATTCAGCTCGATATCATAGGTCCATTAAATCCTAGTAACAAATATAAGTACATTTTAACTGTAACAGATTCTTGTAGTAGATTCGCTTTTGCATTCCCACTTATAACTGCAGATGGTAAATCGATTGTTAAATGTCTCTTAAGGTTAATTTGTACCTACGGTACACCAAGTATAATACAATCAGATAGAGGAACTGAGTTTAACAATAACTTGATTCGTGATTTAACCACAGCTATTGGCTCATGTCACATTTTAAGTAGTGCCTTTACTCCTCAGGTAAACGGACAAGTAGAAAATTTCAACAACACTTTAATTAATATGATTTCCCACTATGTATCAGAAAAACCAAACACTTGGTCACAAGTTGATGATAAACTAAACTCCTTATTAGACTTTGTCAAAGAAGAACACACTGAATTTACCATAGCAGAAACAAAATTAAATAATTTTTCCACCAATATTAACAATGTACTAAAGAACCTTCATGAAACACTCCAGAACTATGGCACTGATTTCCAATTCAATATCAATGAAACATCAAATCACTTTGAATCCAAATTACTACAATATACACAAGAAACTTGGCTATATATCTACTTATCTCTTTATTACGACCAACTTTATAAAATTGAGCAAGATTGCCAGAACAATAAGATCCCTGAAACACTTTTGCCTATTAAAACTCTTCAACAAGACTTGCTCCGCCTAGATAGTAAAATTAGTATTCAAAATATGACCCTTGCTATCTCTGTTTCAAATATTAATAAATATTATTCACTGCCTATTTGCAAATGTCATTATGAAAATGAAAACATAATATTACAAGTGAAAATTCCTTTAAAGAAAAGCAATTTACAGTACCGTGCATTCACCTACAACCCAATGCCTCTTAAGTGGCATGACAAAATATGTCAATTAACTAACACAGACATGGTAATAATAAAAACAAATTTCTCTACTTACATTGTAGAAACTGAAAATAATGATAACTGCAATGTACACCAATCCAATCTTTGCTTAATTCCAAGATATACTTCAAAATTTTCGAAATCTTCTGAATGTGCCAAGTATTTATTAAACGGAACAAATATTTCTAATTTGAAGGATCACTGTGAATTCCATTGTTATAATAACCCTGACCATGTAATTATTCAAGAAAAGTCTGTCAATTCTTTCCTCTTAACCAATATTAATGAAGATTTAAAAATAATGTGCAATAATAAATTACAGAGCAAAACTATTCCAAAACTGAATATTGGAACAGTAGAGTTGCAATTGCCCTGTGACTGTTATGTTTTACAAGGTTCAACAATCATCATTAATACGATAATACCATGCGACTCTAGAGATCATCAATCACCTCTCATTTTTCATTTAATACCACTCACTTGGACAAATTTGAATAATTTAAGAATTGATCCCCTTGATAAAATCGATAGAACAGAATTTTACAACATCACGAAATTTATACTAAACGATTGGAATATATCTACTCCCACGTTTGTTGTCAAACATTTAGAACCTGTCAAGTTATTTAATCATATCAATGTGAAGAACTCTTGGACTGACATACTAGACGATAGAAGAATAATGATGTACATTTTGTTAACTTGGACTTCCATTTTAACCATTTTACTCTTAACATCCTGTTACTTCATACATGTACTTAACATAAAACTTTCACTCTTAACCAGAGACCATAACACTCCTCAAAGAGACTACTAAATAAATTTCATTACTGAAAACATTTTAACAAACCTAGATGACCCATTCACTTTTAATCTAACTGTAATTTCACAATAATAAAAAAAAATAAAGCAAACAAACAAACAAACAAAGACAAAAACCATAAAATTTTTTCTAATAAAATTTTTAAAATAGCACATAAGGAGTATCGACAGGGCGAAAGAAGACGTGATCGATATTATAGTTCAGCCAAAATTACTGAACTCTACCGCGTTCCGCTGGAAGGGTCGCGGGAAGGAAGGCAGCGCCGTACCTCAAGATCGGGACGTGACGCTGGAAGGGGGGAAGAAGAGTCGGAGCGAACATCAAGATCTCCGTACGCTGGTAGATGAAGATGTCCGCGCATCCTGAGGATCGCGAGTACTCCTTATGGCTGCATTTGTCCTATTACTTGTCAACCGGTGGTAGGTTGACGACTAAACCAGGGGGATGTAACTAAGTGATGAAAGTCGGACAAGATTATTCTTTGGCTCTGCCTGCGTCCGTCTTTCTATCCCACCGATCTCGGATAACTTAATTCTTTCGTTCACATTACACTGTGTCATTCCGTTGGTGTGAACGAAGTCAAGCTTTCCGTTAGATCGTCTTTCATCTGTCCTTTCCCAGCTGACGAGAGCAAAGACAGTCCCGGTAGGGTATGCTTCCAAGAACTGTGCGAACAACCTTTAAGCCACACACCCTATCGGTGATCAACCAATGAGGAGCCATCAATCATCCATGGTGGGAGACGGAAAAGGAGGTACGAGCGACGGGACAGCGAGGAGAGAAGATCATTAGGAAATTAGGGGTAGCGAAGTTAAGTGTAGTGTGTGCGTGTAGTGAGTGTTGTGTCGTGTTTCGGTGAAAAGAGGATTACCATATTTTAAGTAAGAGTTTTGGTTTATAATTAACATAAGTAAAAGACAACTAAAGTTTCAAGCCATTTAGTATTCCAAATTCTAGAGTCAATTCAGTTAACATTTAATACTCATTTTCTTCTTGTTGTTTTGTTTCGAAAAGGGCAAACTTAATTCTTAACTGTTTTACTAAATTTAATTATTGTCTTGTTTGTTTTGGTATTTTGCTTTCTTTTATTTTCAATACACGTTATTTTGAGCAGTCTTGTGCTTCTCATTTGTACCTCTCAGTACGCCCCAAGTCTAACAATATGTACCGGAGGCACGGGACTCGCACGTCATATGGATTAGACCCTCTTCATTCGTACACTTCGCCTGGACTAGCGTGGCAAGCCATGTTAAAAGAAACAAATTGTAAAATACAACTTCTTACAGATATAGATATGGTGTTGATGTTAGAATCAGGAGTTCGAGGAGGATTGACGCAAAGTGTAACACGTCATGTCAAGGCGAACAATAAATATTTGCCCGATTATGATGCATCAAAACCAACAACATTCCTGGGTTATTTTGATGCAAATAACTTGTACGGATGGGCAATGTCGAATCCCCTTCCATATGATAATTTCAAATGGATAGACCCAGAATCAATTGGAAACATAATGGATATACCGAAATATGGAGAAACTGGTTACATATTCGACGTCGATTTTGAATATCCCGAACATCTTCACGACGAACATTATGATTTACCACTTCTTCCGAAGACTGAAATTTCTCCAACTGGAAGATGGCCAAAATTATTGATGACTTTAACTAACAAGTCTCGGTATGTTGGACACTACTGGATGATACAACAGGCCTTAGACTTGGGATTGAGAATTACAAAAATTAATCGAGTACTACAATTCTCTCAATCTTGTTGGTTAAAACCGTACATTGACAACAACACAAGAAGAAGAGCCGCCGCTACATCAAGTTTTCAAAAAGATTTCTTCAAACTAATGAACAACGCAATATTTGGCAAGACTTTGGAAAACAAAAGGAAACATAAGGACATCAAATTGGTAACTGATCCAGTAAAACTACAGAAATTAGTGCAACAACCAAACTTTGGTTCATCTGTAATTATTAATGAAAATCTAGTTGTTATTTCCATGAACAAGAAGTCAGTTCTAATGGATCGTCCTTTGTATCTAGGAATGTCAATCTTGGATATTTCCAAAACACACATGTACGAGTTTCATTATAAGAAGATGGTTAACTATTATGGAAGAGAGAACATTGGTATTGCATATATGGATACGGATGCTCTAATTTACTGGATTAAAACAAATGACATGTACGAAGATCTACGCACTTTTATGTATAAAGATGATTTCGACTTTTCCGATTATCCCAAGGACCATCCAAATTACGACTACGACAGAAACAAGAAAGTATTGGGAAAATTTAAAGATGAAACAAATGGTGTGCCGATGATGGAAATTGTAGCATTAATGTCCAAACTATATTCATTTCAACTGTACATAAGCGAAAGGAACGAATATCAAGTCACGAAGAAAGCCAAAGGAATAAAAACCTCTTTCCTGAAGAAGAACGTACAGTTTGAACATTATAAAAGATGTTTGTTTGAAAATGTTGAAACAACTGCAACATTTAACACCATAAGAAGCTTCAACCATCGTCTTTTCAGTGTGAAGCAAACCAAATCGGCATTGAGCTATAAGGATGACAAGAGATACATCCTTGAAGACAACATAAGAACTCTGCCATTTGGACATTACTCTCTAAACCCTATCGACCAGTAAACCTATTCTTCGTCCTCTACCTTCTTCCTTTTTTCCTTTCCGTAAAGAAGAGGGGACATGGCAAGCCCAATGCCATGTTCCCTCTTTTTTACACTAATATGAAATGGCCTTGACCTATATTCAAACTATATAAAAGAGAAAGAACTGTTGTACGGATCAGTATTTTTACAAGCGATGTGCAAGCAACACCTGAAGATGGAAAGTGTGAAGGACAAGATTGTAAATGAACTACATAAACCAGCAAGAAGAAGATTTCCAAGAAGAAGTACAATTATTAAGGGAATGAATGATCTGTATCAAGCTGATCTCATTGAAATGATACCGCACAGTAAATTAAACAAAGGTTTCAAATATATTTTAACAATTATAGACTGTTTTACTAAAATAGCTGACGCTTTACCATTGAAGGATAAGACTGGTAAAAGTGTTACAAAAGCTATGGAAACAACGATACAAAGAAATAAATTCAAAATCAAACATCTACAGACCGATGATGGAAAAGAATATTTTAATAAAGACTTTGGAGCTTTAATGAAGAAATATCAAATAAATCATTATTCTACAAATTCTGAAGTTAAAGCTTCAATAATTGAAAGATTCAATAGAACATTAAAAGGAGCGATGTACAAACAATTTTCAAAACGAGGATCATACGTGTGGTATGACATATTACCACAACTTATAAAAGAGTATAACAACAAATATCATCGTACCATCGGAATGAAACCTATCCAGGTAAACAGCGCTAATGCTAAGGTTGTATTACAACGCATCAGAAATAATACAACACCTAAATTGGAAAAGTTACAACCAAAAAAGTTTAAAGTCAACGATAAAGTTCGTATAAGCAAATACAAAGGTGTATTTAGTAAAAGATATCTACCAAATTGGACTAATGAAGTATTTACAGTTTATAAAGTGCAACCAACTATACCTGAAACCTACTTATTAAAGGATAACAAGGGTGAATTACTTCAAGGTGGATTCTACGGACATGAATTGTTGAAATCAACAGTCGGTGATGTATATCTTGTTGAGAAGGTTTTACAAAGGAAAAAGGATATGGTTAAAGTCCGGTGGTTAGGATTCGATAAAAGTGAAGACTCTTGGATTCCTTCAAAAGACCTGGTATAGTAACTTAATAGCTCATTGTGTGTTTAACCTTGACACAAGATGGAGATTGTACAACAAAAAGATCGATTTAATATCAATAATATTGATGAATTGACGGTTGACAATGATAAGTTAAATCATGGTAAACATGGTGAATTACTACCAAATACAATAAGATGTTTAATAACTGGTCCTTCAAATTGTGGAAAAACAAATGTTGTTTTTAACCTTATAACTAATCCTAAAGGATTGCGCTTTAACAATATATACATTTTTTCAAAATCATTGCAACAACCAAAATATCAATTATTGGATAAAGTACTTGCAAGTGTACCTGAAGTGCATTTCTACAAGTTTAATGCCAGTGAAACAATTATGCAACCAAATGAAGCAAAACCATTTTCTATTTTTATTTTTGACGATGTGTCTTGTGAAAATCACGACACTATAAGGAATTACTTCGCTATGGGAAGACATCATAATATCGATAGCATTTATATTGGTCAAACATACAGTAAGATTCCAAAACAACTCATAAGAGACAATGCAAATATGTTGATCATCTTCAAGCAAGATGAAACAAATTTAAAGCATATATACAATGATCATGTAAATGCGGATATGCCATTTGAGAAATTTAAAGAAATGTGTGGTAAAGCATGGAATGAGAAATATGGCTTTCTCGTTATTATGAAGGAAGAAGATATTAAAAATGGTAGATATCGTATAGGGTTGGATAAATTTGTATTTATGCGTTGAACTACCGATGCTACATCTAGTTACACGTTGAACTTCACAGTGTAAACATGGTGAATCAAGAAAAACTATTAAAAGAAATAAAATCACTCAGTGATTCTATTAGGATGAAGAATCGTGCATTGAGGATGGGTTTAAGTGAAAGAGAAGAATTTCTAGAGACTACATTTAAACCTATTACGGAACCTTTAAAACAGATATCAGAAACTATTGGTAAACCTCGTTATGAAGGAGATGTTTTACTACCAGTTTCTAAACAAGAAGTACAAGCATTAAAAAAAGAAGAAGATGATGATTCATATACAAGTGCTAGTGAGCAAGAAGAAACAAAAGAAGAAGAAGAAGAACCAATTGTTGAAAAGGAAGAAGAACAGCCAATACCTGAAGCTGAACAATCTATTCCAAATTTAACTCAATTGAGTAGCGATATATTACAACATGGACCTCTTGGAAGAAAATATATAATGAAAATGCTACATGACATGAAATCAAACCCGAATTTGAGTAGATCACACGTATACGGAGCAAGAATTGATGGGAATGAATTAAAGATCGGCGATTCAAAGCTTGAAATAACACAAGACGATTACATCATTATTGGTGAGCATAAATATAAAGGAACAAAAGGACTTTATGAATTAATTTTTAAAAACATACCACTAAGATATTCATCCAAAGATTTAAGTGTTTTTAAGGAAATTCTACAAAATACTAACGCTCATAAAAGAAACTACTTAAAGGATGCAATGATTAATCGTTCACGTGCAACAAAATATAACATTGTTATAAAAAAGTTGTTTCCTCCACGAAAATTGCCAACATTACGTACTGCACCAGCGGTGAGACAACCACTGAAAAGAAAATCTTTATCACTTATGGATTTATCACTTCTTGAACAACATGGTAAAAAGAGTAAAGGAGATACTTCAACATCTGGCAAAGGATTGATGAAAAATCTATACAATACGAATGTGATTTACTACAACGACATCAATAAATTGGTTGATAGAATGAGACTATTGCATGAAGCCATGGAAGCCGGTCATACAGGTTTAAATAATGAATGGGTAGCTCTGATTGACGAACTCAGGAATCGCGGCATAATCGTATAATTGTCCGCGGATATATAAGAGTTGCAGGCGTATAATGTGTCAGTTCTAACATGAGCGTCGACAAGTTCGGACGATACTCCGCGTTAGGAGTGCAAGTTGGAGAAAACAGAAAAAGAAGTGGATTACCGCAAACACCCGAAGGTGACTATAACATAAATAATAAACGTTTAAAGTTTGTTAAGGATCCAGAAGAAGATGGAGATGCAACAAATTTAAAAACAGTAAAGGAGGAAACATCTACAAGTTTAAAACTCGACAACAACCAACTGTATGATGCAAAATCTCACAGGGTTATTAATGTTGCAAAACCAGTCAACAATGGAGATGTTGTTAATAAAGGTTATTTTCTATCTGCGATGGAATACGCTTTACTGTTGGAAAAGACTAAAAGTGGAAAAAAGTACAATGCTTTAAATTATAAAATAACTAATGTTGCAGATCCAACCGAGGATACAGATACAATCAATAAGCGTTATTTGCATTCTGTAATACCAGAAAAGAAAAAAGATGGATTTTCCTTCTATAAATATACTATAAACGATATTGGATATCCTAAAGAAGAAAGTGATGGTGTTAATATTAAATACATTAAAGATAATTGTATTTTATATAATGGTGCTGTTATTGATTGTCATGGAAAAGTGTTGTCCAATCTGAAAGATGGTTCAACTCCATCGGATGCTGCTACTGTGAGACAAATGAATGAAAGCTTGAAGAAAGGAACATCCGCTTTTGTTAAACAAAATCAGGTGGTGTCAAAGAAAGGTGATGAGTTTGTGCAAGGAAGTGAAAAGTTTACCTTACTACAACTACAAAATAACAAGTGGGATGGAAAAAATAAAAGATTGTCAAATATAAGTTTAGGCACGGAAGAACATGATGCTGTTATTTTAACACAAGTGCCACAACTATCAGCTACTGGTGTTAACTTTATATGTGGAGGTAGACGATTAACCCATGTAAAATCTGGTAAAGATGATAATGATTGTGTTGTTGTGAAACAAACTATAGTTTTAGATAAAATAAATAACTTATATGATGGAAAAAATAGAAGAATATCTAACATATCAGCAGGAATAGCTCCGAATGATGTTGCTACTATTAATCAAGTTATAGCAACCTCTAATAACGATCCATCTGTGTATACATGTAATGGTAAACGTATCACAAATCTTGATAATCCTACACGTAACAAAGATGCTACTAATGTAGAGTATGTAATGAATCTTGTAGGTAATGTAGTTATTGATATGCATAATCATTTGATTAATGCATCGATGAAACACAATAAAATCGAAGATTCTCAGAGAAACCAATGGATTAAAGATGAAATCATTGATAGATACTAGTAAAACTTATGAATATTTAAGTATGGAATACACAAAAAAAGGATTCATTATCATAAAGTATTTCATAGAGTGAAGACGTTGGTTACATAAAACAGCATAATGAAGACCGTATCGCTCAGTCGTCGTCAAGACAGCGGCAAGAGAGGACGTGGTTTAACATCAGCTGCATTATCCCTGCTCAGACGGATTCCAATTGGTGCTGTTGTGAATCGAGCGATAGACGCTTTACCATACGAATTACATCTGCCCGGAGGTTATCAATATTGTGGACCTGGAACTAAGTTGTCAAAACGTTTAGCAAGAGGAGATCCTGGAATTAATAAATTAGATCAAGCTTGCAAAGAACACGATATAGCATATTCAAAGTATAAAGATTCAACAAATAGATCAATAGCGGATAAAATTCTAGCGGAAAGAGCTTGGCAAAGAGTAAAATCAAGTGACGCAAGTATTGCAGAAAAAGCAGCGGCTTGGGCAGTAACTACAGCCATGAAGACGAAAGCTAAATTTGGTGCTGGAAGACGACGTCGCAGAGGAAGACCTGCAAAGAGAAGAGCTCCCAAAAGAGGTGGAAACATTAAGAAGAGACGTCGTAGAACTCGTAAAGCAACAGTAAAGAAAGCTTCTATTTGGTCAATGGTAAAAAACGGAGCAGGTTTATACCTAAGACCGTACCGTGTGTACTAAATAAGAAGAATCAATTGATAATTCCAAATAAAGCCTTAACAAATCATCAGTTAAATGATTATGTAAAATGTTTGAAAATACCATTTTTTCGAGGAGTTTTTATGAAAGATGCATTACCAACTAAAATATGGGAAAATGAAACTGGAATAGTAAATTTGGATTCCACCTATGGTCCAGGCACTCATTGGGTATGCTATAAAAAGCTCGGACAAACCGTTTACTACTTTGACAGTTTTGGCAATCTACCACCGCCGAAAGAACTGCAACATTATTTTCGAAACTCCAAAAACATTTTTTACAATTACAAAAGAGAACAACCTAACAATACTGAAATATGTGGGCATTTATGTTTGGAGTTTCTAGCGAAGAGTGTCAGTCAGCTTTAAGATGTCATCGTATACAGTGTCACTGAGTGGAAATTCATCCACATTGAAAAGTACGCTGTTCCCAGCATTGCGTCTATCCAAGGAAAGATTATGGGAAGCGGCATTACTTGATTTAACTACCTACAACTCAATTCCCAATGTTACGGAAGGAAAGAACAATTTACTACATTATTATGAAACTAAGGATGCTTCAGGAAAATACTCAGAATTGAAAATAATTACATTTCCTACTGGAGCTTATGAAATCGATGATATAAACCAATTACTACAAAAACAACTCGGAGAAGAAAATATCACCGTTAAAGGAAACAATAATACTTTAAAAGCAGAAATAACTTCAAAATATTATATCGATGTCAGTTTCAAAAACTCCATTGGCAGTTTACTTGGATTTACAGATACAAAAAAGAATATATTAACTCCTGGAACTACTCATTCAGGTGATACAACTGTTACAATATTGAAAGTCAATAGCATCGATGTAACGTGTAATATTATACACGGATCGTATAGAGAAGGAGTGAATCAGCATATTTTACATACATTTTATCCAACAGTGGCTCCTGGTTTTAAAATTGTTGAGAAGCCACAAAACTTGATATACCTACCGTTAAACACCAGTTTCATTTCAGACATCGTACTGAACATATTGGATCAAGACGGTGTTAGTGTTGACTTTAGAGGAGAAACGATAACTATACGGATACACATCAGAGCGGCAACATAAAGGTCAACATGGGATTATCATTTAAACCGCAACGGAAGAGTCGGGAGCTCAGTAGCTCCTCGACATTGGAAGAGTTAACATCGGACAACATTCGTTTTCTACAGAAGATTGGATTGAAACTTAACAACGATGGATATCCTGGATATATCTCAAGGACCGACATTCGACGAAACACTATGGGAGAAGGAATATCACACGCACAACCCTTACACTTCATCAAAATTAAACAATAACGATGAAATAAGGATTCCCATTCAACAACAAGATATTTACACATTACCGTGTGAAAGTTATTTGTACATTGAAGGACGGGTATTAAAATTGGATGGAAAAACTGCTTCAACAGTTCCTTTTATAAATAACCCGATGGCATATCTTTTTGATGAAATAAGATATGAGATATCAGGGGTGACAGTTGATTCGACAAAAAAGGTTGGTATAACAACGACATTGAAAGGATTAACATCATTAACACCGCATGAGAAGAATTCAATAGTCACCGCCGGATGGGTTGCCCCTGATAAAGACACTATAACACCGGATTCCAACGGTCACTTTGATTTTCATGTACCCTTACGATTGCTTTTGGGATTCGCTGAAGATTACAAACGAATAATAATAAATGTCAAACAAGAATTGGTATTACTCAGATCTTCAACTAACAAGGACTTGATACTTGCAGACCCTGCAACTACGGAAGATAAACTGGAATGGCAACTACAATTGGATAAAGTTGTTTGGAGAGTACCTCATGTAAGATTGGCCGATGAACATAGAATCGTATTATTGAGAAAGTTAAAGTCTGACCGTGATATTGTGATGCCATTCCGAAGTTGGGAATTCCATGAATATCCTACACTACCTCAGACAGAACGACAAACATGGACCGTCAAGACATCAACTTATTTGGAACGGGCAAGGTACATAATACTCGGTTTTCAAACTAAGCGAAAAGATGTTATCACTGCAAATGCCGGTCAATTTGATCACTGTAAAATAAAGAATTGTAAAGTTTTCTTAAACTCTCAATTCTTTCCGTATGACAATTTGAATGTCATGTTCAGCAAAAAACGTTTTTCCATTTTATACGATATGTATGCAAGATTTCAATCGTCATATTATGGAAAGACTAATACACCACTATTATCGCCTGACCAGTATTATTCCAAGGCTCCGATAATTGTAATCGATTGTTCAAAACAAAATGAATCGGTAAAATCATCAAGTGTGGATATAAAAATTGAAATGGAATTTGAAGAACCAGTAGCAGATGGAACTTCAGCATACTGTCTAATTCTACATGATAAAATAGTTACTTACACACCGCTGACCGGAATTGTGAAGAATGTACTTTAAAAAGAATTAGTACAACGACTGCAGATTTTTGAGGTTAGAATTATCTGCTTCAATTTTTGAGGTTAGAATTTCGTTTGTGAAAAACAAGTTGAAAACAAACATTTATGTGATTGTATAAATTTCAAGGATTTCACGAAAAACATAAAAGAGAGAAAATCATGAGTGGAAAGTTCATTTTATATTCGACCGTCGTATGGGAAACATCGTTCGCAAGATGAGTTCTACTAACGGAGAAGAAAATACACCTCTAATGGATGAGAATAGTTCAGATATAGAAAAACAAGTTGAACGAGAAATGGACGAGTTCCTCAAGTTTAACAAACATAAGAAGAGAGAAGAAGAAAAAGAAGAAGGAGAAGCTGAAAAAGAAGTAAAAAGAAAAAAGGTTGAAGTTAACATTACAACTAATATTTTAACAGAAGTATTTCTTCGGATTTTCTACCCCATTTCATCATGCATGACGAAAAGTATTTCAGTTGGAATTTTAAAATCATTGGATTATTCACCGATTGTTATTTTAAATCATGGAAATAAAATGGTTACATTCACTGAAACTTCTTGGGAATCATTTATGAAACATTTACATCTTTTGGAATGTTATTTGAGTAACAACACATTTGGAAGAAGAACAAGATTAAGTTTATTGGAATCAAATATTGAAGTTGATATAGTGAAACATCGTGGGGGACAAATGGTTCGCTTCAGAGATTTAACTAGACATGATGTAAAATTACATTTGACTAAAGAAGAATTTTACACTTTAAGTTGTACTACCGGTCCCGTCACCAGATATTTGAAACAACTAATATTTTCAAGTGCAATAATCAAAGACTATCTAATCGATACATTGGACAGACAACCTTTCGTTCCAATTTTATACGGTCCCGTGGATACTTCAATTTTTAATCGAATACCTCAAGAAGTGGATATGTGGAGACAATTGAACAACTATCACACCAACTTTAATATCGACGAAGAAGCGCAAGAAGTTAAAGAAGAACAATCGTGTTTGTAATACAAGTCAGTTGCTGACGAGACTTCATCATGAACAAACGGGTTTCGTTTTCTAATGCGCCACATATAATGGAAGTTAAAAAAGGTATAATTGAATTTCAAGCTTTTCGAGGAAATGATGGAAATTTTATTATAAAAGAATTAGTAATTTTGGATATGAACACATCTGTAGTTTATCATTACTTATTCAAACCTCCATTACCATTCAATAGACTAACAACTAAAGCGAAAGTTACAAACAAATGGTTGTACAAACATTTTCACAACTTAAGATGGGATGAAGGTTTTATTAATTATAACATGATGCCGCACATTATGAATCATTACTGCAAAGAGTTCAAAACTATCTACACAAGAGGATTGGAAAAAGCTAATTGGATACAATCATTTACAAGCAACGAAGTGATAAATGCAATAATAGATAGAGATTTCCAATGCTATTTCAATGAACTTTGTATTTCATCAAAGAGTTTTAAACATCGAAGGTCACAGTGCGCTTTGAAGAATGCCTACCGCTTGAATAATTTCCTTCAACAGAATGGTGGGGGTAATGTCGGTAATAAAAGTGAGAGCGCTACCATGACGCAGCATGAGTATTACTCGAACCTCCGAAGAGACAACATCTCCGACGGACATTATTATTAACAAGAAGATTAACAATAACATCAAGATGGCATCGCAGAACTTTCTTCAAAATTTGGTTGATCAATTCAACGCTCATTCAAAATCAACAATCTTACCGACGAAGAGATGTTCTGAACTAAAAGAAGAAAAACATTACATCATACATACAATCAAGAAGATGGACACTTCAGTTGGTGATGCTATTAATTGCACATTGAGCGAGGCGCCGTATACAGTTGGTGACGAACCGAAGTTTCAAATCTTCCTACCGAAACGGTTTGTACAACTTCTACAAAATGAAGATCTTCGAGTTATTCAACCTGGCGCACTCTATTTAGTTTCACACGGACCGAGTGGAAACAACTCAACTGAACTAACTATTCATGTAACACCTACTACTAACTAGTTTGTACATAACTTTGTAAATATATATGTTTGTAATGGTTTCTCAATAAAGATGATATAAAACAAAAAAAATAAAAGAAGCAACATATTGTTATGTCTTTGTACATAGCAATATGTTGCTTTTTTTAAAAATTCCACGGGATGACCTTGACCCAATTTTGTGTGATAATAAAAGTGAAAATCAACTTGTGAAATTCATCAGTCTACGACTACCTTTCGTACCGTACACATCTCGCTCTCTATAACTAAATACAAAACTTCAACATGTCCCTAAAGGTCAAGTGTGCATCTTACGATACCAACACCATTACGAGTTTTGAACAACTTGAAGATTTAACCAACGAAATGCGAGTTTTACTTACCGGTGGTTATCACTTAACTGTTGATGTTAGTGCTACTAATGTAAGGATGTTTACTAAAACAAAATACTGTGATGATGAAGTATTTCTTTCAACACAACCTACAACATCTTCATCACCGACTGGTCAACATAACATCAAGTTCCACAAGTATTACCAATGTTAAATAACTTTTAACAAATAAAACTAAGGAATCACGTGATCAATGTCAAGTTGATAAAAAGGGAATGATACTTGTATAACTAATCATTCGCTTCCCGACTCTCGCCGCGTCAACACCTAATTTTAAAGATGTTATACAGAATGATGATCGAACTTGATGGAAAAATCTATGGAAAAGATTACAACACCGTTGAACAAATGACTGAAGATTTAAATATATTAACTAAAGAAGGATATCAAGTTAAATTAATTTTAAAATTTCCTGAAGTACATCCACTATCGACTGAAGAACTTATCGCTATGGCTAAAGCGGAGAGAGAGAAAAAGGCTGAAGAAGACAAACAAAAACAGACAAAGTCTGAAGAAGATAAACAGAAATAAACTTCTTAAGTATAAATATTCCTTACATTAGTAAGGTATAATTTTTTAAAACTTCGTTTGGATGACCTTGAAATTACCCCCACCACTTTTTGTAGTACATAAAACTGACTATTCAACACTATACACTCTTATTCTTTCACTGGACTCAGCAGCGTCAACATGGAAGAACAAAAGTACAAGTACGAACCTCGTTACTGTTGTGAACAACAGTGTACAGATTTAGGACCAATGATGGTGGACGGGTTAGCTTGCACTAAATGTGAATTTTTTGGATCTTGTTACTGCAAGTGCAAAACAAAACAACTACCGCCACCGGAATTGCGAACTTTCAAATTTTACAAATCAAGATATTTTCATACATGCTGTCCTCAAAGATGTTTCAAATTTCATCCTCTCGATCTAGCTCATTGTCAACGCACCAAGTCTCATCAAGATGATTTTTGTACACATATGATAAAAAGATGTAAATACAGATCAGATTGGTATTCCGATCCTGTAGAACCATCGAATGTGTAATTTCAGTTTTACACTCTTTTTTAAAACTTCAATTGGATGACCTTGAGATTTCCCCCACCATTGGTTTTTAGATTTCCCCCCACCATTAGTTTAAGTTTTGTATCTTATTGAATCCACCTTTGAATTATTTCACTTCCAACACTCTAACTAACAACATGGGATCGCCTTTCGTCAAGTTTCAACATATAATAACTGACAGAGAAGAATTGGAGGAAATATTTCAAAATTTGCTTTCTGTCATGGATAGATATCCTATGAGATGGATCAGACTTGATGTTCACTATTTTCGTCCTCGTGATTCTTCATAATCGAGTGAAGACGAAACAACGACTACTACTTCAGCTAGGATATTTCAATTTTCTTCATCATCGAGTGAAGACGAAACAACGCCTACTACTTCAGCTAAGATATTTGAATTGAAAGACGAAGAAGAGGAACTTAGCTATTTACTTGGTCACAAGCTCATGCTCACCGACAAATAAGCGCCGATCTTCATTCAATCACCGACTCTCGCACGATGAACAACTCTCCGTTGGCACGAATGAATTCTAGTTTCGAAGTAAATTCCAAAGAAGATTTGCAAGAAATATTTAATACTTTACACGAAATTGTTAGTAAATTCAACACTGTTAAAATGAATCTGGAAATAACTTACGCCTGTCCTATTTGTGATAGGGTTGAAAGTTCTGATGAAGATAGTTTGCTGAATCTTACTCCACTTACACCTCTACAATCAGACACGACAACAACAAGTACGGAAGCAAATGGTGAGCAACCTCCTTCCCCCACCACTTCATTGTGATTCAACTTCCCCCACCACCTCTTTGTAATTCAACTTCCCCCCACCACTTCTTCGTTTCACTAACGTTCCTCGCTTTCACTTCTCATTCCGTCTCCAACATTTGAACTATCAACATCACTTGTTTCAAAATTTCAAACACCAAAAAACAACACTAAAGATGGATATGATGGATGAAGTTTCCTTCGTCACAAGGATGGAAGAGGAAAAGATGAAAGAAGAAAAATTGAAATTGGAAATTAAACGTTTGCAATTGGAACGGGAAAACCAACTCGAAATATTACGTTTCTTCAAACTTGTCAAGTATGTCATCTGGGGACTCTGCCTGTACCTTATCCTCGTCGTCGGCGTTTGCTTTTACAACTCCGTATTTCATCACAAAAATTCAACTTGTATTGCACATTGATTGTATTTGTTTTTGCACATTGATTGTATTTGTTTTTACGAATAAAGTTCAAAACTTAAATCTACCTATCCCGCTATCACCGGATAGTTCAACTCTCAGAACTATTTCCTGTGGTAGCGGGATAGGCTTTTTTAAAACTTACTCGGGATGACCTTGACATACTTTCCGTAACCCAATTATCAAGTTGAATTTCAGTTTTGAACTGACTTTTAATTTATGCGAAGTTTTAGTTGAACCCGGTTAATTTATGCGCACATTTTGTTCAACCCCAAATTGTTGAATTTCAGTCTTGAACTAACTTTTAATTTATGCGCAAATCTACTTCAAACGCTCACCCCACCTCCTCACCCCTCATTTAATATACGACCGGAAGCTATGTGCCCCGGCACGTGGCTTCCGGGGCAGCTGACCTGAGCCAGAAGTAACCAAATCTAACTACTAATACTACTTCTTTATTCAGGGATTTTATATAGAAACGATTATTTATGAACTATACCCATAAATATTAATTGATTAAATTTCTTAAAACAAATTTTTTTATATCTTTTTAGTTGTTATTTATTTATTTTTTATGAAATACATTTTTCTAGGACCATCTAAGCAAATAATGTGTTTTGATTGAAAAAGTTAAATTACTTTATAAAATTATTACTAAATATTTTTAACTTATTTTTATAAAAATATTATGATGTTTTTTGGTATACTAAATACCAAGCAGACAATTACCTACAGTAGCTGGTTAACTTAACATAAAATTGCATTTTTTATGCTGAAATGGATTTTAATTTGTTTACTGTTAGTAAGTTGGTAAAACAAAATTCATCATATACAAATTGTTATGTTACATTCAGTCATGAAGTGTATAAGAGTAAAAGCAATGATAATCTCTCGGTAATAAATAAGCATTGATAAAGTTTGATATTTAAATTATATTATTTAACTTAAGAAAAATTAGAATAAGTAATTATTGAAACCTTATGTATGTTGCTTTTAACAAACCAAATAAATTATTAAGTAAATTTTATTTTCATGGTTCATAATGATTACATATAATCCAGAAACCAACAAAATAAAAGATTACGTTTTGATTTTCAGCCTTTCGCACTTAATACATCAGTTAACTCAACTGTAATTCAATAAAAAATATTTTTGATGAGCGGGCTAAATACACATATTTTTATATCTTAACGTTTTATTTCTCGATGCGAACACTTCGTGTATTTATTTATCAACAATGCAGATTTCAAAATAAAAGAGGGTTATTTTCTTCTCTACATCTCAGTATCCCAAATTAATAGCTTACAATTAATTCAATTATTAATATAAATCAATATTTCTCGTCTTATAAAGCAATCCATGATTGTATTATTTTCCTTAAAGTTGATCTTGAGTAAATTAATATTTTATGAATTTTACATGAAGTGTGCAGCTTGTGCCTGTATTTTTGGGACACATGCGAATAAGATTATTCACTAAAATTTTTCTCCTCATGGAATTAATAATTTTAAACTAATATGTTAATATAAATTTTTATTGTAATGTACTAATTAATTAGTTAAATAATTAACTACCCTTCATATATTTAAATTATTTATTAATAAAACGAAAAAAAACTTTGTAGTGATCAAGAACAGATATTGAAAGTCTCATCTGAGTAGATTTCTCAAACCACCTCCTTCTTCTTAGTTTTTGAAATAAAAATGACGGAGAAACTAGACAAGTGCTCGTCAAACACGTATCAAAAAAAGGTTTGAGGTTTGCATAAAATGATCTTTCTATAAAAATATATTCGAATTTTTTTTTTTAAGCTAAAAGAAACAACTGAAATATTATATATCCCTAAATAGAAACAACAACTTATCTACTCTAGCACTCTAATTAATCAAATTATGTTTAAAGTTTTAGTTTATTAAAATTAAGGAGCAAATTTTAATGAATATTTAATTGACAAAGTATATATAACTTGTTTTCTCATAGTTTCGTACTAACTCAATCGAGTATAATCTTAAAATCTTACTTGTAAATAGATTTTAACTAGCTGTCATGTAACTAAAAAATGAAAGTAATAATTGTTAAGGAAATGAACTGCATGATTTAATGAAAAGTGAACTTTATTTTTATTTTTCAATTTGAAATTATGCATTCCAGGAAATATGCAATTCCAATATGGTAAGGACGGTCAAGAACTAATATACCCACATTCAATATTACGGCCATACTTATTATCGTCTTAATATTTATAACTTATCAGTACTAATTTTCGTGAAGCAGTGATGTGTAATCTAATAATAACTAAAGCACATATACAATGCCTTATGTAACTAAAGCAGCACCACATGTCTTGCTAATTATCAACAAAACAAATATATACGTGATTGATATAGATTAGAAATATATTAGAAATAAAAACACCCATAACATTATTTCTTACTTGACATAAGTTGTAGGATATGTAATGGGATATTAAGACTCATTTTAAATTCCCAGGTCGTTTTTGGGCTCCCATTGAGTTATATGTAATATGACACATCTTATGTATGTTTTGAGCTTTGTTGTGTCGGTAGGACAAATGTGCGACCATCACTTCTTTCCGTCGCATTAAGCACATGTCTGTGTAAACTTGTAGTTTTTTTCAAAGAATTAACAATGTCGGAATTTTTTTCTGGTAATATACTTTGAATTGTATTTATGATCTATATAATATCTTTGGTGGTTTTGATTCAAAATTAATAAACGCAATTCCAAATTTCCAATTATGAAAAAAGAAGGATTACACAAAATAAATTAGTAATTTAGAGCTTTTAATTTATATCTATGTACTTAATTTTTAAAATTTATGTTTTAACTAAAAATTGTAGATATTTTCTAATATAAATTGCATAATATACATAAAAGGACAACTGGGCAAATATGTTCGGTAACGAGTAATTGACAAAATAATATGGCGAGTGTCAAGTGACCTGACAATTGAGTTTGTGATGTAATTGTAGGATTATCCGATGATTCGACTGTTGATGGGTTTCATATTATAACGACGATTGGGATGTGAGCTAACTATCTGAATTGAGCCTACATACAGCCAACCTGGATATAATACTAATATGACAGTTTTGTTGCTAATTAATTAGTCGATAGGTTTATTGTTTGATATATTCTATTCCTTATGCAAGTTTTTTCTTACTTTTCTCTTATAGATTCTAAATTCCGTTATCAAAATTTACAATGTTGCTTAGAAAATCAAAACAAACTAAATTTTTTTACAAGTAATCGTAAAATGTTTTGGTAACATAAAAATTTCAACTTCATTATGTCTTAATTTTTTCTTACATGATATCAATATGTGCACTTATTCAGATGATAAGTGGCCATCATCTTAAAAATATATTTCGGGTATGTTAAAAATTAAACAATCCTTAAACATAATTTGAAATATGTATATTTTAAATTTTATTTCATTTTTAAATTTATTTATATGAGGAAATTGAATTTACGAGTATAAGGTCAACCAATTGGACATAATCACAAGTGGACATAAGTAATGTGGACAAAAGGTAATGTTGATTTAAGTAGTGGACCTAAACAGTAGGAATTTTGTCAGTGAACGTAAATAATTGGACCTAATAGCCGCGTATCACAAAATGATCTCATTTGTGTAAAAAATATACAAGAACAATCCCGCAAAGTGTCCCACAATTTTACAGTCAAACTAAAATTAAAACTACATTGACCACTAGAAACATCGTCAAAATATTTCTAACCATGTGAAAACGCAGGGTATTACACTAAGGATCAGAGGTTGAAAACTCAGTAATTACAAAAGTAACAATGTCCATCTTTTACATTTGTAAATGTGTTGTACATTTTTTGAAATTCTAATATAAATAAAAAAATTTTTGTAATAAAGGTAAATTATCTTTAACACTTTCAAAGTGGCCCATCGTGCATTTCGTTAAGAAGAAAAATAATTTGTTTACGGTATAGGCTATATTTCTGTGACCGATACACCTATATAATCTCTTTATTTGAAAATTTGCAATCTTTCGTAACGGAACTTTCCACGATCTATCACATTTATTTAAGTATTATTTTTTAACGGTATTTTATTTTCAAAATAGTTTATGGTTGAAACTTAAAAACTTTAAAAAGCAACATATATCAAGTAACAAATAATGTCAAGGGTACTTTTCATTCCTATTCCAATTATAGTCTACATCTTTTTATTAATAATTATCAAAACATGAGTTGCTGTTTTTTTATTAAAATGCATGTTTTTTTTTATAAAGAATTTTTGTAAGATCCAAGCCCTTTAAGTTTTTACCTTTTTTAGATTATAAGCATATTTACAATGCATTTGTTTTGCGAATGTGGTTTAGGTTTGTAAGTACAAGTAATAATTATTATTAAAAACCTACTAACTGAGGATTAGGAACTTATATGGATAAACAAATTTATATTTCACTTTATACACTTTAGTTCATATTTATATTCAGTAGCCATTTCATTTTCTTGGTGAGGTGGATAATAAAGAGGTTAAGAGGTACTTAGCATTATAAATGTCTCCTATGTCATCTTTGCACACTGCTGCAAGAGGATTAACGGAGTATTTATTGCACACTTAATCCGGCTTAATCCTTCATGGGTGTACGAGAAAATAAAATGCTTAAAACAAAGTTATTCCATTGAAAAAATTAGTAACATAACAAATAAAATGTAAGGACTATTTTTATTGAACGGTTAAAATTATTTAACTTTATCTTGTGGATATATTACACCAATCCTACGGTTAAAATTTTTTTTCAATAATGTTTAAAACCCAAATTTTTACGTCTTTTATAACGTGTGTAAAGGATTATTCTGGTTGTGAGGTTTTAAAAAAATAAACAAATACATGCCAACTACAGATAACGTTTGATGCCAAAGAAAGCAATTATTATTTGGAAACTAAGGGAGTTTTAATCTTAATGATTTCTGGTCTTTGTAAAAAAAGTTAAACTTATTTTAACAGTGATAAATAAAAATAAAATGGTTGAATCAATAAAGTGAGTTTTTTTTCAGACTATTTAATTGTTAATTTGAGCATTATTTGATCATGAAAACTCATATTACGATTAATACAGTAGCACGTCCTGAGTTGTCTTTTACTAGTGTAGGCCAAATGTTGACTTTTGTATATGGTTACTTTTAATTAAAAAAAGGGTGATATTTTTTGTACATTTAAATACCTTCGTAATCTATTAGCATGGTATGATAACGTGTTCCTTCTAATGTAGTATGTTATGAAAGAGAAGAAATAGTTTGTTTTCTTAATTTTCATTTCTTTTGACACATTCCTTCATGGATGTATCTTATTGGAAATTTAATGAAAGCATGTTATTAAATTTAAAATAATACAAATAATTATAATGGTTTACCTGATTAGAGTAAAGTTTACAACTCTTTATAATTTAAAATAATAAATCAATATACCATAAACATTGAACTTACTACCTGTAAAAGTTAAAAGTAAAATTTTGGTCATCACGGTATTGAAAGTTAGAACTATTTTAAATATTGTTTACGTAATTTTTTAACCTTAATGAATACGCGATACCTCTAAAGACACATAACCAACAAATAAAAATCAAAGACATATAAAGTTTCGTGAAACACACGTATAACTTAATTAATTATACTCATAATGTTTAGTATGAAGTGACTTTTCAAATGCAATATAGGGTTGTTTATTGGTAATAAGTAGTGTGGTTTGGTCACACCTAGACCGGAAGTCGTGCCATCCGCCCGAACAGCTGCTCGGGAGCAGTTGACCGGGCAGCTGGCGCCAGCTGCCATGCCATATAGCTTCCGGTGGGGGTTAGAGGGTATATATGAGATGCTGTAGTTATATGTTATGCCATATAGGTTGGGGTGGAGATGGCGATAGTGTTGGCGTTAGGGTGAAGTGAATTTGCGCATAAAGTGGGGTTGAACTAAAAGTGAGCATAAATTAAAAGTTAGTTTAAAATTGAAATTTGTCGGTGTTAACGAAACTCTAACAGTTGAACAAAAATTAAGAGTTAGTTGAAAATTGAAATTCAAACTTATAACTGGGATCTGGAAAATATGCCAAGGTCATCCAGAGTAAGTTTTTAAAAATTCCATCCAACTATCACCAGAAATAGTTTTAAGTTGAAGTAGTTGGTGATAGCGGGATAATTCATTCGTGCCATGGGAGAGGTGTTTATCGTTTGAAAGTTGGCGATCGAATGAGAAGCGCCGCCTAGGGAGAGGGCTTATAAAACGGCAACCTTCCCCCCACCACCCCTTCCCCCACTCCTTTAGACCAATACACTTTGAAATTGAAGATTTAGAAGTACTTCGTAATATATGTTGTGTTCGCAAAAGTTTTAACCTTAAACATTGTGCAACCATTATAGCTAATGTGTTACATTCAGAAGTTAAAAGAAGACTGAGGTATAAAATGAAGTGTAAAGGATATTGAAACAGAACACTATAGTAGTAATATTTGAGGTTAGAATTAACTAGACTCATTTAATGAAGTGGCTAGGAAGCCACATGCTGATGAATGCTAAATTGCATGTTAGAAGTAACGAAGTAGTCATAAAATAAAAACTAATGAGAGGTGATCACTGCGAGGATGCAAGGTAATGAATGTTTGTGTAAACTATCCGCTTTTATAGAGGCAGTAATAACCCTAGCCAAATGCCGGCAGATGCCGACCAACTACCTGGTTTTATAGCGCCAATTACTCCGGGCAGCTGCCGGACAGATGGTAAGAGAAGTAGGGGGCTTTGGGGCAATGACCGGAAAGGTCAATGACCCCCCCCCTCTCCCCCTCCACCCCCTCCCCCCCTCCCCCCCCCTCCCCCCCTCCCCCGCCGAAAAAATGGAGCACCCCCCCGCCCCTTCCCCTACCACCCCTTCCCCCACTCCTTCCCCCACTCCTTCAGGCCAATGACCGGTCACCTGGTCATCGTCGGTCGCCGACGATAATTCTAACCTCAAACCTATGCGCATGCAACAAGTACTTTGGATCGGAAGAGTGACTATGCTATTGCGCATGCGCCTAGTCCTGTATTACTCACTTTAGCGCTACTTCGCATGGATAATTCTAACCTCAAACCTTGGTTTTGCGTCGCTGCCCTTGCGCCGCTCCCCACTCCTTCGCCTTCCTTTTATACTGCTGCGAACTGGACTGGATTGAACACTGTACTGGAGTGAAACAACTTCCCCCACTACTCGAGAATCCGAGGAGCAATACGAGCCTGATCTTAGCGTCAGTCGTCAACAATCTTTCATAGCGAAAGGTTGTTGGCGAATCAGCAAGAGGTTTCAAATATATAGTAGGCCTATATATATTTGAACTTCTTATACTACGTTGCGTTTTTTAATGCAATGTGGTATGTGTGTGTGTGTGTGTTAGTTGTAAGTTGTATTTAATTTAAGAAATAATTTGCGCATTGCGATGTTAGTTATAAGTTGGGTTTAGCATTAAGGTGTATTAATTTTTAAGAGGTGTTTAGCATTAAGGTGTATTAATTTTAAGAATAATGATGGTATTTGGTTGTGTTGAATTATTTTGGTTTTTAATAATGATGTGTTGTTAGTTTTAAGTGTTGGTACTAATAATTAATGTTGTTTTGCCTTACAGCTAGATGTTAGGGGGTAGATTAACTGTAAATTCAGAAGTTCAGTTGAACTTCACTTAGAAGGGGTGGGACATCCGCAAATTGTAGGTAGCGGACTAGGTTTTTTGCATTTTGTTTAGGAATATGATGGGTGGGTTTAGTTTGGGTGGGGTTAGAGTTGCGTTTCTGCATTAGCTGTTCCAGTTTCCCTATTTAGCGTTACGCTTTGATGCGGACAGGGACGTTACGCTTTGATGCGGACGGACCAGGGCCTCCCTTGCAGAACGTAACTAGTGGTTTGGGAGTGGGAACCCGTTAGGCAAACAGGGTGGTGGGAACAGTATTACTGTTTCCATCACCTTGGTTTTTTATAAGTCTTGAGTGACCTTGACCTACTTTTGGAAAGGTCAATGACCCCCCCCTCCCCCCCCCTCCCCCGGCGACACCCCCCCCCCCTCCCCCCCTCCCCCCCTCCCCCCTCCCCCCTCTCCCCCCCGAAAAAATGGAGCCCCCCCTTCCCCCACTCCTACCCCCACTCCTTCCCCCACTACTCCGGGTGAATGACCGGTCATGACCTGAAAAATTAAAATGGCTATAACATGATAATGGATTGACGGATTTGGACAAGCGATACATCATTGAAAAGGTCTATGTAAGACAAACATTTTGGTAAAAGAAGAATTTGGTTATCTTATTTTAGTCAAAAGTTATGCGAATTATTTGAAATAAATACCTTCTCTTTCCCCTTTTCCCCCACCTCCCAGGTCAATAATCAGTCTCGGCCAGCTGCTACCCCTCTCATTTGCATATTGTTATAAAAGACGCACCGACTGCGGCTAACATTTCATTCTGATTCCAGACGTTACGCTGCGAACTTGGAGCCACAACCATGTCATCTCTGCTAACTACAACTTCTACTTCAACTTCTACTTCTACTTCAACTTCTACTACGCCTGTTACTGCACCTAAGAAAACTCTTCGTCTGAAAAATCCTCCTGACTGGTACAAGAAGCAACTTGGATCCCAACCTTCAACTTCTGGCACTATTCTTCCGCCTACCAAGACTTCTAAACTTCGAAGCATTTTTTCACCGCCTTCGCCTTCTACTTCGCTTTCAAACGACTCCACACCGCCATCAACCATCATGCCGCCACCACAGAAGCCAGCTCCCCGTTCTAATACCCCTTCATTTGAAACTTTGCTTCATCGTCTTAGTACACCTGTCATTCCACTGTCACCATTGCCTCCTACCCCACCACTTACTATGCCTGAAGACCACACCTATCATAAAACTAAATCCACTAAGCCTACTCCCAAACCTGCTCCTAAGCCTGCTCCTTCAGAGCAATTTCAATTATTACAAGAAGAGCGTCGTAGGGCATTTAGCCGTCCCACTACTTGCCCTGAAGTGCTCACTAGGGGAATCAAGAAAGGATCAGCTTGTGGGAGGAAATGTGTTAAAAACGAAAGTTTTTGCCGTGTACATGTCGTGAAACACCTTTCTGAACCACAACTGACAGAAACCCCCACTATTGAATACCAATCCAAAATTATTGGTGTGAAAGGAAATAGGCTTAAGAGAGGTTGTATTTATTTTTTTGAAAGTGTTATTGACAACGAACACATTTTGGCAAGTTGTAACGGCGAAAAATATAATATTAAAGTAATTGAATCCTTGCGCAAAGAGAAATCCGTTTATGAGTTAGACTCTAAAGACTATCTCCTCAGACACAAAGTGGATGGTATTACAAGGTGGGGGCGTAAAAAGTAAATTCACATAGTTTTTTTTCCAAATTGTTGCTTAAAAAATAATGGGGGAGAAACACAATGCGTTATAGCGTTGTGTTTCTCCCCCATTATTTTTTAACACTCTAAGTCTTGTGACCTACTAACCTACTTCAATCCGAGTAGTAAGAAAAGTACTTCCCCCCACTCCTTTGGGTCGATGACTGGTCACGGTCAGCTCCTACCCCTCATTTGCATACTATTATAAAAGCGGAGCAAGCGTTGGTCACTCCTTCATTTTTCTTCTACACGCCGCTCTTGTCGTTTCGTCTCTCCTGTTTACAATATTTCTTGCTTCAAAATGCCTCCTCATCTGAATGAAAATTTCAATTCTTCCGAAATTTCTGATGTTTTTGAACAATCTGAAGACACTTTAAGTAACAGCAGTGAAAGTGAAGATGATGAGGACGATGATGATTATACTGTTGAACTTAGTGAAGAACGTAAAGTCATAGCAATTGATCCACAATTTCCATTTGATACAATAGAAAAGTTTATGGCTGAAGCTAATAAATGGTTGGACTCAGGATGTTATGTACGAATTGACTCTTTTATATTGTATGGTGATAGCCATTCTTTCCTTGTCACACCAAATGACAGAGACCGCATGTTGCAGTGGGCACAATCTATGATGGAGTGCTATGAACAAGGTGTGGACACTGGCGGCTATTTTCTTGCACAACTAGTGTAATAACAAAATTACCCTTCCCCCACCCTACACCCTATCCCTTTCAAATCCTATAAAGAAGGGGGAAAGGAGTGGGGATTATAAAATGGTGGGGGAATGTGTATAAATGCAGGTTGTTTGAAGAGACTTTTATTATTGTGGCTTTAGCAGAAACAACATGGAGTTTAAATCTTCAGCAAAAATAAGGAACAACATAATAAAGAGAGAAATTCGCAAGAAAGAAAAGATCGAACTTATAAAATTACAACTTATAATACCTTCTATTGAAATTGGATGTAGCAAAATAAAGACTTTGGTGAAAACTAACGAATATTTGTTACAATTGCTAAAAACAATCAAAGAGTTGAAGAGCAAGAATGGACATTCTACATAGTAAAATTTGAACATTTTAATATAAATAAGTAAACCCAAAAAAGTAGATGTAGAATAGAGAGTGAGGAATAGATCACTTTGTGGTAATGGACTAACATGCCACTTAGTGCTCTATTCCTCGTTCTCCCGTTAAATTGGATTACCTAGACCTATTTGTTCGACTGTTAGAATTTGGTTAACACTGCTGAATTTCAGTTTTGAACTAACGTTTATTTTTGTTCAACTGTTAGAGTTTTTTTAATACTGTCGAATTTTAGTTTTGAACTAACTTTTAATTTATGCGAAGTTTTAGTTCAACTCTAGTTAATTTATGCACAAATTTAGTTTAACCAAGTGTCTGTGCTCTAGCCATTTCCACCTAAGAGTAACTAGAATTAGTTGGGTGGGGGAAAGTTCGTTAAAGCTCGAATATAAAGAAGTATATACTAAAACTCCAATGGGAATAAAGAACACGAATGAACAATTAGTTTGTAGAAGGTTAATATTTTTGTTCAAAACGTTTGATTTCCTTGGATAGTGAAGAAGATGAAATAGTGGTGGGGGAACCGTTATAAAAGGAGGAACATGAGAGCCCATTTCATTTCTTGGCGAAATTTCGAAGAGTAAACATCTCAACATGTATCGTTGCGATAAATGTTCGGAATCGTTTCACGATGAAATTCTATTAGACTGTCATAAAGAACTAATTCACAACAACCCAGAAGAAAAACAAGAACAAGAACAAGAACAAGAACAAGAACAACAAGAACAACAAGAACAACAAGAACAACAAGAACAACAAGAACAACAAGAACAACAAGACGAACAAGATGAAATAACTGCAACATCTTCAACTACTTTACCGAATCTACAAGTATTTGCATTACCCGGTAAAGTAGTAATGCATCATAAGATTCAAAATGAAAACTTGAAGCTAGAAGAATTTATTAGAGAAGCAAAACCAATCGTAAGTAAAACTTTAAAAGAAGAATTGAAAAGATTGAACTTTCTTAAATTTGGTTTACTACTAGAAGCTATGTTTATAAATGTACAAGAAGAATTATCACCAAGAGGATTCATAACAAAAAACCGAACCATTATGGAAAGTTCAAACATTGATTCAATAGTAGAAAACTGTATAGAAGAAATATTAACAAAAATTCAGGAACACGAAGGAAGAGGATCCGGATGGAGTCTTACAAGTATTGAAAAATTAGATATAAGAGTTCATAAACATGGATATGGACTAATGGGATCTAGTTACATTCCTTTACCAAAAATAATTGAAAATACAAAATCTTTTGTTAATGTTAAAAATGAAGACAATGAATGTTTTCGTTATGCAATGATAGCTAAATTTGTACCACATCATGCGAATAGACCTGACCAAGAATATGAAAATCAAAGATTTATATACAATTTTCAAGGAATCACTTATCCTGTATCACTGAGATATATCAAAATTTGAGAAGAAAAATCCCGGTACGTCTATCAATGTTTTTGCATTAGATAGTTCAAACAAAGTGTATCCTTTACGTATTGCGAAAGAAGAGCTACCAGATCATACGGATTTACTACTACTTACGCGAGGAGATGTGTCTCACTATGTGTACATAAAGAAATTCGACTCTCTTGTTAACAAGCAGCTTTCTAAAGCTCGACACAGAAAGATAATTTGCAAGAGATGTTTTAATTTTCAACGAGAAGGAAGACAAGGAAGAGAATGGTTACAAGAGCACAAAAGACTATGTAACAATAATTATGAAGCAAAGATTAATTTACCTTCGGAAAACAGAGCATTTGTTACATTTCAAAAGGTTCATCATCAATACCGTATCCCTATAGTTGTATATGCGGACTTTGAATCAACACTAATTCCTATAGAAGATGAAAATTGTGAAGCTAGAAAAAGTGTCAAATATCAAATGCACAAACCAAATAGTTTTTGTTTAATGGTTAAATCAACATTATCAGAAGAACATTTAAACCAATATGGATTAACTTCAGAACCTTTAGTATATCGTGGTGAAAATGTGGAAACAATATTTCTTGACCATTTATATTTAATAGCTGAAAATGTACAAAGATTATATACGAATATCGTACCAATGAAACCGATGGAGGAAGAAGAGGAAATTCAACATGAAAATGCAACTCACTGTTTCTTATGTAAAAATGAATTTACCATTGACAATTATAAAGTTAAAGATCATGACCACCTTACAGGTTATTACAGGGGTGCTGCTTGTAATAAATGCAATTTGAGCTATCGTTTACCACTGTTTATTCCTGTGGTTCTGCATAACCTCAGTGGGTATGATGCTCATTTTATAATACCTGAATTAGGAAGAGACAATGGTTCAATAGATGTGTTGGCTGAAACTTCAGAAAAATTTATAAGTTTCTCTAAAACAGTTGGAAATGTCAAATTAAGATTCTTAGACTCCTACCGATTTATGCCATCGAGTTTGTCTAAACTTTCTGAAAATTTAAGGAAGAAAGATTTTATTGAAACAAAGAAGATTGTAAGTAACGACAAACTGGATCTCGTACTTCGGAAAGGTGTTTTCCCATATGATTATATAGACAGTTTAGAGAAATTTAATGAAACATCACTTCCGTCAAAAGAAGAATTCAAAAGTAAACTATACGACATGGACATATCTCAAGAGGATTATGATCATGCATGTAAAGTATGGAATGAATTAGGATTTACAACATTGGGAGAATATTCAGATTTTTATGTTAAATTAGATGTAACTTTGCTATGTGATATAATGGAAGAATTTAGAAATACATGTTTTGCAGCATATGGATTGGACCCTCTTCATTCGTACACTTCACCTGGATAAGCATGGCAAGCTATGTTAAAAGAAACAAATTGTAAAATTCAACTTCTTACTGATATAGATATGGTTATGATGTTAGAGTCAGGAGTTCGAGGGGGATTGACGCAAAGTGTTACACGACACTTCAAGGCGAACAACAAGTATCTGCCCGATTATGATGCATCAAAACCAACAACATTCCTGGGTTATTTCGATGCAAATAACTTATACGGATGGGCAATGTCGAATCCCCTTCCATATGATAATTTCAAATGGATAGACCCAGAATCAATTGGAAACATAATGGATATACCGAAGCATGGTGAAACTGGTTACATTTTTGACGTCGATTTTGAATATCCTGAACATCTTCACGATCATCATTATGATTTACCACTTCTTCCAAAGACTGAAATTTCCCCTACTGGAAGATGGTCAAAATTATTGATGACTTTAACCAACAAGTCTCGGTATGTCGGACACTACTGGATGATACAACAGGCTTTAGACTTAGGATTGAGAATTACAAAAATTAATCGAGTACTACAATTTTCTCAATCTTGTTGGTTAAAACCGTACATCGACAACAACACAAGAAGAAAAGCTGCCGCTACATCAAGTTTTCAAAAAGATTTTTTTAAACCAATGAACAACGCAATATTTGGCAAGACTTTGGAAAACAAGAGGAAACATAAGGATATCAAATTTGTAACTGATCCAGTAAAATTACAGAAATTAGTGCAACAACCAAACTTTGGTTCATCTGTAATTATTAATGAAAATTTAGTCGTTATTTCCATGAACAAGAAGTCAGTTGAAATGGATCGTCCTTTGTATCTTGGAATGTCAATCTTGGATATTTCAAAAACACATATGTACGAGTTTCATTATAAGAAGATGGTTAACTATTATGGAAGAGAGAACATTGGTATTGCATATATGGATACGGATGCACTAATTTACTGGATTAAAACAAATGACATGTACGAAGATCTACGCACTTTTATGTATAAAGATGATTTCGACTTTTCCGATTATCCTAAGGATCATCCAAATTACGACTATGACAGAAACAAGAAAGTATTAGGAAAATTTAAAGATGAAACAAATGGTGTGCCGATGATGGAAATTGTAGCATTAATGTCCAAACTGTATTCGTTTCAACTGTACATAAACGAGAAGAACGAACATCAAGTCACGAAGAAGGCCAAAGGAATAAAAACTTCTTTTCTGAAGAAGAACGTACAGTTTGAACATTATAAAAGATGTTTGTTTGAAAATGTTGAAACAACTGCAACGTTCAACACTATTAGAAGTTATAATCATCAACTTTTTAGTGTCAAACAAACAAAGTGGGCATTAAGCTACAAAGATGACAAGCGCCATATTTTAGAAGATAAAATTAATACTTTACCATTCGGCCACTACTCCCTGAACCCTATCGACCAGTAAACCTATTCTTCGTCCTCTCCTTCTTCCTTTTTTTCCTTTCCGTAAAGAAGAGGGGACATGGCAAGCCCAATGCCATGTTCCCTCTTTTTTACACTAATATGAAATGGCCTTGACCTATATTCAAACTATATAAATGAGATTAAACTATTCTATGCATCAGTATTTTTACAAGCGGTGTACAAGCAACATCTGAAGATGGAAAGTGTGAAGGACAAGATTGTAAATGAACTACATAAACCAGCAAGAAGAAGATTTCCAAGAAGAAGTACAATCATTAAAGGAATGAATGATCTTTATCAAGCTGATCTCATTGAAATGATACCGCACAGTAAATTAAACAAAGGATTTAAATATATTTTAACAATTATAGACTGTTTTACTAAAATAGCTGACGCTTTACCATTGAAGGATAAGACTGGTAAAAGTGTTACAAAAGCTATGGAAACCACAATACAAAGAAATAAATTTAAAATTAAACATCTACAGACCGATGATGGAAAAGAATATTTTAATAAAGACTTTAGAGCTTTGATGAAGAAATATCAAATAAATCATTATTCTACAAATTCTGAAGTTAAAGCTTCAATAATTGAAAGATTCAATAGAACATTGAAAGGTGCGATGTATAAACAATTTTCAAAACGAGGATCATACGTGTGGTATGACATATTACCACAACTTATAAAACAGTATAACAACAAATATCATCGTACCATTGGAATGAAACCTATCCAGATAAACAGTGCTGATGCCAAAATTGTATTACAACGCATTAAAAATAATACAACACCGAAATTGGAAAAATTGCAACCAAAGAAGTTCAAGGTCAACGATAAAGTTCGTATAAGCAAATACAAAGGTGTATTTAGTAAAAGATATCTACCAAATTGGACTAATGAAGTATTTACAATTTATAAAGTGCAACCAACTATACCTGAAACCTATTTATTAAAGGATAACAAGGGTGAATTACTTCAAGGTGGATTCTACGGACACGAATTGTTGAAATCAACAGTTGGTGATGTATATCTTGTCGAGAAGATTTTACAAAGGAAAAAGGATATGGTTAAAGTCCGGTGGTTAGGGTTTGATAAAAGTGAAGACTCTTGGATTCCTTCAAAAGACTTAGTATAGTTGTTTAATAGCTCATTGTGTGTTTAACCTTTATACAAGATGGAGATTGTACAACAAAAAGATCGATTTAATATTAATAACATTGATGAATTGACAGTTGACAATGATAAGTTAAATCATGGAAAACATGGTGAATTACTACCAAATACGATAAGATGTCTAATAACTGGTCCTTCAAATTGTGGAAAAACTAATGTTGTTTTTAACCTTATAAGTAATCCTAAGGGATTGCGTTTTAACAATATATACATTTTTTCAAAATCATTGCAACAACCAAAATATCAATTATTGGAAAAAGTACTTGCAAGTGTACCTGAAGTGAATTTTTACAAGTTTAATGCCGGTGAAACAATTATGCAACCAAATGAAGCAAAACCATTTTCTATTTTTATATTTGACGATGTTTCTTGTGAAAATCATGACACAATAAGGAATTATTTTGCTATGGGAAGACATCATAATATTGATAGCATTTATATTGGTCAAACATACAGTAAAATTCCAAAACAACTTATAAGAGACAATGCAAATATGTTGATCATCTTCAAGCAAGATGAAACAAATTTAAAGCATATATATAATGATCATGTAAATGCGGATATGCCATTTGAAAAATTTAAAGAGATGTGTGGCAAATCATGGAATGAGAAATATAGCTTTCTCGTTATTATGAAGGAAGAAGATATTAAAAATGGTAGATATCGTATAGGGTTGGATAAATTTGTATTTATGCGTTGAACTACCGATGCTACATCTAGTTACACGTTGAACTTCACAGTGTAAACATGGTGAATCAAGAAAAACTATTGAAAGAAATAAAATCACTCAGTGATTCTATTAGGATGAAGAATCGTGCATTGAGGATGGGTTTAAGTGAAAGAGAAGAATTTCTAGAGACTACATTTAAACCTATTACGGAACCTTTAAAACAGATATCAGAAACTATTGGTAAACCTCGTTATGAAGGAGATGTTTTACTACCAGTTTCTAAACAAGAAGTACAAGCATTAAAAAAAGAAGAAGATGATGATTCATATACAAGTGCTAGTGAGCAAGAAGAAACAAAAGAAGAAGAACCGATTGTTGAAAAGGAAGAAGAACAGCCAATACCTGAAGCTGAACAATCTATTCCAAATTTAACTCAATTGAGTAGCGATATATTACAACATGGACCTCTTGGAAGAAAATATATAATGAAAATGCTACATGACATGAAATCAAACCCGAATTTGAGTAGATCACACGTATATGGAGCAAGAATTGATGGGAATGAATTGAAGATTGGCAATTCAAAGCTTGAAATAACACAAGACGATTACATCATTATTGGTGAGCATAGATATAAAGGAACAAAAGGATTATATGAATTAATTTTTAAAAACATACCACTAAGATATTCATCCAAAGATTTAAGTGTTTTTAAGGAGATTCTTCAAAATACTAACGCTCATAAAAGAAACTACTTAAAGGATGCAATGATTAATCGTTCACGTGCAACAAAATATAACATCGTTATAAAAAAGTTGTTTCCTCCACGAAAATTGCCAACATTACGTACTGCACCAGCGATGAGACAACCACTGAAAAGAAAATCTTTATCACTTATGGATTTATCACTTCTTGAACAACATGGTAAAAAGAGTAAAGGAGATACTTCAACATCTGGTAAAGGATTGATGAAAAATCTATACAATACGAATGTGATTTACTACAACGACATCAATAAATTGGTTGATAGAATGAAACTATTGCATGAAGCCATGGAAGCTGGTCATACAGGTTTAAATAATGAATGGGTAGCTCTGATTGACGAACTCAGGAATCGCGGCATAATTGTATAACTGTCCGCGGATATATAAGAGTTGCAGGCGTATAATGTGTCAGTTCTAACATGAGCGTCGACAAGTTCGGACGATACTCCGCGTTAGGAGTGCAAGTTGGAGAAAACAGAAAAAGAAGTGGATTACCGCAAACACCCGAAGGTGACTATAACATAAATAATAAACGTTTAAAGTTTGTTAGAGATCCAGAAGAAGATGGAGATGCAACAAATTTAAAAACAGTGAAGGAGGAAACATCTACAAGTTTAAAGCTTGACAACAACTAACTGTATGATGCAAAATCTCACAGGGTTATTAATGTTGCAAAACCAGTCAACAATGGAGATGTTGTTAAAAAAGGCTATTTGCTATCTGCGATGGATTACGATTTACTGTTGCAAAAGACTAAAAGTGGAAAAATGTACAATGCTTTAAATTATAAAATAACTAATGTGGCAGATCCAACTAATGATACAGATACAATCAATAAGCGTTATTTGCACTCTGTAATACCAGAAAAGAAAAAGGATGGATTTTCTTTTTATAAATATACTATAAATGATATTGGATATCCTAAAGAAGAAAGTGATGGTGTTAATATAAAATATATTAAAGATAATTGTATTTTATATAATGATGCTGTTATTGATTGTCATGGAAAAGTGTTGTCCAATCTGAAAGATGGTTCAACTCCATCGGATGCTGCTACCGTGAGACAAATGAATGAAAGCTTGAAGAAAGGAACATCCGCTTTTGTTAAACAAAATCAGGTAGTGTCAAAGAAAGGTGATGAGTTTATGCAAGGAAGTGAAAAGTTTACCTTATTACAACTAAAAAATGATAAGTGGGATGGAAAAAATAAAAGATTGTCAAATATAAGTTTAGGCACGGAAGAACATGATGCTGTTATTTTAACACAAGTGCCACAACTATCAGCTACTGGTGTTAACTTTATATGTGGAGGTAGACGATTAACCCATGTAAAATCTGGTAAAGATGATAATGATTGTGTTGTTGTGAAACAAACTATAGTTTTAGATAAAATAAATAACTTATATGTTGGAAAAAAATAGAAGAATAACTAACATATCAGCAGGAATAGCTCCGAATGATGTTGCTACTATTAATCAAGTTATAGCAACCTCTAATAACGATCCATCTGTGTATACATGTAATGGTAAACGTATCACAAATCTTGATAATCCAACAGATTACAAAGATGCTACTAATGTAGAGTATGTAATGAATCTTGTAGGTAATGCAGTTGTTGATATGCATAATCATATAATTGGTAAATCAAATCACGATAAAATCGAAGGTGCTAAGAGAGAAAAATGGATTAAAGATACAATCATCGATATATATGGGTAAAGCTTGTGAATATTTAAGTATGGAATACACAAAAAAGGATTCATTATCATAAAGTATTTCATAGAGTGAAGACGTTGGTTACATAAAACAGCATAATGAAGACCGCATCGTTCAGTCATCGTCAGGACATTGGCAAGAGAGGACGTGGTATAACATCAGCTGCATTATCCCTGCTCAGACGGATTCCAGTTGGTGCTGTTGTAAATCGAGCGATAGACGCTTTACCATACGAATTACATCTGCCCGGAGGTTATCAATATTGTGGACCCGGAACTAAGTTGGCAAAACGTTTAGCAAGAGGAGATCCTGGAATTAATAATTTAGATCAAGCTTGCAAAGAACACGATATAGCATATTCAAAGTATAAAGATTCAACAAATAGATCAATAGCGGATAAAATTCTAGCGGAAAAAGCTTGGCAAAGAGTAAAATCAAGTGACGCAAGTATTGCAGAAAAAGCATCGGCTTGGGCAGTAACTACAGCCATGAAGACGAAAGCAAAGTTAGGTGGTGGAAAACGCCGCAGAGGAAGACCTGCAAAGAGAAACGCTCCTAAAAGAGGTGGAAATATTAAAAAAGGACGTCGTAGAACTCGTAAGGCAAGTGTAAAGAAGACTTCTGTTTGGCAAGTGGTAAAAAACGGAGCAGGTTTATACCTAAAACCATACCGTGTGTACTAAATAAGAAGAATCAATTGATAATTCAAAATAAAGCCTTAACAAATCATCAGTTAAATGATTATGTAAAATGTTTGAAAATATTATTCTTTCGAGGAGTTTTTATGAAAGATGCATTACCAACTAAAATATGGAAAAATGAAACTGGAATAGTAAATTTGGATTCCACCTATGGTCCAGGCACTCATTGGGTATGCTATAAAAAGCTTGGACAAACCGTTTACTACTTTGACAGTTTTGGCAATCTACCACCGCCGAAAGAACTTCAACATTATTTTCAAAACTCCAAAAACATTTTTTATAATTACAAAAGAGAACAACCTAACAATACTGAAATATGTGGGCATTTATGTTTGGAGTTTCTAGCGAAGAGTGTCAGTCAGCTTTAAGATGTCATCGTATACAGTGTCACTGAGTGGAAATTCATCCACATTGAAAAGTACGCTGTTCCCAGCATTGCGTCTATCCAAGGAACGATTATGGGAAGCGGCATTACTTGATTTGACTACCTACAACTCAATTCCCAATGTTACGGAAGGGAAGAACAATTTACTACATTATTATGAAACTAAGGATGCTGCAGGAAAATACTCAGAATTAAAAATAATTACATTTCCTACTGGAGCTTATGAAATCGATGATATAAACCAATTATTACAGAAACAACTCGGAGAAGACAATATCACCGTTAAAGGAAACAATAATACTTTAAAAGCAGAAATAACTTCGAAATATTATATTGATGTCAGCTTGGAACAGTCGATTGGCAGTTTACTTGGATTTACAGATACAAAAAAGAAAATCTTAACTCCTGGAACTACTCATTCAGGTGATTCAACTGTAACAATATTGAAAGTAAATAGTATCGATGTCACGTGCAACATTATACACGGATCGTATAGAGATGGAGTTAATCAACATATTTTACATACATTTATCCAACAGTGGCTCCCGGTTTTAAAATTGTTGAGAAGCCACAAAACTTGATATACTTGCCGTTAAACACCAGTTTCATTTCAGACATCGTACTGAACATATTGGATCAAGACGGTCATAGTGTTGACTTTAGAGGAGAAACAATTACTATACGGATACACATCAGAGCAGCAACATAAAAGTCAACATGAGATTATCATTTAAACCACAACGGAAGAGTCGGGAGCTCAGTAGCTCCTCGACATTGGAAGAGTTTACATCGGAAAACATTCGTTTTCTACAGAAGATTGGATTGAAACTTAACAGCGATGGATATCCTGGATATATCTCAAGGACCAACGTTCGACGAAACACTATGGGAGAAGGAATATCACACGCACAACCCTTACACTTCATCAAAATTAAACAATAACGATGAAATAAGGATTCCCATTCAACAACAAGATATTTACACGTTACCGTGTGAATGTTACTTGTATATCGAAGGACGGGTATTAAAATTGGATGGAAAAACTGCTTCAACAGTTCCTTTTATAAATAACCCGATGGCATATCTTTTGGATGAAATAAGATATGAAATATCAGGGGTGACGGTTGATTCAACAAAAAAGGTTGGTTTAACAACGACATTGAAAGGATTAACATCATTAACACCGCATGAGAAGAATTCAATAGTCACCGCCGGATGGGTTGCCCCCGATAAAGACACTATAACACCAGCTTCCAACGGTCACTTTGATTTTCATGTACCTTTACGATTGCTTTTGGGATTCCCTGAAGATTACAAACGGGTAATAATAAATGTCAAACAAGAATTAGTATTACTCAGATCTTCAACTAATAAGGACTTGATACTTGCAGACCCTGCAACTACGGAAGATAAACTGGAATGGCAACTACAGTTGGATAAAGTTGTTTGGAGAGTACCTCATGTAAGATTGGCCGATGAACATAGAATCCTATTATTGAGAAAGGTTAAATCTGACCGTGATATTGTGATGCCATTCCGAAGTTGGGAATTTCATGAATACCCTACACTACCTCAGACAGAACGACAAACATGGACCGTCAAGACATCAACTTACTTGGAACGAGCAAGGTACATAACACTCGGTTTTCAAACTAAGCGAAAAGATGTTATCACTGCAAATGCTGGTCAATTTGATCACTGTAAAATAAAGAATTGTAAAGTTTTCCTAAACTCTCAATTCTTTCCCTATGACAATTTGAATGTCATGTTCAGCAAAAAACGTTTTTCCATTTTATACGATATGTATGCAAGATTTCAATCGTCATATTATTTAAAGAATAATACACCACTATTATCACCTGACCAGTATTATTCCAAGGCTCCAATAATTGTAATCGATTGTTCAAAACAAAATAAATCGGTAAAATCATCAAGTGTGGATATAAAAATTGAAATGGAATTTGAAGAACCAGTAGCGGATGGAACTTCGGCATACTGTCTAATTCTACATGATAAAATAGTTACTTACACACCGCTGACCGGAATTGTGAAGAATGTACTTTAAGAAGAATTGTACAACAACTGCAAATTTTTGAGGTTAGAATTATCTGCTTCAATTTTTGAGGTTAGAATTTCATTTGTGAAAGACAAGTTGAAAACAAACAATTATGTAATTGTATAAATTTCAAGGATTTTACGAAAAATATAAAAGCGAGAAAATAATTAGTGGAAACTTCATTCTATCTTCAACCGTCGTATGGGAAACATCATTCGCAAGATGAATTCTACTAACGGAGAAGAAAATACACCTCTAATGGATGATAATAGTTCAGATATAGAAAAACAAGTTGAACGAGAAATGGACGAGTTCCTAAAATTCAACAAACATAAGAAGAGAGAAGAAGAAGCTGAAAAAGAAGTAAAAAGGAAGAAGGTTGAAGTTAACATTACAACCAATATTTTAACAGAAGTATTTCTTCGGATTATCTACCCAATTTCTTCATGCATGACAAAAAGTATATCAGTTGGAATTTTAAAATCAATAGATTATTCACCAATTGTTATTTTAAATCATGGAAACAAAATGGTTACTTTCAGTGAAACTACTTGGGAATCTCTCATGAAACATTTACATCTTTTGGAGTGCTATTTAAGTAAAAATACATTTGGAAGAAGAACAAGATTAAGTTTATTGGAATCAAATTTTGAAGTTGATATAGTAAAACATCGTGGAGGACAAATTGTTCGCTTCAGAGATTTAACTACACACAATGTTAAATTATATTTCACTAAAGAAGAATTTTACACTTTAAGTTGTACTACCGGTCCCGTCACCAGATATTTGAAACAACTAATATTTTCAAGTGCAATAATTAAAGACTATCTAATTGATACATTGGACAAACAACCTTTTGTTCCAATTTTATACGGTCCCGTGGATACTTCAATCTTTAATAGAATACCTCAAGAAGTTGAAATGTGGAGACAATTAAACAACTATCACACCAATTTTAATATTGATGAAGTGGCACAAGAAGTGAAAGAAGAAGAACAATCCCGTTTGTTATAAACGTCGGCTAATTCAATTTTTAAGTCAGTTGTTAATAAGACTTCATCATGAATAAACGGGTTTCGTTTTCTAATTCGCCACACATAATGGAAGTTAAAAGAGGAATAATTGAATTTCAAGCTTTCCGAGGAAATGATGGTAATTTTATTATTAAAGAATTAGTAATCTTGGACATGAACACATCAGTAGTTTATCATTATTTGTTCAAACCTCCAGTACCATTTAATAGACTAACAACTAAAGCAAAAGTTACAAACAAATGGTTGAACAAACATTTTCACAACTTAAGATGGGATGAAGGTTTCATTAATTATAACATGATGCCGCACATTATGAATCATTATTGCAAAGAGTTTAAAATTATCTACACAAGAGGATTGGAAAAAGCAAATTGGATACAATCATTTACAAGCAACGAAGTGATTAATGCAATAATTGATAAAAATTTCCAATGCTACTTCAACGAACTTTGTATTTCATCAAAAAGTTTGAAACATCGAAGGTCGCAGTGCGCTTTAAAGAATGCCTACCGCTTGAATAATTTCCTTCAACAAAGTGGTGGGGGTAGTGTCGATTATAAAAGTGAGAGCGCTACCATGACGCAGCATGAGTATTACTCGAACCTCCGAAGAGACAACATCTCCAACGGACATTCTTATTAACAAGAAAATTAACAATAACATCAAGATGGCATCGCAGAACTTACTTCAAAATTTGGTCGATCAGTTCAACGCTCATTCTAAATCATCAATTCTACCTACGAAGAAATGTTCTGAACTAAAAGAAGAAAAACATTACATCATTCATACGATCAAGAAAATGGAAACTTCAGTGGGTGATGCTATTAATTGCACATTGAGCGAGGCTCCATATACAGTTGGTGACGAACCAAAGTTTCAGATCTTCCTACCAACACGTTTTGTACAACTTCTTCAAAATGAAGATCTTCGTGTAGTTCAACACGGCGTACTCTATTTGGTTTCGGATGGACCAAGTGGAAACAACTCAACTGAACTAACTATTCATGTAACACCTACTACTGATTAGTTTGTACATAACATTGTAACTATTTGTTTGTAATTGTTTTTCAATAAATATAATATAAAAAAAAACAAAAAATTAAAAGAAGCAACATATTGTGATGTCTTTGTACATTACAATATGTTGCTTTTTTAAAAATTCCACGGGATGACCTTGACCCACTTTTGTGTGATTATAAAAGCGAAAATCTACTTGTAAAATTCATCAGTCTACGACTACCTTTCGTACCGTACACATCTCACTCACTCTATCGCTTAATATAAAAACTAAAAGATGTCTCTCAAAGTCAAGTGTGCATCTTATGATACCAACACCATTACAACTTTTGAACAACTCGAAGATTTAGCCAACGAAATGCGAGTTTTACTTACCGGTTGTTATCACTTAACTGTTGATGTTAGTGCTACTAATACAAGGATGTTCACTAAAACAAAATATTGCGATGATGAAATATTTATTTCTACACAACCTACAACTTTTTCATCGCCAACTGGTCAACATAACATCAAGTTCCAAAATTATTACCAATGTTGAATAACTTTTGACAGACAAAACTACAACTAAAAAATCACGTGATCAATGTGAGTTAATAAAAAGGATGTAATACTTGTATAAATAATCATTCGCTTCTCAGCTCTCACCACGACAAGACCTATTTAAGAAAATGTTGTACAGAATGATGATTCAACTTGATGGAAAAATCTATGGAAAAGATTACAACACTGTTGAACAAATGACTAAAGATATAGATGTATTAGCTAAAGAAGGATACCAAGCTAAATTAATTTTAAAATTTCCTGAAGTACATCCGCTATCAATAGAAGAACTAGTTGCTATGGCTAAAGCTGAGAAAGATAAAAAGTCTGAAGAAAACAAAGAAAAACAAACTTCTTAAGTATCAACATTCCTTACATTAGTAAGGTATAATTTTTTAAAACTCCGTTTGGATGACCTTGAAATTAGCCCCACCACTTTTCACAGTACCTAAAACTCGCTATTCATCACTATACAATCTTATTCTTTCACTAGACTCCGCAGCGTCAACATGGAAGAGCAAAAATACAAGTACAAACCTCGTTACTGTTGTGAACAACAGTGTACAGATTTAGGACCAATGATGGTGGATGGGTTAGCTTGTACTAAATGTGAATTCTTCGGATCTTGTTATTGCAAATGCAAAACTAAACAACTACCGCCACCGGAATTGCGAACTTTCAAATTTTACAAATCAAGATATTTTCATACATGTTGTACTCAAAGATGTTTCAAATTTCACCCTCTAGATCTTGCTCATTGTCAACGCACCAAGTCTCATCAAGATGATTTTTTGTACACATATGATAAAAAGATGTAAATACAGATCAGATTGGTATTCCGATCCTGTAGAACCATCAAATGTGTAATTTCAGTTTTACACTCTTTTTTAAAACTTCAATTGGATGACCTTGAGATTTCCCCCCACTACCGGTTGTAATTTTTATATAATATTAAATTCAACTTTAAATCATTTCACTTCCAACATTTTAACTAACGACATGGAAGCAAAATTTATCAAGTTTGAACATATAATAACTGAGAGGGAAGAGATGGAAGAATTGTTTCAAAACTTACTTTCTATCATGGACAAATATCCTATGAGATGGTTCAGAATTGTGGTTCAATATTTAAATCCTGGTGAATTATTTTCTTCATCGTCATCATCACAGAGTGAGGAAGACGAAACAACTAATTCAGTTAGAATAATTGAATTAAAAGATGAAGAAGAAGAACTTAACGCTTTATTTGATCATAAGCTCAAGGTCGCCATTATATAAGCCCCCTCCCTATGCGCCGATCCTCATTCCATCACCGACTCTTCAACAATGAACAACTCTCCATTGGCCCGAATGAATTCTAGTTTTGAAATAAACTCTAAAGAAGAGTTACAAGACATTTTTAATATTTTACAAGAACTTGTAGATAATTTTACAACCATCAAAATGAATTTGGAAATAACATACGATTGTCCTATTTGTGATAAGGTTGAAAGTTTGGACGAAGACAGTTTACTAAATCTAACTCCTGCACCATCTGACACTACTGATGGTAATAATGAAGAGCAACGTCTTTCCCCCACCACTTCTTTGTAATTCATCCTTCCCCCCACCACTTCTTTATTTAACTAACATTTCTCCCTTTCACTTCTCATTCCGTCTTCAACTTCTGAACTATCAACATCACTTATTTTAAAATTTCAAACACTAACACAATCATGATGGATATGATGGATGAAGTTCCCTTCGTAACTAGAATGGAAGAGGATAAATTGAAATTGGAAATTAAACGATTGGAAATGGAACGGGAAAACCAACTCGAAATGTTACATTTGTTCAAGCTTTTCAAATACATCATCTGGGGACTCTGCATTTACCTTCTCATCGTCGTCGGTGTTTGCATTTACAACTCTGTAATTCATCACAAAAGTTCAACTTGTTTAAACTCTGCTGTTGCACATTAATTGTATGTTCACTAATAAAATTCAAAAGTTACTTCAACCTATCCTACTATCACCAACTAGTTCAACTTAGAACTATTTCTGGTGGTAGTTGGGTAGGCTTTTTTAAAACTTACTCTGGATGACCTTGACATACTTTCCAGATCCCAGTTATAAATTTGAATTTCAGTTTTAAACTAACTTTTAGTTTTGTTCAACTATTAAGAGTTTTGTTAACACCGTCAAATTTCAGTTTTCAACTAACTTTTAATTTATGTGCACTTTTAGTTCAACCCTAGTTACTTTATTCGCAAATTCAGTTCAACCGACCGCCAACGCTATCGCCATCTCCACCCCAATATTTTAACATCTCTGCCCCCAACACCTGCCCGTAGGGGCAGCTGCCCGGACATCTGTTCGGTTTTAAAAATATAAAAGAAAGGTAAAGGAGTGGGGGTGGCGCATGCTCACCAATGCAAAACTAAGGTTTGAGGTTAGAATTATCCATGGCGGCCGCCATGTCTAGTTCAGTTTCACCACATAGAGTCGGCGACCGGTTATTGGTCTAAAGGAGTGGGGGAAGGGGTGGTGGGGGGAAGGTTGCCGTTTTATAAGCCCTCTCCCTAGGCGGCGCTTCTCATTCGATCGCCAACTTTCAAACGATAAACACCTCTCCCATGGCACGAATGAATTATCCCGCTATCACCAACTACTTCAACTTAAAACTATTTCTGGTGATAGTTGGATGGAATTTTTAAAAACTTACTCTGGATGACCTTGGCATATTTTCCAGATCCCAGTTATAAGTTTGAATTTCAATTTGCAACTAACTCTTAATTTTTGTTCAACTGTTAGAGTTTCGTTAACACCGACAAATTTCAATTTTAAACTAACTTTTAATTTATGTGCACTTTTAGTTCAACCCTAGTTACTTTATTCGCAAATTCAGTTCATCCGACCGCCAACGCTATCGCCATCTCCACCCCAATATTTTAACATCTCTGCCCCCAACACCTGCCCGTAGGGGCAGCTGCCCGGACATCTGTTCGGTTTTAAAAATATAAAAGAAAGGTAAAGGAGTGGGGGTGGCGCATGCTCACCAATGCAAAACTAAGGTTTGAGGTTAGAATTATCCATGGCGGCCGCCATGTCTAGTTCAGTTTCACCACATAGAGTCGGCGACCGGTTATTGGTCTAAAGGAGTGGGGGAAGGGGTGGTGGGAGGAAGGTTGCCGTTTTATAAGCCCTCTCCCTAGGCGGCGCTTCTCATTCGATCGCCAACTTTCAAACGATAAACACCTCTCCCATGGCACGAATGAATTATCCCGCTATCACCAACTACTTCAACTTAAAACTATTTCTGGTGATAGTTGGATGGAATTTTTAAAAACTTACTCTGGATGACCTTGGCATATTTTCCAGATCCCAGTTATAAGTTTGAATTTCAATTTTCAACTAACTCTTAATTTTTGTTCAACTGTTAGAGTTTCGTTAACACCGACAAATTTCAATTTTAAACTAACTTTTAATTTATGCTCACTTTTAGTTCAACCCCACTTTATGCGCAAATTCACTTCACCCTAACGCCAACACTATCGCCATCTCCACCCCAACCTATATGGCATAACATATAACTACAGCATCTCATATATACCCTCTAACCCCCACCGGAAGCTATATGGCATGGCAGCTGGCGCCAGCTGCCCGGTTAACTGCTCCCGAGCAGCTGCTCGGGCGGATGGCACGACTTCCGGTCTAGGTGTGACCAAACCACACTACTGTAATAGTTACCGTTTCGGATTTAATCAGTTAAAAAATAACAATGAAGTGCAAGGCGAGTGGATGTAAATAGTGTTACAGCGCAACAGAGAATGCTATTTAGCAGATTGCAGTTCCAGTGATTGATCAATCCCAGTTCCCGGAACCTGTTGCAACCGCTGTACACCAGACATTTGCAAACAAGCTGCACCATCGAGCTGAGGCGTGTTGCAACATGGACGTATTCCAACCATCGGTGATGTCACTGTTTAATTGTCGTCGAGTCAGAGTGTCCACTCAATACAGTATTTATAGCTTGCAAGCGATAACCTAAAGGTTATTTTTTTTGAATGGTGAACCTTAACAACAGCAAATTTTATACATCGTGTGATTAATATAGTATTATTTTTATTACTTCCAAAAACGTCCAACTTAAAACGTATAGATTATCCATTTTCAGTGGTAGTGTTACTTCATCTTCATGCCAATAATAAAAGCGCATTTAGCACAAAACGCACACGTTCGGTAGTTCGCTGGTCTGCACGCCACTGAACTGAGCTGCACTCTAAAGGAATTGCGGACTTGAACCTTTTCTATATATTTACCTTATAATTTAACCTTAATCAACCCTTTAAAGAAACTTGAAAAAATTAATTCATAAAAATTTTAGTAGAAAAATTATTAAGTACAATGCAAACATACTTTTGGGAGAATATAAATATAATCACTAAAACATGATCAATTTCACAATTTCTAGAGTTAAAAAGTAAAACCTAAATTTTTGTAGTTTTCTCATTTTCACCAAATCACTAACGATTTTGGCTCCTTAGCCGTTATCCATTTAACTTGGAATTGGGTTAAGTAAAGATATCTATTCATGCCACTTTTCGGTGATTGTTTTTATTTATTCAAAAGATACCCCATTAATAATATATAGAACTTTATAATATATATATACATTACTGGTATATATATACTAGAAGTACCCAAAGTATTGCCCTGATTTAATCGTTTTACTGTACAGACACCATTACATCCACTATCACCTCACATTTATTATTTTCAAAGAAATTTAATCTAGTTTTTTTGCTCATTAATTAGTTAACGATTTACAACAGTGCAGTTAATATATAAAGTCACGACAAAAAACAAAGCGTAATGGGCCTAATAACGATAACAACAGTTAAACACTTGTTCACCTTATTTAATCTCTATTTCTTATAGATTTCTCATGTAGGGGTTTGTCAAAGATCTTTATTCTTTACAATTTCCTAATTTAAAATCTCTAAAAGAGATAATGATAAATTTATTGCCATCCAACACTAAGGAGATATAATAAAACGTCTCTGAATTATAAAACAAACATAGTCACCTATAAGACGTAAAAACAGCCCGATTCATACACATATAGGTATCCTACCTATTGAGTTTGTACACAAGACTTAAGATGTCACTTGTTAGAACTGGAAATAAAAATGGTTAACGTACCACATATTGTTTTCATACTATTCGGTTTCTTTAGCACTCAAGGCTTTAAGGTCCCCCCTCTTTCCATGATTTTAACAATTTAGGCAATACGATTATGTTTAATAAATAGCCAACTCTATGAATTTTTTATACCAGGAAGAAGAAGATCCTCTCTGTCAAATGTCACACTAGGGGTATACCAGTTGAAGGTTAAATGGAGGTGTTTTGGCGGGGAGGGGGGGTGGGGGGGGGGTTGTACAAGGTCACTCTGATTGGTGATCTTTAATCCGACATTTGTGCTTCCGATAACGAGGGGGGGGGGGATGAGACGAGAATTCGAAATATCACCACTACCTGCACCGACTTCTACTGCTAATAACCTTTGAATCACATTCCGTTATTTGGTACAACACGTTGCTTTTCATAATATTTTCATTGAACTTGAAGGGTTCTTACTAAAGAATAAAAACTTCTGTAGTATTGAAAAAGAGGAAAAGTAAATAATTATTTGTTAATGGATTATTTTAAACTATAATAAAGCGTTTATTGATTGGTTAGCACTTTAAAGTAATCAAAAATGTAATAGAGGATATTATTGATTAGATAATTGTCTGGTATGAACATAGTAGGTTCTTTGGTTTAGTGGTTTTACTGGTATACAACAGCAGTGTATTGTTCAGCTGTCCTTACAGAGTGACCAACAAAGCTTCAGTTGACGTTTGGAACAGCTGTCCCTGTGCTCTGTATTGTCGTTCAGCTGATTGTTTATTGATAGAGGCTGCAACAATGGGATCATATCGGCATTGTAATCTGCACTGTAAAGTGATGCATTACAATATACACGAACTAGTCCAATATTTGTATTTTCAATACTGGATATACGATTTGTGAATTTTTATAGACATAAGTTAATTACATTTAATGCAATAAATTTCTAATTGAAATACTTTATATACAGACATTTTTAATAGATAGAAAATAATGATATAATTAAAATTATAATATACACTTTATAAAACTTTTAAATGAATGATCGTCCGACATTTATTCTCAATCAGTAATTAGAGAAGTCCTTTTGACTTATAAATTATGTCAGTGAGATCAAGTATAAATATAACATGATATAGTATAGGTTATATCAATTTATTTAATTCTTAGAGTTACGCCCCAAAAAGCCTATTCTAAGTGGAGGATAGTTCAAGTGTTATAATACAGTATAATTTACATACGGATTACCCTTTACCATACACCCCCTAGGAATTCTCCAAATTCGTTTATGGTTTTTAAATTATTTATCACTGAACAGGATATGGATAAAAATTCGCCTATCTCGTATTTTTCTTTTTTTAATCTTAACTTGTGATTTGTAAAAATTAAACCTCATAAAAAATTTCTTGAGGGAAAGCATCTTGAAATCCGTTAAGATACCCCATGTCCAATATTGTGGTTTGTTTGAAGATATTTTTGTATAATTTTTATACAGTATTGATTTCATAAAGATTGTCTACTGAAAGACCACACTTTAATCTTTAGAACTTAATTTAAGGAAACAATCAATAACAATTACTAACAGCTATGCAAATTTATTTTGAGAGTTAGTGCATCAATAAATTATACACCATTTCCAGTTATAGTAAGATTATAGTTAGGTTGTTATGATTATTTATAAGATTAAACTTAGGGTTACGCTCTTAATCCTAACTTTGGGAAAGTTCAATTGTCATTTGTAACATTATTTGCTAGCTGTTTATTTCTGCGCTGACAAGTTTGTCATCATTCTTACAAGAAAATGTATTTCATCTCACCGTAATGGTCTGTCATCACCTACCAATGTAGGGTATTAAAATTGAACAAATAAGCATAGTTGGAAAAATTAATCAGTTATTTTTTTCTGATAGTTTTCAACTGTCTCGTGCGGGCACCAAAAGTAAATGTTTGTAAACATCCGATTACCTGTCATGAAATTTTAAGTTAAAGTTTCCGTTCTTTCCTACACGAAAATTAACTGTAGTTTATATAAGAAGAAAAGCCATTTTAACATCAATCATAATTATAACCCATTGTTTTAATTTAAAAGGAGAATATAGAAGGTTCCTTGTATTTTATGCAAATTATTCGAATGTTTAGTCTTATTTTTGAAAAGAGATTAAAATTATACCAATTAAAGTCCATTTTATTTCTAGTCTCAAAATCCCTATATCCAAGACCGATCGATCTACGGCGCCCTACTTCACCTCACATTTAAAACATCTTGCCCCGAAAATAAATAGTTGGATTTCAAAGCTAGTAATGAAGTAGGACACATTATCTCGCTATACGGTGTAAAATAAGAAGAAAAGTTTCAATGAACTATAGTAAACCTCTTTATTTAAATTTCTCCTCATTTCTTAATTTCATTTGTATACATTACCATCACAACGATTCTCACGTACATGATGCTTGAACAATACTATTACGGTCAATAACAGGGGATATAATATGCAAACCAAATTACATAAATGTATGGGTAGTGTTTTCATAATAGAAATCATGGTTTATAAAGTGTACCTTTAAATACCTAACAAAAGTTTAAATTTGATTTTTATTAAAACCCCACCAAAAAATTTCGTGAATATAAATCTAATAAGTCATTTTCATATGACAATAGTTTATTATCTGCAATAAAGTTTAAAGAGTGATATTAGATAGAAGAAATTCACATAATATTATGTCATAAAATAATTTAACCATCAGTAATTTCAAGGCGAGCAGGATATCAGTGGAGCATGGTGATGATATACGGCAGATTATGGCTGGGCGGGGCTGCCGCCTCGACTGCGGTGACATTATTTATTCCCCCAGTGTTCAACAGTTTACCGCTATACTTGTGGAGAATTTATGATCTATTATTCTTCAAATATTCAGCGATACAAGGGTTTCTTTCAGGTAGTTCATCTGTATATGTTTTTTCTTTTTGTTTTTTATTATTTTATAATGGTACAGTAATATATTTTATTATAATAGCCTGCTTTAATAAGCCATATATGTACTAATGCAAAGTAAAATAATCAATATCAAAACAGTTTTTATTGTATGTAAGCCTAACCTATGTTAATATTATTCATGGTTTTAACGAAATTTTAAGTTAGCTACGACTAATATTAATTGGTATTAACTACGTTCCCACTTTTGACAAATGAAATGAGTTCATAAACAAAGTATGCTGTCAAAGTTCTTTTCATCGAGCGATATATATTGAAAACGATTGTTAGAAGATTGTTAGATTGTTAAACGATTACTTGGTTTTAACCAAAATTTTGTTTTGGGATTCTTCAACGTTTTGAAGTTTTTTTTTCAAAATAATTTCAACAATTCTAGGAATAACTTTCCATTCATATCAAACACCTCATCGGCTCATCAATTACTTTATGTAAAAGCTTCCATAAAATGTTATACCAAATAGATAAAGTGAATTCAGCCTTACTTTTCCTTAGTCTCCTTAGCTTTAAGGATGCAATAAATGAGCATGTAAAAAAATCATATGCTCCTCTGTATATCTGTAAATATCCAGCAAAATAAACACTGCAGAGTTAATATAACTAATAAGAATTGATAAATATACATAAATAAAATAGAAACATCAAAAGATGAGCGCCAACCCTATATAAATTATATATACTTTGGGAGAGAAAATTAATTTCGTAAGGGTTTCATGGTGTTTTTCAGAATACAGTTTTGGATTTATGTCGATTCCTAGGACATTTCTCACTTAACAGAAACAGTTTATCGTTATCATTATGCCAACACTCTTCACTTATACCTCAAAGGAAGTAAAAATTTATAAATTAATGAAACAATAGTGATATTAAATTGGCAAAAACTAATGCTAATTTATTCAAATATACAAAAAGTTGGGTAGGATAATCAATTGTATGTAATATTATATTGTATGTAATATTAATGTTAATGGTTTCTAACTCCTTTCGGTATAACTTATTTGAGGCAATAAAGATTGAGTTATTTTTAATGCTTCCAAACTGATCGATCACCTCAGCAAAGCCGTTTTTCACCAATCTCTTTCTTTTGTACCTAACGAGCATTCAAGTTTCTCCCAGCAATACACTCACAAGAGAGAACATTTCTCCAGCATCCTTATTTAGTCAAGTAAGGTATTTATAGTGTCAAGACTGAACTCCCTGTCCATACCACTAGAAGACCACCTGGTCTCGTCAGGAATTGGGATCCATAGTGGATTAATTTCTATCTTTTTAATCACTAAATTCTGTTTTTTTTTTTCAAATTTCTTTGTGATTTCTGAAAAGGCATACTTTATGTACCCCAGCATATGGAGCGGCAAGGGGCGGGCCCTTCAGTAGCCGGGAACTCTTGGAGACTTACCCTTGGTGCTAGTACCCCAATTCCCCAATGCCCTACATACGTTTGCCCGTTACCGATAAGCCCAAAGCACCATAAATGTCGGTTGTGACCCGAGGTAATACGTAGTCCAACCTCTAACTCTCGCCGCACTTCCTTACCAAGATCAAAGTGGCTGGCTACTTATGACACTCTGCACTTAAGGAGACCATCAGCAGTGAAAGGTTCACATCAGCCCCTGGAACACACCAGGGACACTATAGCATGCTTTGGTCATACTTTTTCAATTGACTCTGACAACAAGAAGAGGATACTGCACGTCCTCTTGTAAACAATGCCCCCGGGGAAAATATACACATTTAACTAGTAACTATAAACTATAACTAAATGTTTTTGAAGGGGTTTAAATTGGTTTTACCATAAAATTTGTCTCCAATGTTATAATAGTAATATGTTTAAATAAAGTCAGAATGAATTTTTCAACCGATACGTTTTTTATATTATTTAGTGACTCAATACATCTTAAATTTTAAAATAATTTGAACCTTATATTATGAGAAGTTGTAAAAAATTGTTATTTCTTTATTGATGCCAACCACCAAAATAGCCTATTGCCTATTGCATAAATGGAACTGATTTTTTTAGTTTTACAAAAAAGGGAAAACCTATTGGATTGACATGAATCAAACTCCTTCGTTCCACGAGGAAAGTGTAAATGAAATATTAATATACCAGAGATTAATTGAAGTCAGACTAAATGAAGGTTTTTAAGAAAGTTTTTAAGACAAAGCCCTTTGGAGGGATCCCAGGACGGTTAATTGATGACCTTACTCTTAACTAACTTTTTATAATAAAGTCAAATATCTTTATAGGAAAAGAAAATATGTGCATGTTTCGTTGTAGTCTTACAAAGATATACATTTTTCCGAAATCAATCTCAAAGAGTTTATTTGATTTTCATAAATCTCTGCTGGTAATTTACTCAAAGTAAATATTGTAAACTTCATCAAAATACGAATATAATAAATCGAATCAATTTTTTATTTTTTTTATTTAACTGTTTATATTATAAATCAAACTATAAAAAAAGTATTATTAAACTAAAATGATGAGGTAAATTCAAATTGAACGAATAAAAACTAAACATTTCTTAAATTAATTCTGTAAAGAGAAACAAACCAGTATCAATACAAAAGATTTCTTTTTTATTCTTGTTTTAACTGCTGTAGCAATTTAAAGCTTTTAAAATTAGGAAAAACCATTTAGGGGGATGGATCGGAGACCCAATCCGAGAGTAAGCGATTTATATAATTCATGTATGTATTTGTAGTAAAATAAGCAAAACAACTAGTAAATCAGAACATAGTTCATATTTTATTGCTTTAGTTTTAGATTTTTTAAGTTTATGAAACCTTACACATTAGTTTTCGATGATAAACGCAGTTATAATTTTAAAAATTGTTGAATTTTTGTAAAAATACATGGGATTTTAAAAAATTGATATATTAAAATTGAATTTTATGAATTAGATTCAATACATTTGACTAAATACTTATTGTGTGATGTTTAAAATGGACAAAATTATTCAATAGTTACAGTGACATAAAATTAATATTATTAAACAACGATATCAAAGCAATATAAAAATAATAAAAATATAATGCATATTTGAGACACTATAGAAGGCAATAATGTTAAATACGCACATATATAATCTTCAGTAGCTTAACTATTTCTGTTCAAAGTCTATGATGACAAATGGAGATAGGTAGAGTGTATAAGGCCCTGCTGAGACAGATTTACAGAGGTGACTAAAACTCTAACAGTATTAGCTAAAACTCCGTCTCCTAAGAGCTTATAGTTGTTATTCTTGTTTTAAACAAATGTTTGTATCTATCTGTAACTATCTGAGTTACTTTATTTTAATAAAGATTTAACTATATATTACAAAAGTAATTTATACACCAAAAGTTAATATCACTTTCTTCCGATGTAATAAACTTGTGTGCCATTAACATCTTTTAATACCACAGTCAATTTACGTCTCAAGTATGAAAACAAATATATTCCGTTAAGACGAACAATCTATCCTTTTACGCATGAAAATTATTATTATACTCATGATGAGTAAATTTTGCTTGAGTTTTGATTGTTATTGTCTTGTAGATATGAATCATTTCCCTGTTTTATATAATAAATAACACCACGAAGGAAAATGGTAGCTAGATACAAAATCGACCTTATCTGCATTCGGACTATATTGTATTATGGGACAATTTATTTATTCATCTGTCATCCTGTAAATATACAACAGAAGATTTCTGTATGAATTTGAGAGTTAGTTCCCTTAAAATCTGGATGAAACGGATTCCTATACATTTATTCATCTCTCTCTACTCGAATGTAATACTGAAATTAGATAGATTGAGCCTGATTTAATGGAAGTTCGTGTAATACGGAGCGATACCGGATCGGGTACATTTCAATTTAGTCTAAAGGAAGGAGATGAAATGGCATTTATAATACATCAGTTACAACTTCGATTGTTATCGAAAATTTTATGTAAACAGCTTAGCAATAACAATTCTTTTGTCAAAAGGTATTAGGTTTTAAAGAAGTTAATGATTTTTTAATTTTTACTAGTTAATAAGTCTTAGTATCCAGTAATAATAAAATCATCGACCCTATCTAGTTAGTTAAGTACATTGATGTTGGTTTCCTATGGAGGAAGGTATTTCAAGCCACCATAACCTATAAGGTATACAATTCTTTACATATTAGACCCTTTGCTCTATATTGTTTTTAATTGACTACATAATAATTTATCTTTGATACGGCATAATTTCAAATCGTTGCATACAATAAGGAAGGTCACCAGATTGAAGTGTAGTGAAGCCAAAAAATGGATAATTAAACACATCATACCCAATTTGACATCAATTTGTACAAAAAACATGATTGAACTATTAAAATCATGTTATTATTTCAGAAATATTAAAGAACTATTACAACAAAGAATTATTTTAACTAATTTACTACGTTAAGTTAACTATTAAGAGTAGTTAACGATGACCTGGTTTTAACTGTCTCTATAACGACGAATTATCAAGGCATAAACTTGCAGCTCACTCGGGAAAGGTTAATATTGTAGTTACTGCTTTGCACAATTTTCCTTTAGACAATATTCATCAACAAGTTATTAAGTTTTTAATTATTCTATAAATTTACTTGAACAGTTAACTTTAATTAATGACAAATAAAACTTAGTTTTTTATATTAACATTATTTCTTTTTAATTGCTTTAGTTTCATTTTTAATTAAAAGATAATATAATTTACACAATGTATAACTTTTATGATACTGTTTTCTTATACCACATGTCATGAGAGACTGTGTCCTATGTTTTTTACCAGCATTATATACAAAAAAAAGTCTTAGTGTCTTAATTTTTTTTAAACATCAAAAGTGATAACGGTATGGGTAAGCAACCAAATAAATAAATAATTAATCTCCTCTACGGATAAATAGTTTTAAAGGCCAAACAATATTTAATATAGAGAAGTCTGTATTTATAAAATCCCATGCTGAATGAAAGCTTACCAGAAAATAATAATAATAAATAAAAGGGAAATTATTTGTGCTTAAGATTCGTCTCTTTTAAAATATAGGTGGGGAAATCCAAACCCGGAAACTCAAATATAAAAAAATAACTTTTAATAGTATAGATATGATCAGCTGTTTTGTATTATTAGAATTGATTAATAGAATTTTTCAAATTATATACTAACTCGAAAAAAATCCTATGGTAACCTATCCAAATAAAATATTTAAAAGGTCATAAATTCAAAAAATACTCGCAGTGAATTTTGAAATAGTACAAAGTAAAAAATACAATACCGTACACAGCTAACGGGGACTAAAAATAAATAAACTCATTATTAAAAAACGACAAAGTTAGTAGTGTGAAATTGTTGGTGCTGGCTCAGTTCAAGGTCACCTGAGGGATGACGTCATCGAGGTCAATGACCTCACCGATGACGTCATCGATGACGTCATCGATTGCGTCATCGATGACGTCATCACCAATGACGTCATTTCGATGACGTCACACCCATGACGTCACAGAAATGACGTGCTGATGACGTCATCACCCCTCACGTCATCAAAATGACGTCACCGATGCCACTAAGGTCAAGGTCACGCCGAAACTTAAAATTTTTTGGCACTTTTGCCGTTTCTCGCACTACGCTCCGAGTTTCAGTCCGAGTCCCCGTGACCTTGACCACTTGGAGCGAATTTTCGACGAGAAACGGCAAAAGTGCCAAGTTAAACTCGAGTTTCTGACATGACTCTGCCTAAATGGGCAATCGGTTATCCCTCAGGTGACCTTGAACCAGCACAACACCAACAATTTCATATTACTGTGACCTTGAAAACCTAACAACGGAGCGCCGACACCGATGCGCACCCCACGACAGCCACCGAGTGACTGACTGTCAGGCTCTGTGTACTCTAGGTATATCGGCTTGAGAGACTAAGACTCTAAACTGTCAGGAATGGGAGTAACTAACTGAATTTTGCAAGGAAAAGTCATTTCATCCAATATTTTAAACAGATCCTCATCAGTAAAACTGACATTAGTCTGTTTTGTATAAAACTTAGGGTGTCCGCGCAACAGTTTGCGCCACTTAGCTAAAGTCGAAACCCTCTTAACTTTGAGTGGTGGACAGTGAGCAACTAATAAAGCCTTAACACGGCTAAGTTTCTTACCTAAAGCGTCCCGCGACATGGCTTCTCCTCACAAAAGTCCGCACAATACTGAGAGACTGCTTGTAGCGCATGAGTCAAGGGAAAAGAGGTGGGGGAAACAGCAGGAGTGGGGGAAGGTCACAGTGGTGGGGGAAGGTGAGGTGGTACGCTGGAGTATCGCATCACTTCACCATGAGCTGTCCTACAGTCAACACACTGTTCTCTTGGCCCGAGTTGGCACTAGAAGAAACATTTCTGTACAGCTTAGGCTGTGAGAGCCGAGGAAGCAAAGTCAAAGTGGAAATTGTGTTAAACTCCAAGATGAAAAGTCTCCTAAATAAACTAATTGTATCCCTGCAATCCCCTATAACTTTAGAGAAATACCACTTTATTAAGCGACACCTTATACTTTGGCAAAACGAAGTGGAAATGGAAAAGATTACAGTAAAATTAATTTAACTTAAAACTTGGACTGGACACTCATGGCGATACCACGTGGCGTGCAAACGCCACCCTAAACATTACAAGTTAGGTTATTAAGCACCTCTGGTACGATAACCGATGTGCTAGAGTTAAAGTGTGATGACCTTGAGTCAAAACACTGAAATACTACAAGTTGATATCGTCCCAGTGTTAAAGTGCAGTGACCTACATTCAGAACTTGTAAAATTACTTACATATAGAGAGCTAGAGAACAGCGAGACGCACCGCATGGAAGCCGGAGACATACTGGCGAAGCGGTGTTGTGCAGCCTAGGGACCCAGTTGTGGTGGGGGTATAGCCAACACTTAGAGTACAAGTGTACAAGTGGGTGACCTTGACCCACCTAACTAACCCCCCCCCCCCCCCCGACAAAAAGTGCGAGCCCCCCCCCCCCCCCCCCCCGACAAAAAGTGCGAGCCCCCCCCCACCCTCACCCCCACCCCCACCCCCACCCCCTCCTCCACCCCTGATATCCTGGGCGTGGCAGCCCCGTTGGGGATATTAGGGGGTCCGGCCAGAGCCGGCTCGCAGTCCGCTCCCGCGCGTTGAACGTGAACGATCGGGACGGAACGCCATAGGCATCACTAAACATTGAATGGCGCCTTCAGTGTTTAGCGAAGTCTACTCTAACTTTAAGACTTGTATTAGTTGTAAGATATTGCGCTTGCGTTTGGGTATTGCGAATTGTTTTATATGAGAGTGTTTTACTTGTACCCTATGTCTCCTGTGTGTCTTTTATCCTTTGTGTCTTGTTTGTTATATGTGTGTAATGTGTATGTGCTTGTTCCAGCATTGACTACGTTGAGCTCAATTGTGTGTTGTAAGTGTGTTATTTTTCTAAAGTGTATACGCTTGTTTTAGCAATCCCCCCTTGAGCTTTTTCAATGCTCAAAGTAAATTGTAACGTCAGGGAACGGGAGTAGGCCCCCGTGTAAAGCCACTTTTAATAATTGGTAGGCTCCTGCCAGGCATGCAAAAGGTTGCGGATGGCATTTGGGAGCATGTCCGTTTGTACGCTGGCATGCAAAAGGTTGCGGCGGCCTCTGCACTCGGACGAGGACGTAAGCCACTAGGGTGTCCTCAGTTAGTTTCCCTTCTGGAAACTCAAAAGTATGTAAATAAATCTTTGTTAGCTATTTGTGTTTTTAGTCCCCAAGGCCCCCGAACATTCGTGGTTCGCCATGGATGTACGGGGGCCGAAATTTTTTAATGTCCGTGTGGCCTTGACCCACAAAGCTTGTAAAATTTACTGCATTGCTAAATGAAAAAATAGTAATAATAAGGTACGGGAGTAGGCCCCCGTGTAAAGCCACTTTTTATAATTGTTAGGCTCCTCTCAGGCATGCAACAGGTTGCGGCTGGGGTTGTGGGAGCATGTCCGTTTGTACGCTGGCAAGCAAAAGGTTGTGGCGGCCTCTGCACTCGGACGGAGGACGTAAGCCACTAGGGTGTCCTCAGTGTGTTTCCTCTTGGAAACTAAAAATTATGTAAATGAATCTTTGTTAGCTATTGAAAAGACAATGCAGTAAATGTTTACAAGTCTTGCGTGGCGAAGGGTACACGACATTGGATGTTGCCTTGTTGTCATAGTTGGGTCTCTTCGGAGGCTACAGCGATGACAACCCAAGTGCCCCACACCCCCATAGGGGGGTGTGGGGCTTAATTTTTTTAAAGTTTTTCCGTGACCTTGACCTAAATATATCTAAAAATTGAAAATCCTTACCACTTAATCTTTAAATCTTAAATCTTTAAGTATTTAGTAAACATTAATGGGTAAGTATTATTAACACAAGTTTGGTGTTTTGTCTGAGTTGGAAGCAAAGTCAAACTGTCTGAGTTTGAGTTGGAATTTTTGTTTGAGTTTTTTAGCGATGGCAACATAAGAATGCCATGAGGCAAAATTTTTTAAAGAACCCCCCCCCCCGACAAAAAGTGCGAGCCCCCCCCCCCAACAAAAAGTGCGAGCCCCCCCCCCCCCCCCGATATCCTGGGCGTGGCAGCCCCGGTGGGGATATAAGGCGGCCGGGCTGCACGCACTTCTCATTCCGGTCCAAGCTTCCATACGGACAGGTACTCCCTTACTCTCGAGATTTTTATAACCACTTTACTTCTTTCTTAACATCTACTCTTTTCATTTACTTCATTCATTGAAATGGGTAAAATGGGCCTCAAGCTAAAAAACTACCCGCCAGCTTCAACCTCGACCGACACGTCTCAACCCTCATCATCCTCCACTTCGATCCTGGAATACCTGATGACTGCGAACATCCTGAACTGCCTGACGATGCCGCCGCCGCCACCACCGCCGCCACAGCCCGCCTCAATGCCCAGCCTGTCGCCATTGCCGCCGACAGTGGTAGAGGCTGGTGCAACGCCATCGTCAGGAGAACTCGTCAAGTCGTCAGGTCGAGTCCCGGTAGCCTCCCCAGCACTCTCGCTGCTATCGGACTCAGGATCGGAGTCTGCGGTTTTTGAAGAGACGTCAAGGTCGAGGATCACCCCCTACAGTCGCACGAAGAAAATCCTATCCTATACAAAATTCCAATGTCCCTTACCGATATCCCCCATGCCACCTACACCAACCAAACCACCCCGTAAATCCATCTTTTCCCCTGAACTTCCCTCCATAGACCTAACCCGTTCACCTACCCCACCCAAAATTGTTTGCTCCATTCCTCTTGACCAATCCTTGCCCACCCCCTTCCACCCCCATTCCTTCTAGCCAGCCTAATTCGGAGAAGCTCCAAGACACTACAGTAAAGCGTCCAACACAGAAACGTAAGCGCGTTAAAGCCCCTGCTGGCAAGGGTAAGAAATGCGATTACGCTCGGTTTTCAAGTGTGTTCGGGGTGTTGTGTTGCCAGAACCTTGCCTGTGCAGAAGGGGATCGCTGCCAACGACACCTCAAAAGTACAGTCAAATTTCGGCAATTCAAACCCTACACTCTTTATATTAGGCCTAAAACGTCCAAGTTCAGACATCCCCACGGCCCGCAACCGCGTGATATTAGAAGGCTAAAGGTTGATGAAAAATATTACTTTATTGGTCAAACCTATGGAGCGGGTAATAAGAAAGTAGAAATTGTTGTAAAAGGTGAAGGCCGCCTTTGTACAATGCAAGTACCACCTCGGATGGTACAAAGAGAATTTTTCATCCCTAAAGCCTATCTAATACGACGGGAAGGATGCCAAACCGTGTGGGAAATGGACTAGGACATGGGCCCACTAAAAAAAAAAAAATCAAAATTGTTAGGTTGTGTTGGACAATATTTAAAAGTCTTTTCCAAATTAATTTTTCCAAATTTAGTCTTAACCCTCTTAAAGTAAGGGAGAGGGGTATTATACAAGTCAAGTAATAAAAAAAAACATTTGACTTGTATAATACTTTAACCTGGCGGTGATGTAAAGTCACTGGGACAATCTCAAACCGTGTCCTTGAGGGTGAAGACTAAGTTACAAAAATCTTTAACAAATAAAAACTTACCTCCAAACACTTGTAGCTTGCTACAAGTGTTTGGAGGTAAAAATTTTTCAAAGTTTAAACGACCTTGACCCACATAAATTACTGTTAAAAGTAAAGTGCTAACCTTACAACTAATGTCGTGTATCACGTGATACCCCCCACTTTAACGCTCTTAATAAGCTTGTATGAGCCGTTCATTTGCTTCAGTCTGTTTCTGTACTCCGTAGTAAACATGTCACGGTACAATTACAAAGGTGGTGACTTCTTGATAGATCAACACAATGCTTGGGAAGTGCTAAATCGGCATAGAATGGAAGTTGAATATTGTATAAGACGAGATGGGTCTACATTTTATCTATGTATTATAAACAACCAAACTCATAAGTATGAACACTGGACAAAAATTAATTATAACAACATAGATGAGCTGTTTGCTTGGGTTTTTGAGGTGTGTAAAGTTATTGAAGAAACCAAAACGATGGGTGTGTTAAAGGTATGTAAAACCGATGACCGCGAAGACTAAGGGAAAGTTAGTGGAAGTCCTTAAGATTCCCCCCCCCCACCCCCACCCCCACCCCCACCTCCACCCCCACCCCACCCCACCCCACCCGCCCCCCACCACTACAAATAGGTATATATAGGAGTGGTAATCCACTGTCCGCTCATTCAGCTTGCAACTGTTAAGCCGAACGTTTCGCACCATGTCTGGCAACGCTTCAGCTTCTGCTTCTGCTTCTAACTCCGGCTCAGGTGTTGGGCCGATCCGATCGGGGCCTTCGTCAAGAAGTCGTGTCCGGTTCTCCGGCTTTGGTCCTGTGAGGAAGGAGTTGCGAAGCAGCGGAGCCTCTCAACCAACCACGTCGGACGCATCAACTCAGACCTCGCCAAGCATCATCGACTGGTACAATGAAGTGATAGAGGAAAGGGACAGAATGTTAGAGAATACTCGCAGTGAGCTACTTCATATCCGGAGTAAATGGGAGAAACTAATTAGGAAGTGTGAAAGCCTGTTGGACAGTGATGATAGTGAGGATGAGAGTGGATAGGTGTGTGTGGGTAAAGACTTGGACTGGGACTTGTGTGTTTGTATGAATGTGTGCGTGAATGTGAAATACAGAGCGGGGGATAGATCACTCTGTGGCAATGGACTAACATGCCACTTAGTGATCTATCCCCCGTTCTGGTAATGTTTTTGGATGGCCTTGACCCACTTGACCAAGGCTAGCCAATACCCCCACCACTGATAAGTGTATATATACGGGTATTGATGTGCAGTTTGGTTATTCTGCTTTGTACCGCTTAGCTGAATACTACACTTTTAACATGGCTTTCAACTCTCGGGCTTCTTCTTCTTCAAGAAGGCGTGCTGCCAACGTCCTGCCTGCTACTCGTGGACCTGCTCGACCATTCCATAGCATAACTGTTGCTCGGGCAAACGCCTGCAAAGCTCCGATGCTACGGACCCTGCTGGAGGTGAGTCGAGACGGGCAAGGCTTGCTTAGTCCTGGTCAACGGCAGGAGCAAGAGAGGCGTATGGCATACTTTAAGCTGCAGGGTGTAGTTCCCATCTTGAAGTTAGGCGACCCAAGAGTAGCAAGTGTCACCGAGGCAGCGGACTACATATCACACCTCCACACTGTTTTGGAAGTGAAGGACCAACAAATTGAAAAACTAAAAGAACAATTAAAACAATTTAACTTTAACCCGATGGAGTTTGTGGAGGCAGTGATGAGTGATAGTGATGATGAAGGAAGTGAATATATATTAGGTATGTAATGAAAGACTTGGACAGGGACATGTGTGTGTGTGTGTAGAATACAGAGCGGGGGATAGACTACTTTGCGGCAATGGACTAGCATGCTGCTTAGTGGTCTATCCCCCGCTCAAAGGGTACTTTTGAATGACCTTGACCCACTTTAAACGAAGGACAACCGGTTAACTGGTATAAAAGAGGGGGTCTGTACATCCCGACTTCATTCTGCTTTGGACCTTCCAGTGGAACGCTAGAAAATGAGTGGATCACTGATCATTGGTAAGGAGTGGGAGTATGTGACCATAAACTATTTAAATTGTAGAGTGATGTTAAAGAAGGTGTACGATATTGTTAAAAGAATGGTTGTTGAAGAAGGTAGGGTAGTGATTGTAGCGTGGAAGAAGAAGCAGTATACAGGACAACAAGTGAGAGCAAGTGACTTTGGGGGGAATAGTGTTTTTCAAATTGGACGAGCAAACTTGGTTAATTTGGACATTGTGTTTTGGGATTTGGAAAGGTTAATTGAAAATAGCGGCAAACATGGGGAACTCTTAATTGGCAGGGAGGACAGAGTATATGACTAAGTGTAAAAGACTGGGGGCTTATGTGTGTAAAGACTAGGACTTGTGTGGAATACAGAGCGGGGGATAGATCACTTTGCGGCAATGGACTAGCATGCTGCTTAGTGGTCTATCCCCCGCTCAAAGGGTATTATTGGATGGCCTTGACCCATATAAAGGTAGAAGGGGAATGAGTAATGGGAGGGGGAAATTGGTATATATGTAGGACTGATGAATAAAGCATTTAGTCAAGCATTTGTCTAGACACTATCAACAACAATGGAGAGCTTCAGTGTTGAGTTCATCCTCTTGGAAGAAGACATCAACGAAGTGGTGGAACTTATAGAGGATAAGACCAGCCAGGGCACATTGGAACTTGTGAATTGCGAACCGTTGGACAATGCCGCAATCGATAAGATTGCATATTTTATGATGCATTTTTATAACGAACAAACAACCAATATGGAGTTTGTGCAGTACCTTTATCAAAACCAAGTAAACGTGCGAGTGACAATTACTTGGTGGCAGTAATAATAAAGTGTAACATATGGATGTGGACTTGGATGTGGACTTGGACTTGAGTGTGGTCTGCGGAATAGAGCGGGGGATAGATCACTTTGCGGCAATGGACTAGCATGCTGCTTAGTGGTCTATCGGCCGCTCAAAGGGTATCTTTACGTGACCTTGACCCACATAAAATGTATAGTTGGTGGGGGTATAAAAAGGGCAAACCAATTGGATAGATACACCACTTTCATACCATGGCTCCACTTGACAACACCGTGTTCCATCGCGACAGAATTCTTTCAATTCTGGAGGTAATACCTGTAGAAGTTATAGAAGCAGAGGACCAACTACCTGCGGTTGACCAGGAAGAGGAGGAGGAAGAAATTATGGATATTGAAACGGATTCTGACGAAGCTGGTTTAACGGATAATGAAATGGACTTGCACGCCTACGAAACATTAGAGTCATCATCTGAGTCGGAAATTGAAGAAGAAGAAGAACAAGACACTCCTCATCGTCCAATGGATAGGACGTTAGTAGCCAGAAGAATTATGTATTGTCATCGCTACCTATTTCGTGATGAGAATGATTCCGACTCTGATGGTGATGTTTCACCTTTGTAAAAAGTTTAAACAAAAAGTCAAAAAAGAATGTGAGCGGGGGATAGAGCACTTTGTAGTAAATGATGCTGCTTAGTGCTCTATCCCCCGCTCAAAATAATAATTCCAAATGACCTTGACCTACATAAACTTGCTCAAACAGACGTCTTTGAAAAAACTTGTACAAATTATTGAATCTAGACCAAATATCATCAATTTATCAAGCCTACTGATAAATGTATTACAAACGGTTGTGTAAAGGCTAAATTTAGCACATGAGTGATAACCTGTTTCCATATGACGTCACTTTCCCCACCTATCTGCCTCGGATATAAAGGGTCCCGGTGGAGTGCGCTGCTCATTATTGCGTGGACATTCACAGAGTGTGCATTCAAAGCCAAACTGTTTGAAATGGCTCTTTGCGACATTTGTGGGGAAATCTTTCAAGACGAAGATCTTTTCACCCTACACAGAGAATTACATGAAGACGAAGATAAAAAAGAAGATATTACCATGGATGAAATAGACTTAGACTCAATTGACCGGTTTTTGGAAGAGCACCAGAAGCAGACGGACTACTGGGACAGCTATCTACAGCAAAGAAGAAGACCTAGTGTGATACAATTTGCCGGTGCTGGACCATCTACTGCTACAAGACCTATTGAAGAAGAAGACACCGAAGAAGAGGATATGGAAGAAGAACTGGAAGATGTAAGACAACTGCGCACCACGGCCTTGCCAGGACGAGTTGTAACACATTTCAAAATTAATAACGTTCAATTGGAACTGGAAACATTCATAACCCAGGCTAAGGAACTTGTTGGTCAAACTTTGAGGGAAGAACTACAAAGGCTAAATTTTATTAAATTTGGAATGGTGTTAGAGGCTATGTTTAACAATACTGATGGTGAAACAGCATTGAGAGCATTCATTACCAAAAATCGAACCCTTACCTTCACCTCCGACATTGATGATATTATTGAAGAATGCTTGGAGGAACTTATAACCAAACTCCAAGAACATGAAGGAAGAGGATCTGGATGGACTTTGTCATCAATTGAAGGTATGGATGTTAGGGTTCATAAACATGGATATGGTTTAAGAGGTAGTAGTTTTATCCCTCTACCAAAGAAAATCCAAAACACTAACTCGTGTAGAAATGTTCAAAATGAGGGTAATGAATGTTTCAAGTATGCAATGTTAACCAAGTATGTTAAAAACAATCCTTGTAGAGTTGGTAGAGAATATTACGAGAATGAACACCGCTACAACTTTCAAGGTCTCACCTACCCAGTTACCTTGAAAGACATTGACAAATTTTAAAAGAAAAATCCTGGCGTTTCAGTCAATGTTTTTGGTCTGGATGATTCGAACAACGTTTATCCTTTGCGGGTAGTAAAGGTTGAGCAAAGAAACCACACGGATTTGCTATTGATAACTAAGGGTGAAATTTCCCATTATGTATGGATAAAGGACTTTGAAGCCTTAGTTGTAAAACAATTGACCAAAAGAGTAAATAGGATTACAGTTTGCAAGAGATGTTTCTGCTTTTCTTGGAAAGATTCAAGACGTGGAGGATTGGACTGGTTATTGGAACATAAAAGACTTTGCAACGAGAACTATGAAGTAAAGATAAGTCTTCCACCGCCTACCCGAGCTTCAATACAATTTAACAAGACAGTTCACCAATACCGAATTCCACTAGTGGTCTACGCAGACTTTGAATCAACGTTAGTACCACAGGAGCTGCCGGACGGCGAAGTGACTAGAAGAACAAAATATCAGTTGCATCAACCCAACAGTTTTTGTTTACTAGTTAAATCAACCTTGTCTGAAAACCAATTGCAAGACTATGGTTTAACATCCACTCCAATACTCTACCGTGGTGAAGAAGCCGCTAAGTATTTCGTAGACCAGTTGTATGACATTGCTGAAAAGGTACAACGCTTGTATGGTAATATCGTACCTATGGAACCTTTGAATGAGAATCAACAAGAAGAATATAATCTGGCATCAAGATGTTATCTATGCGAGAAGAGTTTCAGTGAAGAAAATCCAAAAGTAAGAGATCACGATCACTTGACAGGTTTATACAGAGGAGCTGCTTGTAATTCATGCAATATAAATTACAAACTGCCTTACTTTATCCCTGTCGTGTTACACAATCTTAGCGGCTACGACTCCCACTTCATTATTCCAGAGTTAGGAAGAGATGATGGTAAAATTGATGTTCTTGCTACAACATTGGAAAAGTACATCAGTTTTTCAAAAACAGTAGGTAAAATTAAACTTCGCTTTGTAGACTCTTATAGATTTATGGCATCTAGTTTGAGCAGATTGTCTGAGAATCTACGAAGAGAAGACCTAAAAGAAACCAGCAAGTTTGTACCTGAAGATAAATTGGACTTAGTATTACGTAAAGGAGTGTTCCCCTACGATTACATAAATTCTGCAGAAAAATTTGAAGAAACCAGTCTACCACCGATTGAAGCCTTCAACAGCAAATTAAACGAAAGTGAAATCTCCGTTGAAGACTACAATCATGCTTGTAATGTTTGGAACCAACTAAACATTCAAACTTTAGGGGAATATTCAGACTTTTATATAAAACTGGACGTAACTCTGCTGTGCGATGTGATGGAAGAATTCAGAAACACCTGCTTCTCCGCCTATGGACTGGACCCTCTACACTCGTACACATCTCCAGGATTAGCATGGCAAGCTATGCTAAAGTCAACCAACTGTCGATTGGAACTTCTAACAGATATAGATATGGTGCTCATGATGGAATCTGGTGTACGGGGCGGTTTGACACAAGCTGTAACACGTCATGTCAAAGCCAACAACAAGTACATCCCCGGCTTCGACGAGCAACAACCATCGGTCTACCTTGGCTACTTTGACGCAAACAACCTTTATGGTTGGGCAATGTCAAATCCGCTTCCCTACGCTGACTTCAAATGGATCGACGCGGCCACCATCGGAGACATCTCACAGTTTCCAAAGGATGGTCCAAAAGGCTATATTTTGGACTGTGATTTTGAATACCCGGAGCACCTTCATGACCATCACTACGACTTGCCTCTTTTAGCCAAGACTGAAGTTTCACCGACAGGAAGATGGCCAAAATTGATGATGACCTTGGAGAATAAAGATCGGTATGTGGCTCACTACTGGGTAGTTCAACAGGCTCTTGAATTGGGTCTACGTATAGTGAGAATTCATAGAGCAATTGAATTCACCCAGTCTTGTTGGTTGAAACCATATATTGATTCCAACACTACAAGAAGAGCTGCAGCGACAACAGCATTTGAAAAGGACTTCTATAAATTAATGAACAACGCCATCTTTGGGAAGACCTTGGAGAACAAAAGAAAACACAAAAATGTAAAATTAGTGAGTGATCCTAGGAAATTGGAAAAATTAGTGCAAAAACCAAATTTCGGAACATCCATGATTATAAACGAAAACCTAGTCGCTGTCAGTATGAAGAAAACAACAATAGTCATGGACCGTCCGTTATACATAGGTATGTCGATTTTGGACATAAGTAAAACCCTGATGTATGATTTCCATTATAACAAAATGGTTAAACACTACGGAAGGGAAAACATTGGAGTCGCATACATGGATACGGACGCGTTTATCTACTGGATAAGGACTTTGGACATGTATGAAGACCTAAGGACTTTTCCATACAAAGAAGATTTCGACTTTTCTGACTATCCGAAGAACCATCCAAATTTTAATGAAAAAAATAAAAAAGTAATCGGAAAATTCAAAGATGAAGCAAATGGAATGCCTTTAGAAGAAATAGTGGCGCTGATGGCGAAATTGTATTCATTTAAGATGTACCACGAGAACAACACACCGACAGTCAAGAAAGCAAAAGGAGTGAAGACATCTTATTTGAAAAAACACGTAACATTTGACCACTACAAGACTTGTTTGTTTGAAGATATTACAATATCAGCAACATTCAACAATATCCGAAGCTTCAAGCATCAAGTCTACAGTGTCACCGAAATTAAAAAAGCACTGTCAGCTCGGGATGATAAAAGACACATTATGCCCGACAAAATCCACACTCTTCCTTTTGGCCACTACTCTCTAAACCCTATCAACTAGTAACCTATTCTTTGTCCTTCTACAACTTTGACCTTATTCCTTTTTCCTTCCGTAAAAAAATGGGGAACACGGCAAGTCAAACGCCGTGTTCCCCATTTTTTTACACAAGTTTGGATGACCTTGACCCATATAAATGATGTGAATATTTAAAACAACATTCATTGTGATTATACATGTGATACAACAAACATTGAAACCTGCAATATGAAGGACTTGAAGCAACAAATTGTCAACGAACTTCATAAACCTGCAAGAAGAAAGTTTCCACGAAGAAATACGGTGATAAAAGGAATTAATGATTTATATCAAGCGGATTTAATCGAAATGATTCCTTATAGCAAACAAAATAAAGGATATAAATACATATTGACTGTTATTAACTGTTTTTCAAAAATGGCAGATGCTTTACCACTAAAAGATAAAAGTGGCAAAAGTGTTACAAAAGCAATGGAAACAGCTATACAAAGAGACAAACATACTATTAAACATTTACAAACAGATGATGGAAAAGAATATTTTAATAAGGAATTTGCAAATTTAATGAAAAAACACAATATAAACCATTACTCAACCAATTCAGAAGTAAAAGCCTCAATAATCGAAAGATTCAACAGAACTTTAAAAAGTGCAATGTATAAAATGTTTTCCAACAGAGGATCGCACATATGGATTGATATGTTACCAAAACTTATAAACGATTACAATAACAAATTTCATAGGACTATCGGGATGAAACCAAACCAAGTAACTAGTAAAAATGAAAACCTTGTATTAAAACGTATAAAAATGAATACTAAACCAAAAGTTGAAAAACTAAAGCCTAAAAAATTTAATGTGGGTGATAAAGTGCGAATAAGTAAATATAAAGGTGTATTCAGTAAAAGATATCTGCCAAATTGGACCAATGAGGTTTTTACTGTATTCAAAGTACAACCTACAGTACCTGAGACATATATTTTAAAAGATAATAAAGGACAATTGCTTGAAGGAGGGTTTTATGGACATGAAATGTTAAAATCAACAGTAGGCGATGTATATTTAGTTGAAAAGGTGTTGCAACGGAAAAAAGATAAGGTCAAAGTACGATGGTTAGGATTTAATAAGACGGAAGATTCTTGGATACCTAAAAAGGATTTGACATAACGATAGGGAATCATTTTAGGTTGAACCATTACAAAGGATGGAGATAGTACCACAAAAAGAGAGTTTTACTATTAATAATATAGATGAACTCACAGTGGATAATTCAGAATTCAATAGTGGGAAACATGGCAATTTGTTACCAAACACCGTTCGTTGTCTGGTTACCGGACCTTCCAACTGTGGAAAAACTAATGTAGTATTCAATTTGATTACAAACCCTAAAGGATTACGTTTTAACAATCTATATGTATTTTCAAAATCACTACAACAACCAAAGTATCAATTATTGGAAAAGATACTGACTAATGTGCCTGAAGTTAAATATTTAAAGTTTAATGCAAGCGAGAGTGTCATGCAACCACAAGAAGCTAAACCATTCTCCGTGTTCATATTCGACGATGTATCTTGTGAAAACCAAAACACAATAAGAAATTACTTCGCTATGGGTCGACATAACAACATAGATAGCATTTATATTGGTCAAACTTACAGCAAAATACCAAAACAACTCATTAGAGACAATGCAAACATGTTAATTGTATTTAAACAGGACGAAGACAACCTAAAACATATATATTTTGATCATGTAAATGCGGATATGACATTTGAACGATTTAAAGAGTTATGTGGAAAGGCTTGGGCTGAAAAGTATGGGTTCCTAACAATTATGAAGGAACAACCGCTAAACAATGGTCGATACAGGATAGGATTTGATAAATTTATATTAATACATTGAACGTGGTATAAAACATTCATTGTTGTACAACACGTCTTGCTACAAACATGGTTAACCAAGAAAAATTAATAAAAGAAATAAAATCACTTAGTGATTCTATTCGGGCTAAAAACAGAGCATTGAAACTAGGTATTAGCGAGAGGGAGAAATTCCTTGAATCTACATTTAAACCTATTACTGAACCCTTGAAACAATTAAACAAAAAATTTGCTAAACCTGTATTGGAAGGAGATGCGATTGCACCTATTACGAAGTTTGAAAGAGAAAATGTAAAATCAGAAGATTTTAGTGATGAAGACCCGGAATCCTCTACATATAGTGGTTTTACCGGTGGAGAACCCGAAAGAGAGCTAGAATCACCGGACTATAGTGGAATAAGAGAATTATATGAAGTAAAAGCCAAAAGAGGACATGAAGTTGTGTCAACTGCTAGTGAAGAGGAAAAAGAAGAAGAAACAAGGGAAGGTCCGTCAAACATAAGCTTGTTGGGTGAAAACATTCATAACAAAGGACCTTTAGGAAGGAAATACATGATAAAAATGTTAGCTGGAACAAATCCTAATAAAAACTACCATAGTTATGGAGTAAGATTAACAGAAGACGGTTTAATGGTTGGTAATAGCCCGGTAAACATTGATGAACATGATAATATTATTGTTGGTGATCAAAGATATAAGGGCACAAGGGGATTATTTGAATTATTATTTGAAAATAAGCCTTTAGAATTGTTAGTTAAAGAAAAAGACATGGAAGCATATAAAAAGATTTTGGAACAAACTAATGCATACAGGAGGAAGTATTCAGCTGACCAACCTGTTTTTAGATCAAAGTCTTTAAAATATAGAGAATTTGTATCCAAGTTAATACCAACAACGAGAAGACAACCAATGCCAATAATACCAAGAAAACCTGTAAAACGAAGGTTTGTGTCATCCACTTTGGATATAAGTGCTCCAGAACCAAGAAAAAGAAACAAATCTGTTACAGGTACAGGTTTAATGAAGAAACTATATAACACAAATGTGATTTATTACAATAATATCAATAAATTGGTGGATAGAATGAAACTAATACATGAAGCTAAAGAAGCGGGTCATACTGGATTGGAAAACGAATGGGTGGCTTTAGTGGATGAACTCCGAAACCGTGGGGTAATCTCATAAAAATGCGTTACTCCCTAGAATACTATTCAGTTGCACCATGAGTGTCGACAAGTTCGGACGTTACTCCTCGGATGGGTTATATTATGCGAATAGTTTAAAAAGAAGTGCTGGTTTACCACAAACACCTGATGGAGATTATGATATGAGTAATAAAAGGTTAAAAAACATAAAAGATCCTACGGATGAAAACGATGCAATAAATTTAAAAATATTAAAGGAAAAGATATCGCCAACATTAAGACTACAAAATAACACATATGACGCAGAAGATCATAGAATCATCAACGTTGGTAAACCAAATCAAAACGGTGATGCAATAAACAAAGGTTATTTGTCATCTGAATTAAAAAATACGTTGAAATTCAATGGGAAAACGTATAGTGCTAACAATAAACGTATATCCAACGTAGATGACCCTAAAGATGCAAAAGACAGCGTAAATAGACGCTATTTACATTCCTTGATACCTGAAAAGACAAAAGATGGATTTTCTTTTTATAAATTTGTTATTAACGATATAGGTTATCCAAAAAATGAAAATGATGCTGTAAACCTCAAATATATAAAAGATCATTGTGTCATACGTGATGTAGGGGTTATAGATTGTTTTGGTAATTGTTTAGCAAATGTTAAAGATGGTTCGGCGCCATCAGATGGTGCAACAGTGGGTCAAATGATGGAAACCTTAAAACAAGAAACAACCTCTTTTGTAAAACAAAATCAAGTAGTATCGAAGCAAGGGGATGAATTCGTTCAAGGTAATGAAAAATTTAATTTATTAACATACAAAAATAATGCTTGGGATTGCATGGATAAAAAGTTATCAAATATGGGATGGGGTCATGAGGATCATGATGCAGCTGCTTTATCACAAACCGTACATTTAGATCCAAATCATTACTTTGTATATTTTACATGTAATGATAAAGTGATAAAACACTTGAAAGAAGGAAGAGAAGCAAATGATGCTGCAACTGTAGGACAGACCATTACAACATCATTAAAGGATAGTAAAGTGTATAATTGTAATAATAAACGTATAACAAACCTTAAAGACCCTGAACATGTAGATAATGCTGTCACTGTTAATTTTCTTGTAAAAGTTTTAGGTAATGCGATATTTGATTTACACAATCATTTTACACCAGATATTCTTCAAGGAAAATCGGGTCATAATACTTATGATGAATCCATGAGAGGTGAATATATTAAACGAGAAATTTATAATAAATACTTTATTAACCCTAAAACGAAAAAGTTTAGATCATCAGATTGGGGTGATATTGATATTTAATTAAAAAACTCAATAAATGACTTCATTTATGTGCAACCTGTCATAGAGGTAACACATAGGATACGCTTTTCGAATATAAAAGACAATCATGGCATTTCATTACACCAGTCCATATCGAGACACTATACGGAAAGGAGGCGGTATCACGTCCACAGCGGTTTCTCTGTTAAGTAAAGCTTTAAACCGTATTTCAGTAGGATCTATCGTAAATAGAGCAATAGACGCTTTACCATACGAATTTCATATACCGGGAGGTTATCAGTATTGCGGACCAGGAACTAAATTGAAAAAACGACTGGAAAGAGGTGATCCAGGCATAAACAAGTTAGATCAGGCTTGTAAAGAACACGATATCGCATATTCCACGTTTGCCGATTCAAAAAATAGATCGATAGCAGACAGAAAGCTTGCGGACATAGCTTGGCAACGAGTAAAATCAAGTGACGCTAGCATAGCAGAAAAAGCAGCAGCTTTAGCAGTAACAGCAGGTATGAAGGCTAAAACAGCAGTAGGAGGTGGAAAAAGGAGGAGAAGAAGGGTAAAAAGGAAGTCAACCACAAGAAAACATGGAGGAAATATAAGAAGACGACGATCTAGCAGAAAAGGCAGGAAGAAGCCCACCGTGTGGTCAATGGTAAAAAACGGGGCAGGTCTTTACCTAAGACCTTATCGTGCATATTAAATGAAAGAAATCAATTGGTCATACCACATAAAGCATTAACCAATATTGAATTATTTAAATATATTTCCTGTTTAAAAATACCATTTTTCCGCGGTGTGTTTATGAAAGACAGTTTACCAAAGAAAATGTGGCAGAATGAGACTGGAATTGTAAATTTGGATAATACTGAAGGGCCTGGCACCCATTGGGTTTGTTATAAGAAACTAAATAACAATGTATATTATTTTGATAGTTTCGGTAATTTGCCACCACCAAAAGAACTTCAAAATTACTTTAAATCTGCTAAAAACATATATTATAACTATAAAAGAGAACAACCTGATAATACTTCAATATGCGGCCATTTATGTTTGGAATTTCTAGCTAAAAGTATCAGTCACTATTGAGATGTCTTCCTATACGGTATCATTAACAGGAAAATCGTCCACTTTACGAAGTATCCTTTTTCCAGCGTTACGCTTGCAAAAAGGAAGGTTTTGGGAGGCGGCACTATTGGATTTTACAACTTACAACTCTATTCCCAATGTTACGGAAGGTAAAAATAACGTATTGCATTATTATAAGGGAAAAGATGCCAATGGGAAATTTAGAGACTTACAAGAGTGCAGGTTACCCACAGGTTCTTATGAAATTGATCATATAAATGAATTTTTGCAAACTAAAATGGGAAAAGACAATATAACATTAAAAGGTAATAATAATACGATGAAAGCTGAAATTACTTCCAAATATTATATAGATTTTACTCAACCAAACTCAGTTGGTGATTTATTAGGATTTTCCAACGATGAGCCTGTTTTAGAACCAGATGTAACACATTCCGGTAAGAAAACAGTAACAATATTAAAAGTCAATAGTATAGACATAACTTGTAACATTATACAAGGAGCTTACAGGGATGGGGCTAACACCCATATCATACATACATTTTACCCAAGTGTACCACCTGGATTTAAAATTGTTGAAAAGCCACAAAACCTGGTATATCTACCGTTGAACACCACTTTCATTTCAGACATCGTGTTGAGCGTATTGGATCAAGACGGTAACTTGGTAGACTTCAGAGAAGAGCCTATTACGATTAGATTACATTTAAAATCGACACTTTAATACAAAAACCATGGGTTTAACATTTAAAAGCGAACAACCTACGGGAAACCGCATTAGTAGCTCTTCAGCTGTGGAGGAGTTAACACGCGAGAACATTCGTTTCTTAGAGAGAGTTGGATTAAAATTAACCGATTATGGATATACTGGATATAGCGCAGGGTCCAACATTCGACGAAACCCTATGGGAAAAAGAATATCACACCCACAACCCTTACACTTCATCGAAATTAAACAATAACGATGAAATTCGTATTCCCATACAACATCAAGACATTTACACACTACCATGTGAAAGTTACTCGTATATTGAAGGAAAAGTTACTAAAAAGGACGGTACTACTGCTGGTACAACAGTTCCATTTATAAATAATCCTATGGCTTTCCTGTTTGATGAAATTAGATATGAAATATCAGGTGTAACAGTTGATTCTACTAAAAAAGTAGGTATTACAACGACTTTAAAAGGACTAACATCTATAACACCCAATGAAACCAATTTACTTAAACCTGCCGGATGGGTATTACCTACAATTGACACGATCACTCCAAATTCAGATGGATATTTTGATTTTCATATTCCATTACGTTTGTTGCTTGGTTTTGCTGAAGATTATAGGAAAATAATATTAAACGTTAAACAAGAATTAGTTTTGTTGAGGTCTTCTAACGATAAAGACATTATTAAAGCTGCAGATAATACGACTGATGCGACTTTAGAATGGAAATTAAAATTAGACAAAATTGTATGGAGAGTTCCTCATGTTAAATTAGCTGACGAGCATAGAATGCTACTTTTAAGAAAATTAAAAGCCGATCGTGATATTGTTATTCCATTTAGAAGTTGGGAATTCCATGAGCATCCCAGTTTACCTACTACGGATCGACACACTTGGACTGTTAAAACATCAAATTATGTAGAACGAGCCAGGTATATTATATTTGCTTTACAAACAGGTAGAAGAGACGACATCACTAAACATGCAGGACAATTTGATCATTGTGACTTGAAAAATATTAAAGTTTATTTAAATTCACAATTCTTTCCATACGACAATTTAAATGTGTCATTCACTAAGAAGAAATACAGTATATTGTACGATATGTACGCAAGATTCCAAAGTTCATATTACGGTAAAGCAAATACACCTTTATTATCACCTTCAAAATATTTCGATGCCTACCCAATAGTTGTAATTGATTGTTCTAAACAAAATGAATCAGTAAAATCATCAAGTGTGGATATAAAAATAGAAATGGAATTCAACGCGGCTATACCGGCTAATACAACTGCATACTGTTTAATTCTACATGATAAAATTGTAACATACACACCTTTAACTGGAATTGTTAAGAATGTACTGTAAAAACCGGTTTTGTTTCATTCCGCGAGTATAAAAGCAGAGCGTACAGGCCGCTCCTCATCAGTTTGTTGCCTACTGTTGTATGGGTAGCATCGTATTCAATATGGCTTCTCCTAGTGGTACACCTGAAAATGTGGTAGATATTGAGAAGGAGATATCTGAGTTTTTAGATCTTCAAGGTCACCAGGAAGGAGGTGAACAAAACGTTTGCGGACAACTTCACGCCAGTAATAATGTTGAAGAAAAAGTTAAAAGAAGAAAGACTATACAAAAGAGAAAAAGGGATACTGAAGATAATATTTCTCCAAACATATTGAGTGAGGTATTTTTGCGAATATTTTACCCAATCTCTTCCAGTTTGGACAAAAGTGTTTTAATCGGTGTTATGAAATCGACAGATTATTCCCCTACTGTAATTTTAACTCACGGACCCAAAATGATTTACGGACAGTGCTTGGGAATCGTTTATGAAACACTTGCATCTGCTAGAATGCTATTTAAGTAGTAACATGTTTGGAAGAAAGACAAGAGTAGGACTTTTGGATTCAAATGTGGAAATCGATATTATTAAACAACGTGGTGATCATCAGCTGCGGTTTAGAGACACAACAAGACATGATAACAAAATTCAACTTAATCGAGAGGAGTTTTTCATTTTAACTTGTGCTACTGAACCTATAACAAGATACTTGAGACAACTGGTGTTTTCAAGTTCGATTATTAAAGATTATCTGGAAGACACTTTGGACAAACAACCGGACGCACCTATAATATACGGACCTGTGGATACTTCTATATTTAATAGAGTTCCTCATGAAGTACAAATGTGGAGACAATTGGAAAAGTACGCTCAACTACATAAGAAATCAGTAAAACAGGAAGAAGAGGAAGATGGAGGAGAAGAATCAAGTGTTAGTGATGAAAACGAAAACAAGGAAAATATAAAGATGGAAACTTAAATGACAATGGTTAGTTTTTAAAACAATAACCAACTTTTTGTGGGGTTAGGCCTATTGGGGACGGTGCCCACGTTAAATATACACCAACGCGCCAACAACTGTACGGCCTGGTATAAAAGTAGTACCTACCGTGGTGTGGAAATCAGTTGACCTCCTGACTTCGTAATGAGCAGACGTGTGGCCTTCAAAATGGACAAGGGAGAAGAAGAACAAGTAAAGTCCAAGCCTGGTATTATTGAGTTTCAAGCGTTTCGTGGTAATGATGATAGATTCATTATAAAAGAACTTGTGTTTTTGGACATGAATACAAGTGTTCCTTATTCGTTTTTATTTAAACCACCATGTTCTTATTCATCTTTAACTAGTAAAGCCGCTACTACCAACAGATGGATTTCAAAACACTTCCATCATATTGATTGGTATGATGGTTTTACAAGTTACATGGACTTGTATCACATTATGCATCATTTTTCAGACAAGTTTACCAATATTTACACAAAGGGGCTGGAAAAGAAAAGATGGATCGAAGGATTTACTCATGTTCCGGTTAGTGATGTGGAATTGGATAAGAATTATCAATACATGCTGGAAACAATATGTATTTGTACAAAAAGCCTAGAACATGATAAAGATAGACATTGCGCTTTGAAAAATGCCTATAAACTCGCCTCTTACCTTCAAAGTGGGGAAGTGGGGAGTGGTGGGGGTAACGGAGAGTATATAAGTGAGGAGCAGACCGGGACCTGGCATGAGTATTACTCGAGATTCCGAGACGACAACATCTCCGAGCAAGAAGACGATCTGTAACCTGACCATGGCATCTCACCAGTTCCTTCAAACTTTGGTCGAGCAGTTCAATGCTCACTCCAAGTCAACAATATTACCTGTGAAGAAGTGCTCTGAACTAAAAGATGAAAAGCACTACATAATCCATGCTATGAAGAAGATGGAGACTACAGTTGGGGAAGCCATCTGCTGCAGTCTCAGCGAGGCACCGTTTACTCCGGGGGATGAGCCCAAGTTCCAGGTGTACCTGCCCAAGAGATTCGTCCATCTTCTACAAAACGAGGACCTTCGCTCTATTCAACCCGGCTGTCTATACCTGGTGTCCCACGGCTGCACAGGTAGCAACTCTACAGAGTTGACCATCCACATTGCCGACAAGCAGCAGTGTTAGATTTAAGTTTTAATGTTGTACATATGTTATTGTAATGTTTTATAAATAAATCATAAAAGACAAAAAAAAAATAAGAAAACAAAAAATGCAACATATCAATACGTGAAGTTTGTCACGTATTGATATGTTGCATTTTTTTTAAACTTCGCGGGTGACCTTGACCTTTGACCTTTGCATTTCACAATTACCCCCCACTACCATAATTACCCCCACTACCACACTAGGATTCAAACCTGCTTGGATGCGAAACACGGTCAGTCTGTTGCCAACTAGCAAACGATGAGCACCTTGTACGAGCTTTGCTTACAACGAGTTATAACTGACGCATCTTTATTCCAGACGGCTTTACAAGATAATATCCCTATAACAGTAAAGCAGGATATCGAAGAGTACAAGAAAGATAATAGAGGGTATTCGGGATACTCCTGGTATAGGTTCCAAGACGGGGAAAAGTTTTGTAGGCCTTGTGGCGATGCTGCCGTCAGAGACCTTCGACAGTTCGTACAGGAAGGTGGTAGAAAACAGTTCGGATTTCTAGCACCGATGTTTAGATTTGAAAACTACAAGGACACCTGTGCTATTTGCTCCATCCCATTGTATCGATGGAAAAAGTTTAGAAGTGTTTAATTGGATCTTCCATACCCCCACCACCATTACCCCCACCACTTTTTCATGTACCTCCAAACGCTGTGCCTCGGCTTCATTTCTACTCCAGCAGCCAACCTAGCAACATCAGGATGTCTCTGAACGTCAGTTGCGCAAGTTACGAGGAGGTGAGCATCAAGACTCAGCAGGAGCTAAACGACTTGTACAAGGAGTTGCAGCTGATGGTGGCACGAGGCTACCGTATAAACGTGCAAGTTTACGCTTGCAATATACGGAACACCCGGCAGTCAAAGGAAGAGCCTGGACACTCCTCGACAGCTTCCTCACCGACGTCCATGAAGACCGAGCCGGACAACTTAGATTACTTCAGCTGACTAGCAGTTGTATTTCTTGTTCTAACCATTGTAGAATATGTTTATTTTTTCATTATATTAAAGAAGTAAATGAGCAAAGGCACCTATCTTATTACTGACATATGAGCTCAGTAACAAGATAGGTTTTTTTAAAACACGGTTTGAATGACCTTGAAACTTCCCCCTCCACTGCTTTACTACCCCCACCACCTGACTATCAATGTACATGGCACATCACAATTGGAAACCTCATTCCATCTTCAACAGCCAAACCGACAACATCAACAATGGCAAACCTACCAACGGATAAAACATGTCCTCACGTTTGCTGTGACTTCGTCCACGAGTTGGAGAAGAGGATGCAGGAGAGGGCGATACGAAGAAAGCAGATACACTCAGAAAATATCATGATAGTCAACGGCTATCTTTTATTGTTCGGCCTTATTATGGTTGTACTTTTCATACTGTATGGCATAGTCACATGTGTCAAATTCAAATTCAAATTCAAATTCAAATTCATTTATTCCATGATATATACAAAGTTGCAGTACAAAAAAGTTACAAAATGGAATTAATTCCCACATAGACTTCTCGTCTGTGTGTGGGGATGAGTTATCAGTCCTCTTCACTGCTTACTATACACGAATGTTGGAACTTAAATATGAACTTAAATAATACAAAATTAATTGACTAAGAATATCTAATTGAGGTATAGGAGTTTTAATGACATATAAACATCAACAAAATATGCTATGCCCGACGAAAAGGAGAGAAAAAAAAAAAAAAACTTAAGATTTTCTTTATATATAAAGCTTGTCTGATGTTAAAAATTACGAAAATAAAAAAGAAAAAAGGAAAAGTTTTGAGCAAGATCACGACACTCAAGTCACAATAATTTTGTTGATCAAGAAAATTATTGTAGAACAAATTATGCATCTAGTACCGGAAAGGAAAACTTAAGTGATATTGTGTTAGTTATATGGTGACCGTATCAGCGCCTCAGCCCCTTCCGCCCCAAGGCGAAAAAGCCACTCCTGGACGCTTCTCTTGTACGACAGGACACTGCCTCTCTCAGCCTCACGAATGTCAAGTGGAATATTTCTATAAACTAAGTGAGCTAAATAAAAGGGACTAGACAAATATATTCTGTGACTAAGTCTGGGATTTTCAAAATTTATTCTTTGCCTGCCTCTTGTTTCATAACTGTGATTTAAAACTGTAAAAATAGTATTTTTCTTTGTTTTAATGTAAATTAAAAGTGTTTTCAGATATAATTGTCTAGTGGTCAATACAGGAAATTCTTGAAACAATAAATTAGTAGGGTATAGAATATTTTTCTTTAAAATAGCTTTGATGATTGCTTTCTGTGATACATTAAGTGGTTCCAATGTAGAGGAGGAGGCCGCCCCCCACCCCAAGATTCCATATTGCAAGACTGACTGCACATAGGCGTAGTAAGCAATCCTGCAGTGCTCCGCGGACAGAACCTGACTCAACTGTCTGAAAGCATAAATTAGCTTCCTGAGTTTTTGCTTTAAATACTGTACGTGTGGAGCCCAACACGATTTTTTATCAATAATTACACCAAGATACTTATACTGCTCCACACGCTGCACTATACCACAGTCACAGTCAGCAGCCCGCGGGTCACCACAGGAATGCAGCCGCAGCTCCCTCGGGCCCGGATCCTGATCAGTTCTAAAAAATATTGGCAAATGTTTAGTTTTATCGACGTTCACAGTGAGAGTATTATGATCAAACCAGTTTTTTAATTTCACAAGATCCGAGGAAGCCGCAGCATAAGCCTCCTCCCACGTGCAGCCAGATGACACAAGCGCTGTGTCGTCAGCAAAAAGGAATAATTTTCCCTGGGTGTTGATTTTAGATATATTGTTAATATAAATCAGAAATAACAAAGGACCAAGAGTACTACCCTGAATAACTCCAAAGTTAATGTCATCAGTGTCACTATTAACACTGTTAATGGTGACAAACTGTTTCCGCTGAGAAAAATAGCTAATAAACCAATTTAATGAAACATTTTTAATTCCACAATTATATAATTTATTTATTAATTTGTCTCTGTTGACTGTGTCGAAAGCTTTAGCCAGGTCCAGAAATGTTACCAAAACCTTCCGCTTTTCTCCTATTTCATGTACTATTACTTTGTGTACATCAAACAATGCATCTGAAGTATTTTTTCCTGACCTGAATCCGTATTGGCAATCCGTTATTATTGACTGTTGTTCCAAATACAATGATAGCTGAATTTTTACACACTTCTCAATTACTTTATCAATGCAAGAAAGCAATGAAATTGGTCGAAAATTAATCACTGAGCTTTTATCACCGGATTTAAAAATTGGAATAACTTTAGAGACTTTTAATAAATTTGGGAATTGCCCTTGTTGTATACTTGAATTAATTATATGAGATAATGGTTGAATCAAACTATGTACATTGTCCTTGAGGAACTGGGATGGAATATTGTCACTGCCTGGTGCAGAACCTCCCTTAATACTCATAACAATATCGATGATCTCTTGATATGTGATTGGCCGTAGCGTAAATTCAGAATCCACCGAGTGGTGGGCGTCCTCCACCTCTGGTGTACCCCTAGGGTGAATGCTGTTTGCAAGATTATAGCCTACGGAAGCAAAATATTTGTTAAAATTTTTAGCAATTACTTCAATTTCGGTTGGAGAGACAGTGCCCTGCCGATCCACAAAAGCTTCCACCGGGAACCTATCCTTACTGCCTGGCCGACCAGATACTTCTCTCACGATTTTCCAGAACTTCTTGGTGTCCCCGGCAGCTTCGTTAATTTTATCCTTGTAAAAATTATATTTAGTCCGCTTAATCAAAGAATGCAGAAGGTTGCGGTACCGAATGTACCTGTTACGTAAGTTAAGATTGTAAGGTTGGCGCTTGAGCTGTTTACTCAAACTGTCCCTCTTCCGCATCGAAACGACCAGACCATGGGTAATCCATGGTTTAATTTTAAAGTGTTTTGCGTTACATTTAACATTAGTAGTATTTAATGAAATTAAACTTTGAATGATGGTTACAAATTTCTCTAAACTTTGGTTCACGTTGTGGCAAGAAATAACTTCTTCCCAATTTTGATTAAATAAACTTTCCTGTACTTTATGCCAATTCGTTATTTTCTTCAGTGTTGAATTATATTGTCGGTTCTGATTGACCTTATATAAAGACATTTGCAAAACAGTTGAATAATGATCAGTAATATTTGTGTGAACAACGGCAGATTTAGTATCAATTTGCTTTTTTAGTTTTACAAAAATGTGGTCAATACAACTATTACTGGCAGATCGAGTAATTTTGTCTATGCATGAAATAAAACCAAAATCATAAAGTATGTCAAGGTATTTTTCCTCTGGAGAGTTACTTGCGACATTCAAAATATTACAGTTAATATCCCCAGCTAAGATAAATGAATTAGAAGAATTATTGTTTTCCATGCAATAGTTACTTAACCCCTCTAAAAAGTGCAATATATTTGAATTAGGACTCCTGTATATGGCCAAAAGCTGGAAAGTATTACCTGCCCAAGTGAAAGTCAGCGACAAGGTCGTGGCCACTCCACCCAGGAACAGTTGGGTGCAGGACGCTGATAACGTGTTATCAAGATAGACAACAATGCCGTCGCTCTGGTTAAGATTATTGTACGATCTAAACATATTGTATCCTTCAATACTCATTAGGTCACTGTCATCATACAACCAAGCTTCAGTTAAAATTATACACTGAAATTTAATGTTGATACTGTTAAGAAAAACTAAAAATTCGTCAAAATTCTTATTATAACTTCGTATATTTTGTTGCATTATCCTAAAAATAGTTTTATTCTCCTCTTCCTCGGGGCAGCAAAATTGTTGAACATTTTCACAAGAACAATCATGACATAGGTTTACTAACTCATCATAGTCCTCCCTCATATAAAATTATACAAGGTAAAAGTGTGCAGGTTTGCACTTGGCAAAGAAACAACAAATGTAAATAATAGCATTCATACACATAAATATCAAAATGTAGAAAATAACTATTTAAATAAGACAGCTGGGTTCAGTAGCCTATTAATATAAATTACGGTGTCAAAACAAAAAAAATACGACATATTTTTATTTTTGGTATTCCAGCTAGGCTTAACTAAGAAATCTATTAACCCGGAAATGTCATACCATTTTTACTAAACATAGATGTTAACCTAAATGACAACTGAATAGTTTAACTATTGGTGATTCTTTAAATGTTGTTCAAATAAATTCAAGCTCACTATTTGTGATAAGGAAAAAAAAGGAATTAGTTACGTTATTTAATCTTGAAAAGTAATTAAGTTTATAAGAATGCCATTGAATGCCATGTCGGCAAGGTTGCAGAAGAAAACGCTCGCCACCATCAATTGGAAAGTTTCAATGTTACTTTGTAGGTTTTCCTTTTTTTAAAACTCCGTTTGGATGACCTTGAAAATTCCCCCACTACTCCACCACACCCCCCACCACTTCACCATGTTCCTGCATGAGCATCATATCAACCGTCATTCCTTGTCCGACAAGCAACCATGGCAGACAACAACACCATCAGCCAAGCTGACTCCACTACTGATGTCGGTACAAGTACGGGTTGGACACTGTCGATCGATAGTGTACACTATTTGGAAACGATTTGCGAACGGATGAAGGAAATACTGCGGGACAACCCTGGGATCATAATACAAATGAATTTAAATTATGATTGGTCCCAAGTTAGAATGCAAGGGGACGATAACAACGGTCAACAATCTCCACAATATTCGCCGATGTCCCCGATCTACCCTTACGGCGAGTCTGACGTTGATGAAGATGAGGCTAATGAGGATGTGGGGGACAACGAGGCTGAAGAGGAGTAACCTTCATTCCTTTTTTTTAAACCCAAATTGGATGACCTTGAGAATTCCCCCTCCACTATTTCCTTTTTTTTAAAACCCAAATTAAATGACCTTGAAAATACCCCTTCCACATACTTTTGGTTTACCCCCTCTACTTTTCAATACTGTTACCACAGTCTGTAGCTCACATCATTCCTTGCTTAGCTATCATGGCGGACAGCACTCTTTCTCGAGTTGACTCCACTACGGATGAAGAATGGCCATTTTCCTGGAATGTTCATCTGCAAGACTCGGCAGAAGTGGATATGTTGCATGAGAAATTGGTGTATGTATTAAACGAAAACCCCAACATTGAATGTAGAATGACTATGGATTTCGATGCGACAGGGGTCCACACTCAACCTTCCACTTCCAGCCAGCCTGAGCCTCAGCTACAGCCGAAGAACTTTACACATCCTTACACTCCAATACGGCCGGAGGATGTGGTTATCAGCGAGGCAGACTCTACTACAAGCTATATTGAGCCAACAAATTGGAAGCTTGTTGTTGACACCTTACACAAGGTCGACTTAATATGTGACAAATTAAAGGAATTGATGATGCAAGATCCTGGTCTTCGTTTTAAAATTGATTTGTTTTTCATCTGGGGAGCACCTGCACGGGGCTCTTCGTCTGACAGCTCTCTAAGTACAACGGACGAGGAGGAGGAGGACGACTAGTTATCTTTTTTAAAACTCCGTTTGGATGGCCTTGACCTTTCCCCCTCCACTGAGTTTATTTAAGGTGCACTCTCAATGACTGCAGCATCATTTCATCGCGCACCTTCACCACAGCAACATGGAGAGTCAACTCAACTACTGTTGCGAACAGAAATGTTTTTCATGGCCAAATGACATTGATGTTGCGGATGGCCTGGCGTGTAGAAAATGTGAAGCTTTTGGTCAATGCATGTGTAAGTGCAAGTCTTGGAAGAAGCCGAAACCAGAGTTGAAGACATTCCATGTGTACCAGATGAGAGGGCATAAGTACACTTGTTGCCCTGAACGTTGCATTGAATTCACACTAAAACAGCTAACTGGCTGCAAATTGTGCAACAATCATTTTGCAGGTTTTTGCAAACATTATTTAGGAGCCTGTCAGTACAGATCAACTTGGCATACAGAAGCACTCACTATCAATGAAATCGCTATAGATACACAAGAGTAGTCTTTCTACTCTTTTCTTTTTTTAAAACTCCATTTGGATGACCTTGACCTTTCCCCCTCCACTCACCTTAGTTTATATAAACCCCATTCCCACTGACCACAGCATCACTTCATCGTGCTCCCTCGTCAAAGCAACATCAACTATGGGAAGTAAGCGCATCTCATGTTGCGAGCATAGGTGTTTGGAGATTCAAGGCGTCACATATTGTGCAAAGAAGCGTTGGGAGGAAGAGACGGGGACAACCTATTGCTGTGAGGATAAGTGTTTCCTCTTACCAAAGTGGCAAGTGGATGGGCTGGCCTGCCGGCAATGTGAATGCTTCGGATGTTGCAGGTGTAGATGCAAGAACCAACAGCTGCCACCACCGGTACTACAAAATTTCAAAATCTACAAATCCAACTACTTTTATACTTGTTGTCCGCAGCGGTGTATTAAGTTTCACTTCTCCAATCTTACCAATTGTCGGAAGTGCTACGGACAACCTGATGGGTGGTGCACCTGTTTTCTGGACTCCTGCCGCTACAGATCGGATTGGTTTACAGATCCGTTAGAAATTGATGAAGTCGCCCAGGAAGCACAAGAGTAGTCTTTCTACTCTTCAACTTTTTTAAAACTCCATTTGGATGACCTTGAGATTTCCCCCTCCACTTCCCCATATACCTAGAGTACACAGAGCCTGACAGTCAGTCACTCGGTGGCTGTCGTGGGGTGCGCATCGGTGTCGGCGCTCCGTTGTTAGGTTTTCAAGGTCACAGTAATATGAAATTGTTGGTGTTGTGCTGGTTCAAGGTCACCTGAGGGATAACCGATTGCCCATTTAGGCAGAGTCATGTCAGAAACTCGAGTTTAACTTGGCACTTTTGCCGTTTCTCGTCGAAAATTCGCTCCAAGTGGTCAAGGTCACGGGGACTCGGATGAAACTCGGAGCGTAGTGCGAGAAACGGCAAAAGTGCCAAAAAATTTTAAGTTTCGGCGTGACCTTGACCTTAGTGGCATCGGTGACGTCATTTTGATGACGTGAGGGGTGATGACGTCATCAGCACGTCATTTCTGTGACGTCATGGGTGTGACGTCATCGAAATGACGTCATTGGTGATGACGTCATCGATGACGCAATCGATGACGTCATCGATGACGTCATCGGTGAGGTCATTGACCTCGATGACGTCATCCCTCAGGTGACCTTGAACTGAGCCAGCACCAACAATTTCACACTACTAAAGTTGTTTTCTGAAAAAGTTTAATTGTTTTTTTTTTTTTTTTATTGACTATACTGTACTATTATTATTATTATTATATTATATTAAATAGTATATTATATATAAAATATATATATAGTATATAATATATATATATATATATATATTATATATATCATATATAGTATATTATTATATAAAGTGGCTAGTTCTTTTAAGTAAACTGCGCTATTTGATCATAATGGTTACGGACAATAGCAGCAAAGCTGTGGGTTTGAACCCATGTTTTGCAGTAGTTTTTTTTATTACCAGTACTGTATTGGGCATTTATTAATATCACCTTAATTTCTCTAATGAGTTCTACGCTTATATGTGTAGGATAGGGGAACTAAGTCAAGTAAAACTAAAGATATCCCCAACTTTTAAAAGAAATTTTACTCAGAACCTGAACAGAAATTCTTCGTACAAGGGTAACAAATCTTGAACATGTAGAGGAACTGAAGATAGTTTCAGTTTCTTAATGCTCCAACTTCCAAATCCTCTCAATTCGCCTGTGAACAATTTTTTGAATATAAAATAAACTCTATTTTAAACTAAGCGTAGCATTGTTGCCTCAAAATTAGTGTCTTATAAATTCATATTTTAAAAGTAAAATAATATCCATGCACTGCATATTTTATCTCGTTGCTCACTATCGTAAATGTGATTCGTGTCACGATATTTTCCATGTAATATAATAATAATAAGCTTGGACACATAATCTAAGCTATAACTTAAGATACCTATATAAGTAACTGTATTTCATATACAAATATTTTCCATTTAATATTATGTATGAGAAATTATTTAAGATATATATGTTAAAAATATGGAAATGAAACAGAGTTTTCGTCTATAAATTAAGACACATCGTCTTAATATAGTAATTGAAACAAAGATGAAATTCAAAACATTCTGAGATATTTAATTTTTAAACTAAGATTAAATGCAAGATATTGTTAGTGTTCGGTAAAATTATATTATAGAAAAAAATGATCGTCTGCCACTATTTATTAGGTTTTTATTTTATTAGGTTCTTACGGAATCGTTTTCTAATAATAAAGACATGTGGTTTGATGTATATATTGATTTATTCTTACTTGTGAGAATTTCTGCATACTTCATATGCATTTTCAAGTTGGAATGGTAAAAGTTCTATACAGGGTTAGGCAAAAGTCTAGACACCCCCAGTTAAATTTTTAACGCGTTGCAGTAGGAAAACCAAACTCGGCACATGTTTACAACATCAAAAACTGCACTTTTTCATCAACTACAAAACTTTGCCCCTGCCCCAAAAATGGGCTATTTTGGGGGCAGCTCCAAATTTTCAAATGTAAACCCCTATCGAGTGACCCCTCATTTTAAACGGTTTATCAAGAGAAATTGAATGGCTCAAACCGGATGTTGATATCTCATCTCTAACCAAAATGGCAGCCATTTTAAAATTCGAGAAGGGTAAATTGACATTTGTTTAAATCAAATCGGAAAATAGCTTTTTAGAATTTATAATTTCTTGAATTATTTTAGAATTGAACCTTGTAGTAGAAATAAACTAGTAGGTTCAATTCTAAAATAATTCCAGATATTCTCAATTCTAAAAAATCTAATTTCCGATTTAATTTCAACAAATGTCAATTTACCTTTCTCGAATTTTAAAATGGCTGCCATTTTGGTTAGAGACGAGATATCGACATCCGGTTTGTGCCATTCAATTTCTCTTGATAAACCGTTTAAAATGAGGGGTCACTCGATAGGGGTTTATATTTGAAAATTTGGAGCTGCCCCCAAAATAGCCCATTTTGGGGGCAGGGGCAAAGTTGTGTAGTTGATGAAAAAGTGCAGTTTTTGATGTTGTAAACATGTGCCGAGTTTGGTTTTCCTACTTCAACGCGTTAAAAATTTAACTGGGGGTGTCCAGACTTATACTTGCTTGCCCATCTCAAATTTTGAAATGGCTGCCATTTTGTTTAAGGGCGAGATATCGACCTCCGGTTTGCGCCATTTAATTTCTCTTGATAAACCGTTTAAAATGAGGGGTCACTCGATAGGGGTTTACATTTGAAAATTTGGGGCTGCCCCCAAAATACCCTATTTTGGGGGCAGGGGCAAAGTTGTGTAGTTGATGAAAAAGTGCAGATTTTGATTTTGTAAACATGTGCCGAGTTTGGTTTTCCTACTGCAACGCGTTAAAAAGTTAACTGGGGGTGTCCAGACTTTTGCCTAACCCTGTATATGTAAAAGATCGAAAATACCCCCGTCGCAGCAGACCTGCGTACTCAGCGAATTTCCAATGGAATTTCAGATTATTTACTTTCCCCATAAAAACACCATAGGATCGAGTATGTAGGTTTTCTGCCATTGGCTGTTGTTAGAAAATCTAAGTTAATCAATAATTGGTGAATGTCAACACAAAATTGTATCAAACTCTGGCAATTTTTTATTTTCCCCATAAACCCCATGGGGGTGAGTATGTAGGTTTGCCGCCATATGGGTTTTGTAAGCAAGTATAAGTTAAACCTTATATAGATAATGTACACACCAAATTTTATTAAGTTATGTCAATAAATAAGCAAGATATAGGGTTTTCTTGATTTCCCATAAAAATAACATGGAAAACACATTTTTGGATTTGCCCCGTAACCAATTATGCTATGATAAAAATTCAAAATACCAAATTGTTTGTTTTTTTAAGCTCTTTTAAATGGTTTCAGTTAAAATTGATGAATTTTAAAAATTAAGGTCCAAAAATGCAAAAAACCCATTTTTGACCCCTTTGAAACCCCATAAAACCCCGTTCCCATAACCCGAAAATGCTGGTTCGCGAACTCATGAAAATAGACTTGGTCTTACACCTCCATGCCAAATTTCATCAAAATCGGAGGTCCCCTTCAAAAGTTATCAGTACCACGGACACATAGATATATAGATATATAGATAGATATATAGATATATAGATATATAGATAGATATATATATATATATATATATATATATATATATATATTATATACATATATATGAAAATGAGCGAATGGTGTTTTTGGCTTCTGGGGACCTCAAAATGAAAAAGTAAAGTGGTCCTGGGCTTAGGTCTTACCATGGCTACTACCGTAATAGCGTATTCCCTATAGGGAAATTCGCTAAAAGTCCGGAGACGATATAATATCTTTAAAGTATTTAATCAATAAAAATAAAACCTGCAAATTTATTTTTGGTTACAAAGTCTGCTTCCTAAAGTACTTAATCACCTTGAACCTCCAAGGGGGACGGTCCACAAGGAGCCGGAAGAAAATCTTAAATGTGAGCATAGTCCAAAATGTGCATCAAATTAATGGTCCCTAAATATAAAGAACAATACCGCAAACCCGACCTCAAAAGGATGACCCGAGTTAAAAATAGCAGGCGATCAAACTTTAAAAACCATATTGCTGAACTGAAAACTAAAAATTCAATAATCCCCGATATACTCGACCTTTAAAGGTCGGGTTTGTTGCAAATTGCTTGGATTGCAAAGCCCTTTAAAATGATGTATGAAATGACGTAGGCCAAAGAAGTTATTCCCAATACTTCCTTTAGGGGACGTCCAAATTGGAAGTCATCAGGGAAACTATATTGGCCTACTTCAAATAATATGTCATTTTAAAGGCGCATTATGAGAATTTCGACACAAACCCAACCTTAAAAGGTCGAGTGTATAGAGTTATTGCATTTTTTGTTTTCAGTAATATGATTTAATGCAATTTTTGATCGCCTGCCATTTTCGACTCGGTCATCCATTTGAGGTCGGGTTTGCGGTATTGTTCTTAATGCTTAGAGACCTTTAGTTTTATGTACATATTGCCCTATGCTTACTTCTAAGATTTTCTTGCAACTCCTTGTGGACCGTCCCCCTTGGAGGTTCAAGGTGAATAAGTATTTTAGAAAATAGACTTTGAGACTCTAAATCAGTTTGCAAAATTTCAGTCATGTTAAAAAAATGATTTTAAAGATATTATACCTTTTCCAGGCCTTTTTTACACAATGTATATTTGATAAAATAGAGTTAAATGCGTTGTATACTTGTACAACGCATCATGACCTAAAATTAATTGGTTTCAATTTTTTTGGAGTTTGGTTTTATCGCACTGTAGGTTTAGTTGGAAGCAAAATCTAGTTTAGCTTGTTAAAACACTAACATGTAGTTAAAAGATAATCAGGAAAAAAAATTAAAACAAAGACAAAAGGTGCAAGTTAGTCCGATTAATAATTAATTTTCAATATGCACGTGTTTAAGAGTTTAAAAAGCAATGTCACATTGATTTCCATGCCACATTGAATGACTCATTAATTTAAATAATTTATAAATTAATTAATAAATTATTTTATTTTTTACTATGGTAATTAATATTAATAATTTGGGATTTAGTCCTACCAACTGTACGTAAACCTATTTAAAAATTCTTAACTTTATAAACCAATCAATCAAATAATGCTTTATTTGGCTGACAAAATATTGATATTTTCCAAATCCAAGCCAACGATTTTTTTTATAAACAATTTACCACCATCACAGGGCACATCTTTGTGACATCTTGCCAATAGTGACACAGCGTGAGGAAAGCTCTTTAGTAATTTTTCAGCAGTCAATGTGCGAATTACATCCTTCTTTGAAACCGTCGAGTCAGTGAAGCTCGCATCATTGGATAAACGTCAAGGTATGAACCTCTTTGGAAGGCCCAATTAACTATGAAGATATATAAGGTATTTGATTTTTTTTATTTATCATAGTAATAATTTTTATAGCATATAATAATAAATTATATAAAAGTTGTTGTCTTTGATTTCTTCTTTCAAACACGTAAAAATTTAATTTTCTATTACATAAGTTTTCTTTTATTAATCAAAGATAATAGAGTGCGTACTTTGTTTCAAAATACATTTGAGGATAAAAGAATTAAGGGGAGATAATCCACAGTGTTTTACTTCTATAAGGTATGCAGTTTAAAATCACCAATTGAAATTTCCTCGAGGTGATTATAAATTTCACTAAAACTATCAATGTAAAAGGCAATAAACTATCTCCCTATTTAAAATTTGTTTACAAACATGATACATTTCTTTGATGTTTCGGTATTATATAAATGTTGATTATAACACAGTAAACTATTTAATAAATACATTTACAATTTCAAATCATTAAGTATGCTATTATCAATGATTTAGGAGGCCGCGTGAGGTATAACCTAGGTTCAAGGTCGTGTCACGGGTTTGATCCTCAGTAGGGGGACTTGGGGCTGCATACGCCTGCTGGTGGAGCCGGTGGAGCCGGTGGAGCCCCCCCCCCCCCGAGGAGCTCCCGGCGAGCCCCCCCCCCCGAGGAGCCCCCCCCCCCCCCGATGAAATAGTAGAGGTGGTTGGTTCCTTTATTTTTTTTAATTTTTTTATTATTTTTTTTGCATATTAGTATTAGTATACGTTGGGAAAAAGTAGTGTGCTTTGGAGACATATAGGTCAAGAAGTGCAATGGATCTCTTTTAACATACGATGGTGGAGACGAAAGTGAAGCAAAGGTGGGGAAAAAGTAGTGCGCTTTGGAGACATATAGATCATGAAGTGTAATACAACTCTTTAACCATTTATATAAGGAGCAAAGCATCCTCTACTTGCTCTACCGCGGTAACAAGAATATCAATTCCATGACTGCGGAGTGGGATAATATTACGCAACACCCATCGCGCCATCCTTTGTCTACAGGTCCAAACCGGTATAAACCCCCAACCACCCGCATCCGGCCACCTGCACAAACAAAAGAAGCGGAACGACCCTTCTCAGATTTCATCGACCACCTGCATCCGGCCACCTGCACAAAAAGATTGAACACCTGCGAGACGACCCTTTTCAGATTTCATCGACCACCTGCATCCGGCCACCTGCACAAACAAAAGAAGCCAGCCACCTGCACAAACAAAAGAAGATTTATGATGTCTAGACACTGTGGAATGTGCCAAACACCTGCGGGACGATCCTTCTCACGTTTCATCAACCACCTGCACATTCCACAGAGAGGGAAGCGAGACAATGAACATCCGTCTGACCTCACCCCTGCGTGGGAACGTCTACTAACCATCTGACGAGTTACATAACAACGCGTTTCCTATTTCCCGCCAAACCCACGCCATGGAGTTGCGCGTCCCTTTCACGACCGGCAGCTTATATAACAGAGGTTGCGTAACCAAGCCGAGCGTGCGTCATCCATTTACTCCCCCACCCGGCCTCTGTCTCCGCCTAGCCATCGTAGTGAACGGTCGTCCCCGCGCCTCGCTCCGATTCGCTGCTGCTGCTTTGTGCCTGTACCAGTGATTGTACATTCTTTGAATATTCAAAACTTCCATTGTAAGTATTATTCTCATTTACAATTAACTAGTTGTATTTAAATATAGATTTTGTGATAGGTCTTAGTGGTTTTACATTTATTAAGTTACTGAAAGAGTAGGATGCACATAGTTTTCACAGCCTCTTGCACAATAACGTTAAAATATTTATGACGACTTTTCCCCCTGCTGAAAAAGCGTCACAAGTTTATTTGCCACAGATGGCTCAGCCTACAATGGCTGGGATAAAAACCAGGGTCCAATAAAACAGGGGCTAAGTGTTGCCTCAGGACTAAATCTTATCCCGTTTAGGATGGGCTCATACAATTAACTAACAACCAAATATCTAGAATATCGAGCCAATAATCATTGCCACACCCAGGGATGAAAGTAAAACCGCAGTGACGCTACCTGAAAGTAAAACGGGCCTCCCGTACCCACGAGGGTCACTCGCCCAGCACAAGTCTTCACGGTCACAAATTCGTGGAATTTCCCACCCAGACTAGTAAATGAATAAACCAGAAAATAAACTCGATTAAGATAGTCACTGGTAATTACAACGACCGCGATTTCCCAAATCGACACTACTAGTCGGGTTTTTATAGTCACGCCACGTGGCTTCCGCTCCGCCTGTCGGCTCCTGTCCGCACCGCCAGGCCTCTGTACCTCAACTACTATGTCGTGATGTCCACCAAAAATATTCAGTGAGACGGTAATAGAATTAATAAATTCGATATTAATTATTAATAACACCAACAATATCAATTGCTTCAATATTAATTAATTAATTAAATACCATACACACGCCTAGGCGGTGCCGGACCAATCGGCAGGATGTAACTGGCAGGAATCGTAATATAATTAATTTTACAAATCTCAGATATTAATCAATCGATTTAATATTGGTTTATTTTACTGTAAATGAATAAGCAGTGACAGTACACACCAATTGCGGGTCACTACCCAACAAATCCAAATCGACCACTCGTACGAACTCGTACACCACACACGCTACACGGTCACACGATCACCTCGACACACGGTACACCGGAGACGCGAACTGCCGAAACAAATCACCACGACGTTAACGCTACGGGTCTCGGGACGAACTGCTTGGAGCGGCCGACCTGTGGCCGCGGCCGAGCACCCAACCGCTTATCAGTGCTGATAAGGCGGGTCAAACTACAACCGGCCACCGCCGCTCACCTGGCGCGTACACGGCTGCACCGTCTTTCACCCCGCGGAAAAATGGCTCGTTACATATTAGTGTATGTAAACTATATATTTTTCAACTTAAAAATAGTAGTCAGGTTTAGATTCGCGTGGACTATGAATTGTAGCGTAACTATTTTAAATAATTCGTTGTGTTCTTTCATATTGAACGAAAATCCTAACTATAATATTGAGTTCCTGTAATGATTGTTTGCACTAGTGATGTAATTTTGAGACTTTATATTGGAGTAAAACCATTATTCACTAGTAGAGCAGTTTTGAAGACTTTATTTTGAACTTAAACCTTTATTGTTATTTCACGTGTGACACTAGTAGTATAGAGGTGCAAATGAATTTTGGAAGCCCCCATTCTTTTTAACTCTGAGAAGAGAAGACTTCCAAATTAATTTTAATATGCAGTATTATTTGTTTATAGATCACCATGAATGCCGTGGAACGTTGCTTCTCCTGTGCGACTTGTCGCAAAGCTTCAAGACCAAGTACCATCTCACCCGGCACACGCGTTCTGTCCACGAAGGATCCATCTTCCCGTGCCTGGTGTGCGACAAGTCGTTCGCGAGGGAGGACGGCGTGCGCCGCCACGTCACCGCTGTACATCTCCCTCAACCAGCGATAAACCCAGCATTTAGACCGGGTCAGTATCTTAAACATTATATATGTTCACTAAACAGTCAGATGTCTAAACTTAAAAAATAATTCTACTCTCATTCGTACTATGCATAAGGGTGAGAAAGAAAACCAATTTAGCTTCCACCCCTCTGTAACTTGGCTCACTTATTTTGCTTCCAATTTAGTTAAACATTTTGCTGCGCACAATCATATCTATCGTAAAACATCATTCCCATTTTAAATTTCTGTAACATTTACACTAGTGATGCACTTGCGATAAAAAAGATTTTCACCTTTCACTACGGTTATAAATCCAATATAAAATATACTAATCATGTCTATGCTTTTCTTATAGGCTTCGTGCCCACACCGAGTCCGGCGGAACCACGACCCGGCCCCTCTTCCGTTCCTGACTTTCAGCCGAGGTCCGACCCCTCTTCCGATCCTAACGTCGAGCCGAGACCGGGCCCGTCCCACGTCCCCGAGCCATCACAAGCCCCAGAACCTACTGGAGTTCCCACAACAGGTATGCACTAAACTATTTATTCACAAACTTGTATCAAATGTAAATATTCATTCAGATATTTCATGCACACTAAAGTGATCATACTGTCAAAGGATTCTATTGTAAAGACTAACCAATCTTAATGTTAAATAAATCTTAGTCACAATGCTCGTTCAGACGTTCGTTCAATGACGCTCAGAAAATATTTGTTCTTTCTTCATTTCTATAACTGAATGAATCAAAAGTGACTATATTAAACATTCAGATTTTACATTGGTTTGAAAACTGATTCTTTTTAGGTTTATCATTATAATTATGAATGCGACTACAACATTTTGTATTATTTCAGGCCATGTATGTGACGGGTGTGGAAAAACCTTAACGAGGAAGGCTAATATGCAGATCCATGCCCGCAAACACTGCAAAGGCCTACGTGAGGAACGACAGTCCGAACAACCAGTCAGAGCCCAACAGCAATCACATGCCCCATTGACAGCCAGTTCCTTCATCCCTCTCCATAAAAGCTCTTTCATCCTCCTTCCTCGAGACGTCGTGGTGGTCGAGGGGTACCGACGCTCCACGGGCGCTTCGTCCTCCACGGCCTCTTCGATGTCGATCACCTCGGTCCCTTCTTCTGCGGCGCTCCCGAGCTCTACTCGCCTCTCTGGCCCTCCGCTCTTCACGTCTCTTCCTATCTCGTCGAACCTCGGGCCTCCGATGTGTTCTCTGCGTGGGCTCCTGCTGTATAGGAGGGGTATCAACCAGCCTCTCTGAAGACGGGGCATTCGGGGTCGGTCCTACCACCAACTCCTTTTCCAGCTCGCCATCTCGCAGCGAGAGGCAGGACGACTCGCCGTCACCAGCGGAGCTTCCCAGCAACTCGGACTCTGTGTTTCCGCTCCGGTGTTCGTCAGCCTCGGCAAGTTGGTCCAACTCCATTGCAGAGACCTCGTCCCCCATGGTTCGAGCGGCTTCCGCGGCGGCCTCATCTCCGCAAGTCTCCACTTCAACTTCCACAGCAACATCTCCGACCAAGCCCTCGACTCCTCGAGCGGCAGCAGGATCGTTGTCATCCGGGGAGAGCAGGTCAACGACTGCCACCGGAGATTGGGGAGGGAGTGTCACGTTCTGATAGTCGCGGAAATCCTCCCTGTCGAACCTGCCATTCTTGAGTATCTCGGTAATCGTGGCCCTCGAGTTGTTAATGTCAACAGGTCGAGTAACATCTTTGTTGCGGGCCAGTCTGTCAGCGAAGACGCAGACGAAGACACCGCAGCTGTCGCTGTCTGTCTGTCGAGGCAACTCCTGTGGCGACGCCGTCAGAGCCCAACCATCCCCATCGAAAGGGAGGTTCTTGGCCTGGGCGTGCAACCGCAGGAACTCCAACACGTATTCCCTCTGCTGCATCGACGTCGGACTTCGAGGTCCAAGAGAATCAAACGAGGCAATCTCCGCTCGACGAGGCCACACCGCCACGAGGGACCAATGGCCGTGTTGCCCCACATTCGGAAGATGGATGGGAAACAACAGCAGCTCCCTGCTGAACGGGTCTATATTCCTTACCCGCCACTTGGTCGCTTCGTAACCACCCCTAACCCAGTCGGACCTAAATGAGCTGTCGCATGCCCAGACTGAGGGGAGGTTCCGATAAAAGCAGCTCCTCCGTTCTATGAGCCGCAAATACCCATTCACGACCATCCCGTTAACCAGGCAACGTGGTCGGAGGGTCTCGAGGTCCTCGGGTAATAGAAAAATCTCTGCACGGAGCAACATCTTCACTAACTTCCCAGGTAGTAAGACACCAAATGAAATGCTGCAAGCAAAGCACCAGCACCACCTGCGGACAAAACACAGCAAATAGCAAGCCAAGCCATGCATTATAAGCGGATATCTACCCACCACCTAAACAAACCCAGAAGATTACAGATCGGGCCTCTCGTGGAAAGGTTTCAAGTCCTTGACATGTACGGCGTGGGTCTCCTTAGACTCGGCATCCTTCACCACATACATGTTTGCCGCCTTCCGCCGCACTATGCTACAGGGGCCCTGAAACTTAGGAGCTAGCTTGCCCACAATAGCGTCCGCAGCCGACGACAAAACATGCAGCCGTCGCATCACCAGATCTCCAACCTGATACTGCACCTCCCGGCGTCTCAGGTTGTAGTATCGGGACTGTCGCTCAAACGCCTTCCGTAAATTCTGCCGACATTTCTCATACATCCGCTTAAATGTCCGCTCCCGCTCCGTCAGCACTTCCTTAACGTCCTTCTCCGTCACGCCCTCACCAACCGGGTTTGCAGTGGAGACGAACTCCGGTCCGCTGATTGCCCGTGGGGGTCTGGGTTCCCGGCCCAAGCACATCATCGCTGGGCTGTAGCCAGTAGAGTCGTGGACCGCCGTGTTGATTGCGTACTGGAACTCAGGCACAAGGGCGTCCCAAGTACGGTGGTTGTCGTTCACGAATTGGGCTATCATAGTTTTGATAACCCGATTCGGACGCTCTACGGGGTTAGACTGGGGACTATACGGTGCAGTCTGTCGGAATTCTATCTTCCATTCTTTGGTCAGGTCTTTGAATACCTTAGACACGAACTGCGTTCCGTTGTCCGTAATCAAAGTCACCGGGGAACCATACCGGAGGAGAACGAGATCCTTGAACTGGGCGGACACGGCCTTGGCCGTAGCTGCTCGAAGGGGTCTCATCTCAACCCACTTGCTAAACAAGTCTTGGAAAACCACCAAGAACCTGTGTCCCCCCTTTGATCGTGGGAACGGACCCATCAGGTCAGCCGATACCGACGTCCACGGCCCCTGAGGATTTCGGAAGTACATTTTACCGGCGGGCTTCAGTTGCGGGACTTTAAACTCCTGGCACGTAGGGCACGACCTCACGTAGTCCTTCACGTGCCGTCGCCACCCAGGCCAAAAATAACTCCCAGCAACACGAGCTAGGGTCTTCTTGACACCCATGTGCCCTGCCGTAGGAGAATCGTGGGTCTCTAACAGTACATCCTTCCTTTGGGAGGGACGTACACAAAGCCTCCACGAAGACTCCCCACTATCTCCTCGAGCCACCCCAAGGCGTTTGTACAATTTGCCCTCCTTGACGCAATAGTTGGGAAAACGCCTGGGCCTTTCCGCCACTGCTAACAGAGTGCGGTCATACCACGAGGCATCCGTAGCCGTAGCCACACTGGATCCTTCATCTTCGGCACTCCTCTCTCCCACCTGTGGGTCGACCATCACATCCCCATCAGCCAGGGCCTCACACACTTCTACTCCAACAGGCTGACGGGAGAGAGCGTCCCCACTCTGTTCAGCGTACCTTTCCGGTAACGAATCTCGAACTCGTGCTGTTGCAGTTCCATCACCCATCGGGCCAGCCTCCCAGACGGCTCTTGAAGTTTCATCAGCCATCGAAGAGCAACATGGTCGGTGATAGCAACGAATCTATAGCCTTCTAGGTACGGTCGGAATTTCCGTATTGCCCAGACCAGTGCGAGACACTCCTTCTCGGTAGTGGTGTAGTTCCTTTCCTGGTCTGACAACAGTCGGCTAGCATAAGCTATCACAACCTCCCGGCGTGCCTGGTCTTGCGTCAATGCCGCACCAAGGCCTTCGTCGGACGCATCCACTTGCAGCACAGATGTTTCGGAGAAGTCCGGGCATGCCAAAACTGGTGTAGAGCTCAGTCGCCGCTTCATCTCCTCGAAAGCTACATCTTGCTCCGATCCCCAGTACCACCTTACTTCCTTCTTGAGAAGTTTTGTAAGTGGTCTTACCACTGACGCGAAGCCTTCGACGAAGCGCCGATACCAACTGGCCAGCCCAAGAAAGCTACGAAGGGTCTTCACATTTCGTGGCGTCGGGAAATCTCGAATCGCTCTGACCTTCTCAGGATCTGTCGCAATTCCAGCGTCACTGATGACATGACCCAAGTACTTTAACCGGGTTTTGCAGAAGTGACACTTCTCTGGGTTCAGACGAAGTCCTGCTTCCTTCAGTCTTCCGAAGACGGTTTTCAGAAGTTCCAAATGCCCCTCGAAAGTATCGGACACCAGGACCAGGTCGTCAAGGTACGCGAATGCCTTTGGTTCTAGGTCTGGTCCTACCACCTTATCTAAAAGACGCTGAAAGGTGGCCCCAGCAGAATGTAAACCAAAAGGCATAACCTTAAATTGGAACAGACCAACTCCGGGAACCGTAAATGCAGTGATAGGCCGACTCGACTCACTCAGTGGAACCTGCCAATAGCCTCGATACAAGTCCAAAGTACTTATGTATCGGGCCTGTCGCAGCTTTTCCAGAATGGCGTTGATCCGGGGGAGAGGGTACGCATCCGGGACACTAGCCTCGTTCACCTTCCTCAGATCCAAGCACATTCGGAACTTTCCGTTCGGTTTCTTCACCAGGACAATCGGCGAGCTCCACGGTGACGAGGACGGTTCAATGACACCATCCTTCAGCATAGCCTCTACTTCATTATTAACCACAGCCTGCATCGCTGGGTTCCTCGGGTAGTGTCTCTGCTTCACCGGCACCGCTCCGTCCTTCAGCCGTATCACATGTTCCACAAGGTGGGTTATCCCGGGGACATCATCGAACTGGGGCAACTCCGTATCGAGAAAACTCTTCAGCCTTTGCTTTTGCAGTCCAGTCAAGGGTGTTAGTGCATGCACTGGACCCATCGACTGCTCTGCACGGTCCTCCCACGGGGTCATAGGGTCATTACCCATATTCCCACTCTCGTCGGTACCACCATGTACCTCGGTCGTGTGAATGGTCGAGCGGGGACCTCCTTCGATGGGGTTCCAAGGGTCTTCCTCACTTCCGCTAACGACATTCAGCAAGCCCTCGCGGCCTGAAGTGATATCACCCACACCCATACGAATGGCCTGAGTCCCAACCCTGACGAGATCCAGCTCAAGGATAATCGGCATCCCGAGGATCATATCCGTCGTCAGAGTGGGAATGTACAAGGCCTCCCCTGTCCACCGCTTGCCATCCACTTCTCCTGTCAGATGGAACGACAGTTCGGCACTAGACCGCGACCCATCTGCCATTCTCAGAGGAGTGGTCTGTCCGTGCGGTACCACCTCCTGAGAGCGAAGGTGGTTGGCCACCTTCTCCCCAACGAGATTGACTACGGACCCAGTGTCTAATAGAGCAGGGAAAACTCGCCCCATCAACTCTACCTCGACAAAGGGCCGTACATCCCGCGGCGGCACACTTCCTTCGACGCCTCCGACCAAAGTATTTATTTTGCCGAGCCACTCGTTCCAGTCCGCGGAGGTCGTTCTTCTCGGGATCCTGCACTCAGGTGACCTTCCGAGCCCTGAGCCGGTGATCCGTTTCCCGCGTCACAGTCGCACGTCTTGAGAGTAACCCCGGGTCTACCACACCCAAAGCACCGAACAACTCTTGGCTTCTTACACCCTCGAGCAAAATGTCCGATCTCCTGACATCTGAAGCACCTCACGTCTCTCCTTGTACCTTCCGGCCTATCGGAGCTCACCTTGGGCTTCTCTGCACGGGGTCTACTCGTATTATTGGAGTTACCCACACGCAAACCATCACCCTTCCGGACTTCGACTCCGGAGGGTCTCTGCGGTGACTCTCGCGTACGGGTCTCAACCACCGACGTATCCAAAGCCTTGTCGCTCTTCTTCTTGTGAACGTAGGCGGTTTCTGAAACCAGCACTAAGTTCGGTGGTGGTGGGGGACGAAAGGTATTCTTCGCTCGAAGGTAGGCTTCATAGTCCTCAGCCATCTCCATCATCTCAGCTAAGGTGCTAAAGGCTTGCCGCCTCACCATTAGCTTATAATCAGGCCGCATGTTGTTGAAGATCAAATCGAGCTTGCCTTGTTCAGACAACCTGCCATTCCGCCGTATAAGGGTTGTGATGGCGGTCACAAAGTCTCTGAACGACTCATTTTCCCCTTGAGTCCTCTTGCGTATCTCCTCATCCAAGTCTCTCCGATAACCTGGCGGGAAAAACTGGATCTCGAACTGCCGACGAAACGAATCGTAGGAGTAAAGAAGCTCCTTGCAGTTCCTGTACCAGAGCAACGCAGAACCTTAAAGCAGCTCGGGTAGTGCCTTCAACATATTCTCTGGGGTTAGAGAGTATGAGGCCATCAGCTCTTCCACCCTTTCCAAAAACGACACAGGATCACGCCGCCCGTCGAACTTCAGCCCCCACTTGCGAACAACGTTGCAAATGGTAGCACAATCCGTAGACAGGGCCTTCTTCACTGTGGTCTGCACCAACCCTGGCCCCGCCGGTACTTCCAGGGTGGCCGGACGGGGTGGTCTCTCCTGACCAACAGTAGTGAACGGCGGGTCTAAAGTTGCCTTAAAAGTTTGTGGCTTAGGCAAACCCGCACCACGAAGCTCATAGTCGTCAACCGGGGTCCCTTGCGAATGCACTACTGCCGTTAGAGTTTCTCGAAGGGTACGAAAATCCGCGTTAGGTGACAACCCCAAAATCTCTTTGATGTTGTCCAACTCCCTACCCATCGCCTTCAGCGCAGCTCCTCCTTGGTCATCAGCGGGTGTGACGAGGATATTAGGGAGTGGACCCAAAAATTCAGCAGTAGTAGAGGCAGGTGGAAACACCGGTGACTTCTGCTCGCCCAGCCCAGAGACCAGGTCAGCACTCGGGCGGGCATATTTCTTCCAAAAAGATGAAAACCTCTGCCTCAATTCAGCGGACGTACCCACGGTTTCCAAACCATGCCGAGCCATTTCCTTAACCAGCTCTGATTTCGAGAGGTCATAGATCCAACCTACTCGAACATCACCACGATTTGGCTTAGTAGGCAGGTTCGTAGTAGCCGGGGTCGTATACACCACCGACGTCACTGTGCTCGTCGCTGCCACAGATGAGATTGATGCCCCAAAAGGTATGGTCGTGGTCACTATGGGTTCGGAGCTTGCCCCAGATTTATTAAAAATGCTCGTTATGATCGGCTTACTGCAAATCATTTTACAGCAGAGGTTAGGGCACGATCTAATTTGAATTTCGAGGGATTGGAGTTTCCTGTCAGACCAGACAAAATCCACACGTTCGAGCGTAATAACCCCGGCGTAAGTATAAATGTGTATGGTCTGGACAAAAAGAAAAAGAAGAAGAATAGCAAGTATCAAGAAGAGCACTATGTGTATCCATTACGGGTTACAGACAAAGAGAAAGAGATGCATTTTGACCTTCTTTTCTTATCCAATGAAAAGACTTCACATTATGCTTACATTAGTAATTTCAGCAGGTTGGTGGCTAGGCAGTTAACTCGAGGTTATCGTCGGCTATTTATTTGCAAGACATGTTTTGCATACTTTAGCAGTAGGCCGAATAAATTGGGCATCAGAGGCGCAGAACGACTGGAGGAGCACAAGCTTTATTGTTCATTGCGCAATCCTATTCACAACAAAGGCCGGAGGAAGAGATTAGCGCATTTCTTTGGGCCACCTCCTTCTGCGAGTCTACCTGCTCAGATGTTTCAACCAAGTCCTGAGCGACCACAGCAGCTAGCAATACAACAGCAGATTCGGAGATCGCCTTCGTTTGGTGAAGCGCAGCTCACTTCAAGTTAGATAATTCACTCCATTGGAATTTTGTAAAACAAGAAAAAGAAGACTCAAGATGTAAATAACCTTTATAAATTTGATAGTTTTCGTAAGCAATAAAAATCCATGTACGTACAGCATAAACTACTGTCTTTTATTTTAAGATGAAACCCCAATACCTTTACTTTAAGAAAAATGCATATATCATTATAGTTGTAATGTCAGTAGCCTGAAGATGGTGGGGCAACGGTGGGGAAAAAGTAGAGTGCTTTAGAAACATTTATATCATGAAGTGTAATGAAACTCTTTAAACATTCGCTGCATGTACTCTCTACTTTTCTTTTTTTCTTTTCTATACTTACAAGAATAACTTAAACTAAGGTCCAAAGTTTAACAGTAATCGTCTACCGCCTCTGGGACTTCCACGACCCTTGTAAGACAACTGACTTTGAGCAGCTCTTCGAAAACTCTTCCATTGCTCACATCGATGCGATGATTAGAAAGCTATTCACTAAAGAGTATTAACACTACTATTGTTTGCTTCTACATTTATTGTATGTATTGCAAATTTTTCTCATATTTTTTCCTTATATGAATTGTAATGCACACACTTTTTGGTTTTTCTTGTATGTATCATAATGTAGAGTTTTTCTTGTAATAAAAATGAGTACTCAAAAAAACTCCAATCTTTTTTGTTTACTCTTTGTGCAGACTCGACATTACATTTACTTTCAAAGACAAAAGAGTCTAGTATAAGCTTAGGGGCGTTCCTAAGAAGGGAAAGCTACTGTAAACTCGCTAAATGAGAGGGTACTGGAATCAAAGCCTAAATAAACTTTAACCAAATGTATTTAAGTAAGTTCAATAACAATTTTTAACAATCAAAAATAAGTTGCAGCAATAACAGTTATATTAATCTATATTTACATGACCAAAATTTGATATTTACACCAGCACGAGAGAATCAACTAAATTGAATTTCAAGCAATTAATTTATAAGTTTAACAAAATTTGGATTCTTGATTTAATATAATGAATAGCAGTTGGAGAGAGAGATAGATTGCAAAATTCTTAACATCGTTAGTTAGATGTAATCATGAAGGGTTTTGTACAACCATCCTGAAGGGATGGTACATAATAAATGAATTAATTTTGAAAATAAAGATTGAGGAATTTAACACCGCCAGACAGGCCCTATCATTACAAAAATTAGAAAGAATATCTTACTCTAATGACGCTGGATCACTCCTTATTCACATGACACAATAAAAAAGAGGCTTAAGGCCACAGGCCATGAAAACACAACACTTCACTTCACTCGCGTAAGTGGCGTCGTCCCCGAGCTTAAAGAAGATCGTCTTCCGCCGAATTTTCCGAGCTGACCTCCCTCTTGTCCACAGGGCTCCCTTTTTGTCTTCTTTCCCCTTCCATACTATTATTGGCCAATAGGAGAGCGTGATTTAATTTTGGATGATAATGATTGGTGGGAATATTCTGGAACTTTCTAGAGTGTCCACGACCGGCAATGGAGACAATAAACTTCGATGACCCCGCTGACTTGTCATTGCGCAGTTAGATTGAATTGTTGAGTTATTGCTATGGTTGCTGGTTTTTGCTATGTGGAACAAACAGGAAATATGGCGTGGGCTTATTGCGTTGTACTTTTTTGTGACTTGGTTACATCCCCCGGTTTAAGTCGGTGCAAACTGGTTTTGTACCGTTTCAGAAATTTAGAGAGAAGTATCTGAAATGTTAAAGTTTCTTGGTGGTAATGAGGGTGGTTTAGAATTTAGCTTGATGTTTAAGATGTGAATTTTGTAGATTGCTATTGCCAATAATATTGTCAGCATGGTACACCATAAAAGAAGAAAATACAGCATAATTCTTTTGTCGTCCACTATATCAGTCCAGGTTGTTTCTTGATGAATGTGTTTGAATAATTTTACTTCGTCTAGTGTTGTAGAGATGAAGGTCGGTACAGTAAGATTCCATTTTGGAAGTAGGTAATTTGTGATGTTATAGAATTCAGTCTTGTCTTCATTGAAGGGGTCCAATTTCAAATGATCTAAGTTGGTCCAAGGTAGCGGAACTAGGTGGTATATGGAAGGTGAAGAGAAGTCTCTAGAGTCACATGGGACTATTGTATTGATAATTGTTTTTGAAGCATCCATGAGTTTGCAATTACATGGTAATTCTATTTCTAGAGTTCCAAGATTGACTTCCGGGATGCTGTCCTGAAGCATGTTATTGTCACAGTTTAATTGCAGAGTTTTCCCAAAATTTGTAATAAGAAATTTGTTTACTTGAAGTTACGTCACAATAGGATGTTTTGGTGCTTTGATGCAGTGAAATTGACAGTGTAGTTTAAGTTCTGATAAGTTATTTCCATTTAGAAGATATTTCGCACATGTTGAAGCAATGGATGTGTAAGAAGAGTATCTCGGTATTAGACATAGGTTTGAAGAGTGTAAATTACAATTGGGATTATCTTGTGTGTTGATTATGTAAGTTGAGTCGGATGATGATTTTATAATAATGAAGTCGTGTTCTGCTAGTTTGCATATGTTGTCTTCCCACAGCAAAGGCAAAGATTCGTATTTGTAAGCTCTATATGTTGTGTTTAATTGTGATAGTGGTATCTTAATTTGCAGTATAATGTTTTCATTCTCGTAGTGACACTTTGATATCGGTAAGTTGTACAACTTGTGCAGTTTATCTAGAGGTAATGCAATCGTTAGGTTGTATGATTTTAGTTTCATTGATAACTGGAGTAATTCTTTTTTCAGTGTCGGTATACTGATAAAATCTTCGGGGATGTAGTTATGCTGACAGTCATGTTCGACTTTGTAGAGAGTGTGATAATGTGTCATCAGATAAACGTAAGAGATAATTTCAAGGTTATTGTGTAGAATTTTGTTGTCTATAGTGGAACTGGTGTTGTTTATTTGCAGGTTGAGGTTTGTTTCATACTTCGATAGTGAAGAATGCAGTTGTCTTAAAATGTGGTCTACGTTGCTAGTAAAATTGTTCATTTTTTGTTCAGCTGATGTAATGTCTATGTGTTCTGCTTTCACGTAGTCTAGAAGATAATTCATCTTGTCATCAACCTGTTGTTCATTTTTTGAGAGGTCTTGTAAATTTGTCATGGTGGCGGTATTGCAACACCAAGATAAAGCGTTCCCAATGAAGTCGATGGCTCTTCTGCTCCTGATTTTGTCAATTGTATTTCCTAATTTATATTGGGGGTCTAAGTTTAAATCGTTAGTGTTGAAAATTTTGTTCAGTTCGTTTTGAATGTTTAATAGATATTCTTTTTCAGAGCAAAATATGTTGGGTGTTTTCAGTGAGTTATGACATGTAGAAGTAACTGTGGTGGTAGTGGGTAAACTGAATTTAGATTTCTTGTGAAAGGGAAACTTGAAGAGAAGTTGAGTTGAAGAGTGATACGGTATCAATGTATCAATTTCCTTAAACTGCACTCCAGATATAATATGTATTGGTATATTTGCACTCGTGGTCGATATCAGTAGCGTGATCAGAAGAAGGGAAGTTGCTGACATGGTGACAGTGTCAGTTGTGTTATGGCTAGTCGGCAGTTCTGTATTGTAGACTGGTGGTGTGGTGTTGTATGCTGGTTGGGTACGTTGCTCTCTCAGTCGCAAGGTCGCCGCGATGTGTCGTCTTCGCCTGGGATATCTTGCTGAAATTGACATAAATAAATTTTGACTATGCCTGTCCGATTGGTGCTCATGCTGGTGTTTACAAGTTACCATGTGTTGTTATTGCAATAAATTTTATTATGTTTACATTTTGATATGCATTCAAAAACTGGCTTTATAATAATAATTCCTTGCTTTCTTACGATTTTTGTTTGTTTACCTTATAACTATTATTTTTTTCCTTGTATCTACAAGTTAGTGAATACCTGCAATAAATTATAAAATGTATACCCATAAGTGAATACTTATTATAAAACGCATGTATTTGTATATCAGCGACTTGTTTAAAGGTATATACATGTATATGTCTGATTGTATGGACCTCAGAGTGTTCTTCACACGAAAAACTTATTGTCCTTGAGAAATTTTCTGGGCCATATCTCAGATATATAGGTCACAATCATGGCTTGCGCAGAGTTGCTTTGTCACGTTCTTAAGAGCAATGTTCATTATTGTCATTAACGTCCTTATGTTTGCCCAAACAAAGTGTTAAAGCACAATTTCTAATACAAGGTGATCAGTCTTGTATTATAGTGCGTAATCAAGTATTATGTCACAATCGTGTTGTAGTTGTAATGTTAGTTCACCACAATGTTTTTGGTACACAATTATACACTGTCACGGATACTCAATTCAAGTATGTTAAACCCTCTATTTAAAGAGTCCGTAAGATAATGCTAGAGCATTTTTTCTCTTTTACAACTTAATTTATTCTAAGTAAAATTCATTACATTACACTTCCTATTCTATAATTAAATTTTCATAAGTCGTTAATATGAGATTCTTAATCTATTGTGTGCGCACACTATTTACAAAATATATTACAATGGTTTCGTCAAGCTCGGTTCGACACGACCTACGCTAGCTTTCTGTAATTGTTAATTTGTTTGCAATATTTCTTAATTACTTCTTGTTTCTTTGATTACGTTTAGTTAAGAATGAAGGAATTATTATTACTAGAGATCGCCTCCTGATCGAAATTCGATCAAAATTTCAGTTGATCTGGACCCAAGAAGTTTAAAAACATTTTATAATTCAAACATCTGTTCTTCCAGTTTTTCTAGCAGTTATTTTACAACAGCTGTCTACTGATTCAATCAATTCTCCTTCCTCCATAAGATTAACATTGGAACTTTGAAAGCCTGTGGGGCGTAGCCCTGGTATCCGATGTGAATTAGAATGTGATTCTGCTCATCTACAAGACTATACCTTTCTAACGGTATGTGCGGATTTCTCCTCCGATGTACACAAGCTGAGAAAAAAGGAGGAAATGAAACATGCTTGCGTATTAATATATAGATTATTATTTTAAATTAGTATTTTATTTAATAAGATATCAATAGAATTAATGCTTACGTGAAAAATAAGTTTCCAAAGAAACTAAGAATGACTAAGATTACTTCTTATTAAATTTGGCGGAGTTAAGACCTGTAATTGAATGCATATCAGGTATTCAATGAAAGTTTAACTTATCTTATAACTATGTACAAATGTTGTGTTTGCCTGCTTCTGCAATTCAGTCCCTCCTATAGTAAAGTTTTAATCTTTGTACATGAACTACGTCACGAATTAATTTTCCATTGGAAAGTAATTCAATTTCATACGTTACAGGGGAAACCTTTCTTGTTATAGTGTAAGGTCCTTTGTACTTATATGCAAATTTAGTTGAATTGTCCCTGAGGTTCTTAGGATACCATATTAAAACCTCGTCACCTGTCTTAAAATCAAAGTCAGTTCTATTTTGGTCATAATAATACTTTTGTTTTGCTTGCTGTTGTTGAATTAACTTAGGTATGGTTTTACGTACATTTTCAATTATTTTCAATCTTTCCACTTGTGTTGGTTCAGCATTAGGTAAAACTAACAGAGTTTCACTTGGTAATTGGGGTTCAAATCCTAAAAATAAATAACTAGGCTTATGTTTATGAGTAGAGTGGTGTGTGTTGTTGTATACAAATACTGCATACTGCAAATAGTTTGACCATTTTGAAGGATTTTCAGTTACATAATGCGATAAGATGTTTACTAATGTTTTGTTAAATGATTCTACAAGTCCATTAACATTTGGTGTGTAAGCTGTACTTAATATCTGACACATACCTAGGGCCACATGTAAATGGTGAACAACTTGAGCTGTAAATGTAGTTCCCCTATCTGTTTGTAGAACATTAAATACTCCATAAATACTTATCAATTTTAATAAACAATTTGTCACAGAGATAGCATCAGCATTGATCAATGGGAAAGCAAATGCCATTCTTGTTGAAACACATGTTACGCATAAAATATATTTATATCTATTACTTGGGCAAAGTGGACCAACAATGTCAGCTTGGATTCTGGTGAATGGTTGTAAGGTCGGGTATATAGGTTGTAAGTAGCCAAAGGGTTTTCTGGTAGGAGTTTTCCGTTTTTGGCAAGTATCACATGTCCTAACATAATCTTGAATATCTCTCCTCATTCGCATCCAGTAATAGCGATCTTTAATCTTATTGTATGTTTTGTCTGCATTTAAATGTCCTCCTGATATTTTATCGTCATGGTAGTCATGTAGAATTTGTGCTCTTAACTTCTGTGGTAATACTAGAGTATAATTTCTGTTGTTTCCAGGTTTGCGTTTATAAAGTGTGTCATTGAATATCCTGAAGTGAAGTGATTTTTTTATGTCTCCTTTGGAGCTGTTCTGGGGATCATTAATAGCATTTATAATTTTACGAAGATTGTCGTCCTCTCGTTGAAGTTGTGCAACATCGACATGTACTAACGTATTAATCGTTTCTCGGTCTATGTCTGTAGGTATGTTGTCATCTTGATTATCGATTGGATTCCTGCTGAGAAAATCTGGGAGTGTTAGGGTTTTTCCTGACTTGTAGTGTATCTCAATGTCGTAATCTACTATATGTAATGCTAATCTTGTCAGTCTTGAAGATGACCCTTTAAAATTCTTGTAGAATTGGAGTGCGGAATGATCCGTATAAACGTGAACCTTTCGACCTAAGCAAAATTCCCTCCATTTGTTTAATGCTGTAACTAATGCTACAAATTCTTTTTCAGAAACACTTAATGAACGTTGAGTAGGTTTTAACTTCCTACTAAAATATTGCACTGGGTGTTCCTTTCCAGTTTTGGTGTCAAAATTACAGAGAACAGCGCCTACAGCAAAATCACTAGCGTCTGTATATATGCGTGTTTCCTGGTTAACATCAAAGTGGGCCAGTACTGGGGCTGTAGTTAGGATAGTTTTTAACTGATTGAAAGCGTCTTCACATCTTTGAGTCCAATTAAATTGTTTCGTTTTATTGTATTGTTTAATTAAATCAGTTAAAGGTATTGCTATTTCAGCAAAATTCTTTATGTGCTGACGGAAAAAATTAAATGCCCCGAGAGCTGAACGTACTTGCTTTATTGTTTTTGGTCTTTCAATACGTCTTATAGCATCGACATTTCTTTTGAGAGGTCTGATGCCATGCTTTGAAATATCATGACCCAAAATTTCAATGTTTTCAGACATAAACTGTGATTTATTTGTATTTAGTTTAATGTTATATTTGTCTAGTTCGCTTAGAATTGTCCTCAAATTGTCGAGTTGGTCTTGGAATGTGCTACCAAGAATAGCTAAGTCATCAATGTAGCTTATGACTTTGGAAAACAAATGCTTAGAGAGTATTTTGTTAATAACCCTTTGAAATATTGCTGTACTGTTGCAAAGGCCTTGTGGTAGTCTGGTATATTGGTATTTTCCTGTCTGTGTGGCAACTGTAAGTATATGTCTGTCTTGTGGATCAATTTCAATTTGGAAGAATGAATTTTTTACATCGACTTTGCTGAAATACTGCATTCCAGATAAACATGACAAAACAGTGTCAATAGACAACAATGGATATTGTTCCGGGATTATTCTACTATTAATTTGTCTCAGGTCAGATATTAGTCTACGTGTTTTATCCTTATTCGTGACCAAAAATATGGGTGATTGGAAGTCTGTAAATCCTTCGCTTTCTTCCAGGACATTTGACTTTAATAATTTCTCAATCTCTTCTTGTAAAGCATTTCTTTCTGTGAGTGGTTGCTTGTATGGTGGAATGTGAATAGGTTTCGCATCTTCTTTCAATTTTAGTCTCACCGGTGGAACTTCAGCTTTCGTTAAATCTTCCGTTTTGTTAGTAAATAAATGTCTGAATTCATGAAGAACTTTCGCAACTTGATTGTGTTGTTCAACCGAGAGATTTGGGTTAATGGAAAGTCTGTCTCCATTAAGGTCATATACTTGAATTTTGTCAGGGTTATAGTAAGTAGACTTGGTGTTAGCGTGGTTGGAGTTTTGAGGACTGTGTATCTGAGAGAGTTCCATTCCTGCTGGAAGTAATTTCCTAATGGGTTCAATCTTACTGTTATTTGAAGTTTTTAAGTAGCCTAACAATGAATTTTGTTTAATTTTCTTCGGTGATGTTCCTGAATTATAGATTTGGATGCATTTTATGTTAGAATCAATGTCGCTAGCAATATATGCATGTAATTTTCTCTTATCTTGCAAATTCAAATTCTGTTCAAATTCCAGATTATCCGAATTTATTGGCAATTCTAGTATTTTGAGGTGTTGTTTTGGTTTGACATAATATTCTTTATCTGCTCTTACCTCAGTTAAATTGTTTGATGTGGGTAAGTCCATTATAACTGATAGGGTATTGGCATTCTGCATATTAATTACCCATGATTCGTCCATAGGGATCAAGTCATGTGTGTTCGTGTTCTTGTTAAATATACGAATGTTCTTATCTTTGAATGAGATCTCCATGTGGTTTTCTAATAAAAATTTGTTTCCTATAATTATGTCTAATGCAAGCTGTTTAATGACTAAAAATGGCACTGTATATTGCCTGTTGCAAATTAACATAGGCAATTGTATTCGACCTAATACTGGTAGTATTTCATTGTTTGCAGCAGCAATGGTTGGAAGTTTGTCTGTGGAAAGTGGTAACCCTTTTACTAACTTGTGGTTAATAAACGAATAATTAGTGCCAGTATCTATATAGCATTTCAAATTGTCGCCTATTCCTTGTATTTTAACATTAAAGTTTAATGTTGGTTGTGGTGCTTGCTCAGTAGTATTAAACAAAATGTCGTAAATTGAGGACAACACACTTTCTGATTCCCTACTGTTAGTTTTCAGTAAATTTCTTAACTGATAGGACTTAATCTCGTCTAACCTCTGCTGTTTGTCAATAGTAAGATATAAATTCTGGGCTTCATTAACCGAGAGTAAACAGTTGTCGCTCTGTTCCTCTGAAATTAAAACCACATCCTCTTTGGACTGTTGTGGTGATGTTAAAGTTTCATTGTCTGAAGTGGATTGATTCGTAGTTGTCGCTGAAGTACAATCAGTAATACAGCCTATATTGGGATCCGAACTTGAAGAAGTGGCTGAGGTTGGCACTTGGTAGGGTGCGATTGTGTGTCGCTGTGACGTCACTTGCGTACGCGCTGGCAACTCGGGAGTTGACGTGGCAAACATGACCGGTGCATTCTGAGGCGTTAGGTTTTCGGCAACGTCACAAGGTCGATGCTTTTGCTTGCCTCTGCATGACGCATTTAGAGGTGGAAACTCTTCATCGTAGCTTTTGTTTGGGAATAAAACCTGATTTTGAAAATTTTTGCTGTGATAGTATAATGTCTGGCCGTTAAATGGTTCCTCATCGTCATCAATTACATGTTGTTGAAAGTCAGATAACTTTGAGATTTTAATGTAATTTCTTTTATTTGAGGTAGTTTTGCCATGAGTGAAATTGTGAAGATTATCGTTTTTATTTCTCATAAGGTAGTGAGATTTTGTGGTGTTATATTGTAAATTGTAGGAAGCTACATTCCTAGTACTTACATAGTACCTTTTTTTGTTGCAATGATTTTGAGTTTTAACACTGTAATTAGGGTGAGAACCTCTGTTAATTTCGACTCTGGGTACCCACCCATAAACTAGTTTTTTCTGTAAGAGTAATTCGCATTAGATTGTCGTTGATTATGATACTTAGTATCATCAGGTGTTGATTGGTTCGCTTTGTTTGGGGAAAATTTAGATTTTAATTCTTTAGAAGGTTCCTGTCTGTTTTGGTTCCGAGCACGAGGGTTTCTCATGTTAAAATAACATTCCCTTGTCATGTGATTGTCCATTTGACAGATGTCACAATTGTGACGTCTAGTCGTATAATTTCGGTGATTATTCTGGCGCTGGTACATGTTCCTACCTGGTGAATAGTAGTTCCTTGGAGTTGAGTTTACATTCCCATATGACTGATAGTTTCTCCTATTTAAGTATCTATTTGGTGATTTAGATTTATTGCGATATTGCACTGGGGATTGGCTCCTATCTCTGGACTGGCTCCTGTCTCTGGATTGGCTCCTGTCTCTGCGAGTTCTGGAGTCATCCCTCCGTGAAACATGACGCCTATCGTTATAACCCTTCGCCGTAGATTGACTTGAAGTCTTTATGTCTCGAACCGCTTTAGTTAAATCCGAGATTGCATTCAATAGATGGTGTGTTTTATCATCAGTTTTGGGAGATGAATGACGGAAACTTACTGCTCTAGTGTTATGAGAAAATGTTGTTGGTGTGTTGTTTTGGTCAATTGTTTGAACATAGTCGTAACCATAATGCAAATTATACTTCCTGGAGTTTTGTTGTTTTAACTGGAGTCTTGTCTGCAATTTCGATAAGTTGTCTTGAAACTCCTTAAGGTTAGAGTGTTCCATACGGACGATTTCATCGAAATAGTTCGGCCTCAGTCCTTTAATTGTATAGTTAATAATTTCTTCGTCCGGCATGTTTGGCTTAAGCTGTCTACATAGATTATGGATCTCGAAAAAGAAGTTTAGAGGGGTCTCAGACTCATTTTGGATTCGGCTATCTAATGTATTCTGAATGTCAAACAAGAATCCTGATTTCCCGAACGATTTTTTGAAATTATTCTGTAAATCTTCCCATGATGTGCTTGGATTTAGGTCCATAAAATCCGAATACCATTTGTATGCAATGCCCGTCATATACGTTCCAAACAAGTCTAATTTAGTTGTGTCCGACCAACGATTGCACCTAGCAGCAAGTTCAAATTTCTTTAAAAACTCTAAAGCGTTTTCATGTGGTTGGCCACCAAAAATAGTCGGTTTCACCAAAGGTAAATTTTCGGACTTCGAATCGGCCATTGCGGTATTCAAGTTAGGTGTGATAATTTCCGGTGACTTAACTTGTATCATCTAGTGTTGTTGAATTTAGGTACTTCAATTTGCGTTTTTGAAGATTGCTGTGTTGTAATTGGTGATTGGGTGTTTACAGATATAAAGTCAGTCAGTGCAGTAGTGGTTAAAGTATTCTTAGGTTCCGTTTCTTTGTGAGTTGGAAAATTTGAAGCAGCCCCTAGATGCTGTATCGGTTCATTAGCATAATTGTGGCATGGTTTCTCATTACCACTGTTATCTTTTGATTCATAAACTGAATCGTAAATTGGATCAAGAAGTTCAAAATATGATTTTAGCTCTGGATACTCCCTTGCATTAATCTCTGAAACTTGGTTTTCCTCAATGGATTTCTCTAATATAGCCCTAAATATACTATCTCTTTGAGCTTTACGAGCAACCTCCTTAACAAGTGATAATTTTTGCCTTAATTCATGGACAGTTATGGACAAGGGATCAGAAGGGATTCTGACATTGTAGTCACTGGCTAATTGTAATAAACCCTCCTTTTTGAGATTATAAATGTCAACGTCGATTATTGATTGATCCATAAATACATTAGAATTTTATTTAAGTATTAAAATATATTGTCTAAATTAATCACAATTTAACCTTTTAATATTATTATAATTTTAAATCATATTTCACCGAACTTTATTTAAACTTGTAATTAGTTAATAAGTTTATTTAAACCTCGTAGTAATTTAATGTGATATAGTGTAGTGTATCATTATGTTCTTTTGCCTCTTTTTTTTAACAAAATAAAGGTGCCTGATAAAAAACAGTAACCTAAACCTAAATTATGCTACCTTTGAGGGACTGAATTGTGCCTGTCTAGCTTCGAATTTAGAGTCATCTCTCTCCAAAGGCTATAATCGTCCCTAAAACGGAATTTAGCGTCCTCCACCATATAAGCTTAGGGGCGTTCTCAAGAAGGGAAAGCTACTGTAAACTCGCTAAATGAGAGGGTACTGGAATCAAAGCCTAAATAAACTTTAACCAAATGTATTTAAGTAAGTTCAATAACAATTTTTAACAATCAAAAATAAGTTGCAGCAATAACAGTTATATTAATCTATATTTACATGACCAAAATTTGATATTTACACCAGCACGAGAGAATCAATTAAATTGAATTTCAAGCAATTAATTTATAAGTTTAACAAAATTTGGATTCTTGATTTAATATAATGAATAGCAGTTGGAGAGAGAGATAGATTGCAAAATTCTTAACATCGTTAGTTAGATGTAATCATGAAGGGTTTTGTACAACCATCCTGAAGGGATGGTACATAATAAATGAATTAATTTTGAAAATAAAGATTGAGGAATTTAACACCGCCAGACAGGCCCTATCATTACAAAAATTAGAAAGAATATCTTACTCTAATGACGCTGGATCACTCCTTATTCACATGACACAATAAAAAAGAGGCTTAAGGCCACAGGCCATGAAAACACAACACTTCACTTCACTCGCGTAAGTGGCGTCGTCCCCGAGCTTAAAGAAGACCGTCTTCCGCCGAATTTTCCGAGCTGACCTCCCTCTTGTCCACAGGGCTCCCTTTTTGTCTTCTTTCCCCTTCCATACTATTATTGGCCAATAGGAGAGCGTGATTTAATTTTGGATGATAATGATTGGTGGGAATATTCTGGAACTTTCTAGAGTGTCCACGACCGGCAATGGAGACAATAAACTTCGATGACCCCGCTGACTTGTCATTGCGCAGTTAGATTGAATTGTTGAGTTATTGCTATGGTTGCTGGTTTTTGCTATGTGGAACAAACAGAAAATATGGCGTGGGCTTATTGCGTTGTACTTTTTTGTGACTTGGTTACACTAGAAACTTAGTATCTTACTTTCAAAGTCAAAAGTCTTATAGTTTATTTAGTATTAGTAGTGCAAAATTGGGGATGCTGGGCCAGTTCAAGGTCACCTGAGGGATGACGTCATCGAGGTCAATGACCTCACCGATGACGTCATCGATGACGTCATCGATGACGCAATCGATGACGTCATCACCAATGACGTCATTTTCATGACGTCACACCCATGACGTCACAGAAATGACGTGCTGATGACGTCATCACACCTTACGTCATCAAAATGACGTCACCGACGCTACTAAGGTCAAGGTCACGCCGAAACTTAAAATTTTTTGGCACTCTTGCCGTTTCTCGCACTACGCTCCGAGTTTCAGTCAGAGTCCCCGTGACCTTGACCACTTGGAGCGAATTTTCGACGAGAAACGGCAAAAGTGCCAAGTTAAACTCGAGTTTCTGACATGACTCTGCCTAAATGGGCAATCGGTAATCCCTCAGGTGACCTTGAACTAGCACAACACCCCCAATTTCATATTACTGTGACCTTGAAAACTTAACTTAACAATGGAGTGCCGACACCGATGCGCACCCCACGACAGTCACCGAGCGACTGACTGTTAGGCCATGTGTATTCTAGGTATATCGGCTTGAGAGACTAAGACTCTAAACTGTCAGGAATGGGAGTAACTAACTGAATTTTGCAAGGAAAAGTCATTTCATCCAATATTCTAAACAAATCTTCATCAGTAAAACTTACATTAGTCTGTTTGGTATAAAACTTAGGGTGTCCGTGCAACAGTTTGCGCCACTTAGCTAAAGTCGAAACCCTTTTGACTTTGAGTGGTGGACAGTGAGCAACTAATAAAGTCTTAACACGGCTAAGTTTCTTACCTAAAGTGTCCCGCGACATGGCTTCCCCTCACAAAAGTCCGCACAATACTGAGAGACTGCTTGTAACGCGTGAGTCAAGGGAAAAGAGGTGGGGGAAACAGCAGGAGTGGGGGAAGGTCACAGTGGTGGGGGAAGGTGAGGTTGTACGCTGGAGTATCGCATCACTTCACCATGAGCTGTCCTACAGTTAACACACTGTTCTCTTGGCCCGAGTTGGCACTAGAAGAAACATTTCTGTACAGCTTAGGCTGTGAGAGCCGAGGAAGCAAAGTCAAAGTGGAAATTGTGTTAAACTCAAAGATGAAGAGTCTCCTAAATAAACTAATTGTATCCCTGCAATCCCCTATAACTTTGGAGAAATACCAATTTATAAAGCGACACCTTATTCTTTGGCAAAACGAATTGGAAATGGAAAAGATTACAGTAAAATTAATTTAACCTAAAACTTGGACTGGACACTCATGGCAATACCAAGTGGCGTGCAAACGCCACCCTAAACATTACAAGTTAAGTTATTGAGTACCTCTGGTACGATAACCGACGTGCTAGAGTTAAAGTGTGATGACCTTGAGCCAAAACACAGAAAATACTACAAGTCGATATCGTCTTAGAGTTAAAGTGTATTGACCTAGATTCAAAACTTGTAAAAATACTTACATATAGAGAGTTAGAGAACAGCGAGGCGCACCGCATGGAAGCCGGAGACATACTGGCGGAGCTGTGTTGTGCAGCCTAGGGACCCAGTTATGGTGGGGGTATATAGCCAACACTTAGAGTAGAAGTGTTGTGGGTGATCTTGACCCACACTTGGGAAACTTGAAAATGTCAAGCTAGGTAGCACCGTTTTGGTGCTACCTTAAATGTACATGGTAAAGTATGATGACCTTGAGTGAAAACATAGAAATATTACAAGTCGATGTCATCCCAAAGTTAAAGTGTGATGACCTTGAGTCAAAACACTGAAATAATACAAGTTGATGCAGTCTCAGAGTTAAAGTGTGGTGACCTTGAGTTAAAATACCGAAGTAATACAAGTCGATATTGCCCCAGAGTTAAAGTGTGATGACCTTGAGTCAAAACATAGAAATACTACAAGTTGATACCATCCCAGAGTTTAAGTGAGATGACCTTGAGTCAAAACACAGAAATAATACAAGTTGATGCAGTCCCAAATTTAAAGTGTGATGACCTTGAGTCAAAACACTGAAATAATACAAGTTGATGCAGTCTCAGAGTTAAAGTGTGGTGACCTTGAGTTAAAATACCGAAGTAATACAAGTCGATATTGCCCCAGAGTTAAAGTGTGATGACCTTGAGTCAAAACATAGAAATACTACAAGTTGATACCATCCCAGAGTTTAAGTGAGATGACCTTGAGTCAAAACACAGAAATAATACAAGTTGATGCAGTCCCAAAGTTAAAGTGTGATGACCTTGAGTCAAAACACTGAAATAATACAAGTTGATACCATCCCAGAGTTTAAGTGAGATGACCTTGAGTCAAAACACAGAAATAATACAAGTTGATGCAGTTCCAAAGTTAAAGTGTGATGACCTTGAGTCAAAACACTGAAATAATACAAGTTGATGCAGTCTCAGAGTTAAAGTGTGGTGACCTTGAGTTAAAATACCGAAGTAATACAAGTCGATATTGCCCCAGAGTTAAAGTGTGATGACCTTGAGTCAAAACATAGAAATACTACAAGTTGATACCATCCCAGAGTTTAAGTGAGATGACCTTGAGTCAAAACACAGAAATAATACAAGTTGATGCAGTCCCAAAGTTAAAGTGTGATGACCTTGAGTCAAAACACTGAAATAATACAAGTTGATGCAGTCTCAGAGTTAAAGTGTGGTGACCTTGAGTTAAAATACTGAAGTACTACAAGTCGATATTGCCCCAGAGTTAAAGTGTGATGACCTTGAGTCAAAACACTGAAATAATACAAGTTGATACCATCCCAGAGTTTAAGTGAGATGACCTTGAGTCAAAACACAGAAATAATACAAGTTGATGCAGTCCCAAAGTTAAAGTGTGATGACCTTGAGTCAAAACACTGAAATAATACAAGTTGATGCAGTCTCAGAGTTAAAGTGTGGTGACCTTGAGTCAAAACACTGAAATAATACAAGTTGATGCAGTCTCAGAGTTAAAGTGTGGTGACCTTGAGTTAAAATACCGAAGTAATACAAGTCGATATTGCCCCAGAGTTAAAGTGTGATGACCTTGAGTCAAAACATAGAAATACTACAAGTTGATACCATCCCAGAGTTTAAGTGAGATGACCTTGAGTCAAAACACAGAAATAATACAAGTTGATGCAGTCCCAAAGTTAAAGTGTGATGACCTTGAGTCAAAACACTGAAATAATACAAGTTGATGCAGTCTCAGAGTTAAAGTGTGGTGACCTTGAGTTAAAATACTGAAGTACTACAAGTCGATATTGCCCCAGAGTTAAAGTGTGATGACCTTGAGTCAAAACACTGAAATAATACAAGTTGATACCATCCCAGAGTTTAAGTGAGATGACCTTGAGTCAAAACACAGAAATAATACAAGTCGATATTGCCCCAGAGTTAAAGTGTGATGACCTTGAGCCAAAACACAGAAATACTACAAGTCGATATTGTCCCAGAGGTAAAGTGTAGTGACCTAGATTCAAAACTTATAAAATTACTTACATATAGAGAGTTAGAGAACAGCGAGGCGCACCGCATGGAAGCCGGAGACATACTGGAGGAGCTGTGTTGTGCAGCCTAGGGACCCAGTTATGGTGGGGGTATATAGCCAACACTTAGAGTAGAAGTGTTGTGGGTGACATTGACCCACTTAACCTACCTGACCCCCCCCCCCGACAAAAAGTGCGAACCCCCCCCCTCCCCCTCCCTCCCCCCCTCCCCCACCCCCTCCCCCACCCCCTCCCCCACACCCTCCCCCTTCGAACTTTTTTTTCGAAAAATTTTTGACCTTGACCAAAAAGTTTTTTGCTCCGGACGAGAAGTGACCCCCCCCTCCCCCCCCCCCTCCCCCACCCCCTCCCCCCCTCCCCCTCCCCCTCCCCCCCTCCCCCTTCGAACTTTTTTTTCGGAAAAAGTTTTGACCTTGACCAAAAAGTTTTTTGCTCCGGACGAGAAGTGACCCCCCCCTCCCCCTTCGAACTTTTTTTTCGGAAAAATTTTTGACCTTGACCAAAAAGTTTTTTGCTCCGGACGAGAAGTGACCCCCCCCCCCTTTGGTATACTTTTGGTATACCTTTGGTAGTACCTCTGGTGTACTATTTATTCCTTGTCAATTTTGCTTAAAGTTTTTAAACAACACTTTTAACTAAGTGTTTAATGTTAAAGTACGAAATATGTTTATATATGAGCCTCTGCTGACTTGGAGACAAGTACTTGGCCCCGTTCCTGTCCATCATTAAGTGTACTGAGGCTTTACGTTTTTAAACAAGACTTTTAACTACTAGTTTAATGTAAAACTACAAAATATGTTTATATACATGATAACTTAACAAAACCTTAGTTTTTACATTGAAGGTAATTTGGGAACTTTTAATTGAGCTTAAAACATTTAAATGTTGCTAATTAAAGGTAGCACCGTTTTGGTGCTACCTTTGGTGTACTATTTCTTCCTTGTCAATTTTGCTTAAAGTTTTAAACAACACTTTTAACTACGGGTTTAATGTTAAAGTACAAAACAACACTTTTAACTACAGGTTTAATGTTAAAGTACAAAATATGTTTACATATGAGCCTCTGCTGACTCAGAGACAAGTACTTGGCACCGTTCCTGTCCATCATTAAGTGTATTGAGGCTTTACGTTTTTAAACAAGACTTTTAACTACTGGTTTAATGTAAAACTATGAAATATGTTTATATATGAACCTATGCCTGACGCAGAGGCAGGTATTTGGTCTTGTTCCTGTCCCTAATTAAGTGTACTGAGGCTGTAGGTTTTTAAAAAACACTTTTAACTTCTGGTTTAATGTAAAATACCCCCGTCGCAGCAGACCTGCGTACTCAGCGAATTTCCAATGGAATTTCAGATTATTTACTTTCCCCATAAAAAAAAACACCATAAGATCGAGTATGTAGGTTTTCTGCCATTGGGCGTTGTTAGAAAATCTAAGTTAATCAATAATCGGTGAATGTAAACACAAAATTGTACCTATCAAAATCTGGCAATTTTTTATTTTCCCCATAAACCCCATGGGGGTGAGTATGTAGGTTTGCCGCCATATGGGTTTTGTAAGCAAGTATAAGTTAAACCTTATATAGATAATGTACATACCAAATTTGATTAAGTTATGTCAATAAATAAGCAAGATATAGGGTTTTCTTGATTTCCCATAAGAATAACATGGAAAACACATTTTTGGATTTGCCCCGTAACCAGTTATGCTATGATAAAAATTCAAAATACCAAATTGTTTGTTTTTTTAAGCTCTTTTAAATGGTTTCAGTTAAAATTGACGAATTTTAAAAATTGATGTCCAAAAATGCCAAAAAACCATTTTTGGCCCCTTTGAAACCCCATAAAACCCCGTTCCCATAACCCGACAATGCTGGTTCGCGAACTCATGAAAATAGACCTGGTCTTACACCTCCATACCAAATTTCATCAAAATCGGAGGTCCCCTACAAAAGTTATCAGTACCACGGACACATAGATATATAGATAGATAGATAGATAGATAGATATATAGATATATATATATATACATATATATGAAAATGAACGAATGGTGTTTTTGGCTTCTGGGGACCTCAAAATGAAAAAGTAAAGTGGTCCCGGGCTTAGGTCTTACCATGGCTACTACCGTAATAGCGTATTCCCTATAGGGAAATTCGCTAAAACTACGAAATTTGTTTATATATACATGATAACTTAACAAAACCTTAGTTTTAACATTAAAGGTAATTTGGAAACCTCCAATTGAGCTTAACCCATTTAAATGTTGCTAATTTTTAATGTAGCAACCGGTAGCACCGTTTTGGTGCTATCTTTGGTGTACTATTTTTTTTTTTTTTTTTTATGTAAAATTTTGCTTTAGGTTTTTAAACAAAAAATTAAGTATTACGTTAAGGTTAAACTACCAAACATGTTTGTTATCTACATGAATTATTAACAAACTTTTAGTTTTAACTTTAATGATGATACAGGAATTTCTATTTCTTTGTTTTGCTAGATATTGTACTACCGTTTTGGTGCTACCTTTAATGTACTATTTGATAGTGTTTTTATGTGTAAAGTTTAACATAATTAGTTTTGTATTTGATTTTATTATTGTTTGGAACACTTGTTATGTGTTGTAGCCAAGCAAGTCTTATTTTGGTATAAAAAATAATAATCTTTAGCACATGTATGTAAAGCTAATTTTTTAAGTTCAATTTACTAAATTAAAATGAATGTGGCATTAATGTAAAATATATTAAAAATCAGTTTTAAAAATCTACAGGAAATTGTCAACAAATTTAAAATGTATCATATATCTGTTAAATGTGCAGTATTTCCCTTCATTTTGCATGCCCAGTTGCGCTTCATCATTTATGAAAGTGGTTTGTTGAGTGTGCCCTTATTATTGACATCCGCAAAAAAATTGTTTAAATTTAACATACAATTGTGTATGCGCAGTAGTACTTGTCTACTGCGCATGCGCAGAAGGTTTCCACCACTCTTCGTCGGGTATATAAGCAGGTCGGTTAACCATGCATTTCATTGTTTGGCGAACTTTTGCCAAGTGAACATCTTATTGACAACTTCGGTTATTCAGGATATTTAAAAGGTGTATACTATTTTTGTTACATTTGACTTCAATATGTCTGAACTGCAGTGTTACATGTTTGATAGTAAACCTGTAGCTGTATTATTTGATCGTGAAAACAATCCATGGTTTAAGGCTAATGATGTATCAGAAATTCTAGAATATAAAAGACCGCGAAAAGCAATAAATGATCTAGTTAAGGAAAAATATAAAAAGTTATGTAAAGATATTGATGGAAACAGTTTAGTGCTACCCTCTAATTTTCAAAAAAATACCGTATTCATCAATGAACCAGGTTTATATTCCTTAATTTTATCGTCTAAGATGAAATTAGCTAAGCGCTTTCAAGATTGGGTGTTTGAAGAAATACTACCATCAATTCGCAAGTATGGAGAGTATAAACTAAAAAGAGAAAACCTTAAGTTGACTCACTCCTTACGTAAAGCGTTGTCAAATAATCAAAAACTAATTGAAACGTTAATTGATCAAATACCTAAAGTTGCTGTTATACCTGATGATATGGATTTAAAACATATCTTTTGTGTATTGGAAAAGGACACATACTATGAAAAGTATGGAGTAATGGAGTACAAGTGCATTTGTACAGAGAGGAGACGATATAAAAGAGCACTGAAAAGAGCAAAGGAAGATGGTTTTGTACCAAGTTTTACAAGATATCCTGTACCAAACAGTATAAATATCTTTAATAAAGCTAAGGAGGTTATGAATACTTATGGTATGCATTACGAATGTTCTTTGAATAACATACTGACCCCCCATAATTTTGTAAATATTGTAAAAATTATTCTTAATGAATAAACTGTATGAATGTATGTATGAATGTGGGACTTATTAGATTGAGAAGTTAAGGTATTAACTTTAGCTACTCATTTGAAAAGTCTGGTGTGAATGAAGGTCACTGGCGCGGTTGACTAAAAGACCCGTAAACCATGTGTGTGTGTGAATATGTGTGTGTGAATATGTGTGTGTGAATATGTGTGTGTGAATGTGTGTGTGTGTGTGTGTGTGTGTGTGTGTGTGTGTGTGTGTGTGTGTGTGTGTGTGTGTGTGTGTGTGTGTGTGTGTGTGTGTGTGTGTGTGTGTGTGTGTGTGTGTGTGTGTGTGTGTGTGTGTGTGTGTGTGTGTGTGTGTGTGTGTGTGTGTGTGTGTGTGTGTGTGAATGTGTGGAAAACGACGTACACCCACCTCCTCGCGGTGTTTTCTGGGTAACGCTAAGAGGTGTACAACCAATGTCTTGTAAACCACATGAATTAATCTATTTGTATATTTTTTTTAAATATACATTCATAGGTATATACAATAATAACATTTATTTAAATTAAACAAATTTAAAAGCATTTTAAATGCATACAATTTATAATTGTTGTCGCAAAAACACCTCATGCTTTACTAATAATAGATGAAAACGATATAATGTATGTATAAAATATGAGTTTTTTTTAAATTAATGGAGCTAGAAAAAATAAAGATAGCATTAAATTAGTGTTACCATAAAATTTGTTTATAGAACAATAAGTTTTTCTTCATAATTATAGGTTAATATATAAAAAAAATGTCGAACCTGATTCCCTTATACAAATAATGAATAACAATCCCAATAAACACTTATCTTTAAGATACAAATGTGGTTAGCACTGAATCAGTGGTACCTTTAAATAATGTGAAAAGCCTTATATTTGGAAAAAAATTATACATTTGCCTAAATAATACAATTTACATGTTTTTCTTCAAACTAACTTTTTAACACACCGATTTTGAACCATAAAAATGTTTTATATACTGGTTTTAAGATCTATATTTAGGTAGCACTAAATTAGAGCTACCATTAAGTTAATAAAATAGCTACATACATTTATAATTATATTTTATTATTTAATTATTAAATATATTTAATTTACTCAATATTTATTTGACTGACTTTTTACAGCACAAATAAGTATAAAAACACAAAATCTGAAACAAATCAGTCATTTTAATTTTAATGTAAAATAATAAAAGCTCAAAACTTAATACTTTTTTTCAAAAAATTAAACAAAAGTAGCAACAAAATATCGGTGTTATCTTGAAATATTTATAGAAATTATAATATAGTATGGTTTTATTAATTTAAACTAAATTGAATTCATCCTTATTCTACACATAACTTAACGGTAAAACCATTCATTCTAAACCTTAATGCTTAGAACTCTGACATATTGTTTTTATTTCAAGATACAGCTCAACCTTTCATTATAAATCTTGTTAATTTTTTTAATCTATCTTCTTATTTCTATAAGGGTTTTGTCTGTTACGTCCCTTTTTCTCTCGACCTGCTGAACCGATTTTTAAGATTGAGGTGTCATTTTAAAGCTTAGGATATACCGCAGTGACTAATTGTAATTAAAAAGGTCATATTGTTTCGGGCTTCGACCCTCCTATCCTTTGATTTATTTCTAGAGGACACTTTAAATGTTGACCAACTTTTATTGCAAGTTCTTTAATGTGAATTGTAATTTAACAGCTGATTACCTTTAGATGAATTTTAAAAGCCGGATAGTAAACAAAAATAGATCTCCGTCACTTCATAATCAACATTTACGTACTGTAGGTGACATTCACTCATACAGAATCATAAAACGCGCAATTTGCGCACGGGCCACCTCGTAATATAATAAAAATATAAAACACATGAACTTTTAACTAATTTACCAAAAGGGGATACGCTATTACGGTATTAGTCATGATAAGACCTAAGCCCCGGGGCCATGATACTTTTTCATTTTGAGATCTCTAAAAGCCAAAAACACCGTTTGTTCAATTTGATATATATATATATATTACTCCAAAGACGATTGTGATTAGGGCTACTGTAATATTAATTGTATTAATTTTCATTTTGAAATTAACTAAGTACCCTTTTTAGTTTTTCAAACATTTTTTTATTTGACAACTAGTTTCGTTCCATTAGGTCATAATCATGTCTAACTATATTTTAACCTTACATTCCAACAAAAATATGTTAAATAAATAAAGTCATATGTTACAGCATATCATTGGTATAGTACAAAAAAGATCTTGGGATTTTTTTTTTTTTTTTCATAATCTGTAGAAATATACATATATATATATATATATATATATATATAAATTATATAAAATTAATTTAAAATTGTATATAAATTGTAAAAGTTAAATTAAAATCAATAAATAAAAAATAAATAAAGGTATCTTATAATAAAAATGAATGTCCATTTATGAACTTCCTATTTGGTTTTTGATCTGAGTTCATATATTTTGTCAAATATTGGGTTATTTTGATTTATATGTCTTACATTAAGTATGTTATTAGGATCTTTCTTTTCATTTACATAGATGTGGAAATCTTCTTTTACATTTAAGCGGTCTTTCTTTTTCTCTAATTCTAGAATTGTCATATTTTCTTTTATATCTTTGTAACTGTGTCCTGTTTCTATCAAATGTTCGGCAAAATTTGATTTCATTGTGGTTCTGTTACCGGACTTTAGGGCTTGAATATGCTCCTTAAATCTTGTTCTGAAGTTTCTTGTTGTTTGCCCTATGTAATATCCTTTAATTAATGTTTATATTAAGCGACTGCGAAGGATATTACATAGGGCAAACAACAAGAAACTTCAGAACAAGATTTAAGGAGCATATTCAAGCCCTAAAGTCCGGTAACAGAACCACAATGAAATCAAATTTTGCCGAACATTTGATAGAAACAGGACACAGTTACAAAGATATAAAAGAAAATATGACAATTCTAGAATTAGAGAAAAAGAAAGACCGCTTAAATGTAAAAGAAGATTTCCACATCTATGTAAATGAAAAGAAAGATCCTAATAACATACTTAATGTAAGACATATAAATCAAAATAACCCAATATTTGACAAAATATATGAACTCAGATCAAAAACCAAATAGGAAGTTCATAAATGGACATTCATTTTTATTATAAGATACCTTTATTTATTTTTTATTTTTATTTATTGATTTTAATTTAACTTTTACAATTTATATACAATTTTAAATTAATTTTATATAATTTATATATATATATATATATATATATATATATATATATATATATATATATATATATATATATATATATATGTATATTTCTACAGATTATGAAAAAAAAAAAAAAAAAAAATCCCAAGATCTTTTTTGTACTATACCAATGATATGCTGTAACATATGACTTTATTTATTTAACATATTTTTGTTGGAATGTGAGGTTAAAATATAGTTAGACATGATTATGACCTAATGGAACGAAACTAGTTGTCAAATAAAAAAATGTTTGAAAAACTAAAAAGGGTACTTAGTTAATTTCAAAATGAAAATTAATACAATTAATATATATATATATATATATATATATATAGATTGGTCATTCATTAAGCCAAACCTCCGTTTGACTGGTCAATTATCATTTTATGCATCCAGAAGGAATTTTTGCCTCCAAAATGAATTTTTGCCTCCGCGGAGGCATCAAATACTAATCACAAAACTCTTGAAAAATCTGCAGCCAGTTCTCATCTCAATTTCTCTCTGAATCAGAAGAGCAGCCATATTGGATTCGTTTGTCAACAATAAGCTGAATGTCTTGATAAAGGTTAGTATGTCATATTGTTGTATTACTTACTTTTAGCACAACCATAAATTAATTATAGGTTGACTGTGATTATTGTTGAAATTGAGTTAAATATAATTTATTAATCTTAAATTAGTCTGGTACGTATTTACAAGCCTACAGATTACTGTAAGTAGTGTTGTTAAAATATTACATTTTCAGAAGTCATAACTAAAGATATGGTTTCTGATATTAAATTATTAGATTTTTTTATGGTAATTCATATCAAACCTAACCAAAATATAAATAATTGAATCAATCGATAAAATGAATAAATTACTGTAAATAAGCCTACATTTGTTTGTTCAATTCATTCCACTAATTAACTTAAAATTAATGTGTTTTATATGTTAGCGATCAGTGGTTAATGGCCTAGTTTTAGCTTATATTTTATCATCATCATTGAGAGTATGCATTTGTTGCATGTTGTTAAAAATCAAATAATAGGATAACCTAACCTCACAGAGCCCAACAAAACTATTCTAGTTGTGTTAACTATCCAATAAAAGGCAAATATTTAATAAAAACTAGGCCTACCAAATTTATTTTTGATTGTTTTTAGCCAGGCCTACCAAATGTCAATATGAATATTTTTAGCTAACAATGCAGCATAGCTTTTTATTGGTTGACTTTGTCAACAATGATTTTTCATGCAGGCAAAACTACAATAAAGTTGAATACACAAATGTAGATAAACGATGTTTTCTTTTACCTGCGAGAAAAAGTCAGAATTATAAGATTAAAATCAAAGTACAGGAATAACTTCCACTGAGAAAAAGTATGAGTTCTGGGATATGTACCACAAGCTACTAAGTTGGTTCGCTACAGCTAATACAACTTTTATCTGTTGTAAAAATGTATTACTAATATATATTGGATGTTTAAAATTAATATTCTAATATAAATTTATATTCCAATTGACATTTATTAAAACTTGTGCAACTCTATAATAGGCTATTCAAATGATAATACGCTACAAATCTCTTAGTATGACTAGAACAGATAAATGTTAGCACAGCGGCAACGATGAAACTTGTGCCTTATTGTGGCAACATAAGCTGTAGCCTTCTTGTGTAGAACAAGTCAGACTTTCTTCTCAGATGCTTTAATTCTGAGTTTGAACTTAGAATAAAACATTTCACAGGTGAGCTTTACCTTTAGATCAGCATTCAGACTTTAATCTCTTAGGTAAAGATAAATTGTTTTATCAAGTTGTTGGCCCTAATATGTTTTAATATTCTCTCTCCATTTCTCCAGCAGAAGAATTAACTGGTAAATTTGGTTGTTAGTAGTTATAATAGGTTGTAACAATTAGTAGTCTACATTATATTGATTTGTTTATTCAGGGTTTGGCTCAAGCTAGCATCTTGGCCACCTCTTCAGCCGAGCCATGTGAGGAAGTCAATACCAGCATCTTTGTACTTTCTTCTACTTTTCATCTTCGTGATTACCTTCTGTGGTCTTCATGGATCATTGCCGTTTCTTTTTTCAGAAGGTATTTATATATTTCATTGTTTGGTAAGGTATTTATTATTTTGTAAAGGTAAATGCCCCAAATAGCGACACTGTATACCAAATACTGGTATTAACACAGTCACATTTAATCATTGATTATGATCTCTTTGTCGTGTGTATTAGCTACTTTAAAAGTCAGATGAGTTTACAATCTCTTTTTCTTTAAGAGAGAAGAAGGCCATTTGTTAGTGCTAGGTAGAGCCGCCGAGAGGGGGGGGGGGGCAGATTGGGCAGATTGCTCCGGGCCTCAATAGATAAAGGGCCTCATCTTCAGGGGGTTTTTCTCCATACTTACGGAAGTAAAATTTTACCTCTGCATAGGCTATGTACCACCATATATTTTTCAAGACCTATCAAAATCTAACAAAGTAGGCCTATAGCCCATGACCCGAGTACTGATCAGCCTGTATGAGTCTCCGAGGTTTGAAGCTCTGTGTCAGTGAACAGACTCCGCAGCGCCAAGCAGCCACATGTGCTATACCATTTGGCAGCTATACCACCTCAACCAAAATATTTTGCAACCGGTCCTTCACGGCCTCAATTTAAAAAATATTGCCATGTCTGTTTGTTGTTCCAAGTATAAAAGATACAAGAGATACAGTATATAAAATAAAAATGTCTTTTGGTATGGTTTATTCCATAATTAGGTATATATTCTTACTTTACATAAAACTTTGCTCAATATGACTCACATGATCGTTAGGCCTTGGTTAGGTTAGGTAAATATAAGTCTTTAGATAGGCCTACCAGTATTGTATACTAAATAAGACTGTAGGCTACATCAATAACAACCACTTTTAACATAGTTGGTTCTTCGAATATGACTTTCAGCATGGTTTGATTTGATTTCTAAATGTTTTTTATCTTTATTTACTACTAAATTGTCTTATTCAAGTAATATGCCATATTCGTATTCTACATGAAATTCCGCGTCATTTGAGTACCGCCATGACATAGTATAAAAATAGTTCATCTCATGGCTTTTCCAAAACTTTTCTTGCAATTTCCGGTTTATTTCAAATTGGATGGAAATAAGTTTCACATATTTGTAATCAGCTTAACATACCGGTTAATTTGAGTACCCTTTTGACGTATTTTTGAATAAAATGGTCACTATCCAGTTTCCAAATTTCCACCGCTTTTCCGGCGATAACTTTGTTATTTATGAACGGATTTTAATAACTCTTGAACATTTGAGTTCAGCTCGGTTTCCCCGTCATTTTGAATACCCACTTAAACCATTTTACTTGAAAAATGTTTTTCCGGTTTTTCAGATTTTCCTGCATTTTCCGACTTATTCCGTGGAAAAACTATCATTTTTAAAATTAGGGCGTAACTTTGGACAGTTTGGAACAAAAAAATTAAATTTTTAAGAGGTGGCACCTAAATGGCATAATTACCAACCCTGTCCTGGGCCAAAAAATTCTCTCGGCGGTCCTGGTGCTAGGAGGTTGAATGTGACGTCATTTCAGCTAACAATCTAATTGGTTTCCACTAGAAACATAGAGATCTTCATTGGGGAATAAGAATTTGAATAATTTGGAAACTAAATACCATACCTAAATAAGGTTTCTAAATAATATAATCATTCAAGGCTATCATTTGACAGTTTTATGCATAATTATAAAATATTGTTAGATGTTACTGGTTGTGTTATAGTATCATAAGTTAACTGATTGCACTCAGCACGAGTATAAATAACTTTTATAATGAAGGAAACTTAAAATACCGTATACAAAAAATGTAAAAAATAGGCCTACTTGGATTTGCATTTTTGCTATATTATGTTTAAATTCATATAATAAAGCAATTTCACTGAAGTAATTACTTCCATTATAAAGAATATTCAAATGCCTAGTTGGATCTTTTAGGTCAAAATAGTTTTAAGCCGGGTTTACCCGCAACGATAAATTGAACGACAAGTCGTTACGTTTTGTCAGATATCGGACGATCGTTTACACGTAACGATTTGTCTGAACGATATGATGGTGCATTCACACGTTTCGTCTTCCCGTACAAGTCAGTCGGTGTTTTCCCCTCATTTGTCATTTTTATTTCTGTTAGAATAATCTTTACTTTTCCTTACTTACCATAAGCTTTTGTACAGTTCTATAAATAATAATAATAATAATAATGCTTTATTAGCAGGTATCATAACAGATACATAGCAATAATAATTAATTAAACTTAAATATAATTTTCAATTTTACTATGATGTCCAAAAATCTTTAGATAGGCAGTCTTCAACATTGTTTAGTGTTTTTGTTAATAGTTTTTCCATTATACTTCTTTTAAATTCTTTTACTGGCAGTTCCAACCAATTCAAGGGTATCGTATTAAATAATTTTTGTTCCATAAATTGAAGATTTTTTTGAGATTTTGTGTACTTGCATAAAGATATTTTTAATTTATTTCTGTTTCTTGTTTCATATGAATGGTTAAAAGAATTTTGAGGTTGATTGTTAATTTTTTCTCGAACGTTTAAAATAATTTGTAAAATGTACATGGCTGGCAATGTCAGGATATTCAACTGTCAAAAAATGGTTTACAGTCTGCTTTTCTTTTTGTGCCACAAATAATTCTGATTACTTGTTTTTGTTTTTTAAAAACTTTTTTGGCTATTGGAGCATTGCCCCAAGCTGAAATTCCGTACAAGAGATGACAATGAAAGTAGCCATAATAAGCCGTAATTATTATTTCCTTTGTCACATTTCCTTTTCGCCTTCTTATGACATAGATTCCTTTAGAGACTTTAGTTAGAATTTTATAAACATGATCTTTCCAATTAAATTCCGAATTAAACTCTATCAGGAACTCCCGAGAGGCTTGAAGCAGGTCTGACATTTCTGTTCCTTCACTAAAATAAACTTTAAAACACTGGTAAGCAACAAAACTTCAATTCTTAAATAACAAATGGAACGTATTCAGTGATCACTCAAAAATACGAGACGAGATATGAGACGGCGACAAAACTGCGGTTGGTCGAGACAGGGTGTATCTGTTTACACGCTACGTCTTGTCGACGCCAACCCGCGTAGCAACGATTTGTCGTTGCGATCTCAAGAGATTAGTGCAAATTTGCACAAACCTTCCGATCTGGCTCCAACTCCGACAAGTCGTAACGACTTGCGGTTTACACGCTTCGTCTTGCATGCAACGTCTTATCGTTTAGACAAAACGTTACGTTTTATCGTTGCATGTAAACCCGGCTTTAGAGTATATTACAATTTTGCAAAGTTTTTAACGGTTGCAAGCACTAAGTATAAGCTGATTAAAAAGTAAGATTATAACTGATGAGTATAAGATATACTAATACAAACATAAAAGATTACGATGAATTACTTTGAAACTTGTTTTAGTATTGAATTTACTGAATGAACATATAATGAAAATCTTTTAATACAAGCTGGGACGTTTTACTGCCCATAAAAATCATTGTTTTTATTAGATGATGCCTTTTTTGTGGAAGATATTTACTTTGAGTATTATTACACTTTTGCTATATTTTTTTAGAAGTTACTTAAAACATACAACAATATTAAATCGCCTTTTTCATGATTTGGCCATCGCTTATTCTTGTTTGATTAAACAATTAAGATGTGATCCAAATTATTTAAAATTTTGTATGAAATTAATCAGTGAAGTGAGACAGATTGTAATATATTATGTTGTCCGTTCTGAATTAACAGCAAAAATAAACAATCTAACATAGTTTTATCCCTCGCCACAACTGTGAGTCACGGACGGCAGCCCCCATATTATCGTAGGCCAGTGAAATATTCATGCTTCAGCTCGTGGATGACGTGCTCCACCTATTGCTCCTATGTGATCGTTGATACCAACTGGCTGGTGGCAATAACTCAAAATGACCATTTTTGCAGAAAACCCCTCCGTGAGCTGACAAATAAAATGATTTGTTAAAAAAATTAAGTTGTAAGAGGGGTAGGCCTATGACATTTTGACTGACAGTAAACCTCAATTTTCCTCCTCATTTGTTTTTTGTTTTTTTAAGGAGTATGCTTGCTTCAGTGTTAAATGCAATATAATTTTTATTCCCAGGTAACTCATAAATTTACAATTTATAACAGTTTTGTAGTTTTTGTCAGACTCCATAAAAATTAAAATTTTTACTACACTGTTTACTAACTGACTTGGTAGCTGAGTGGTTATCGAGCCCAACGTTCAATCTGGAGGTTGTTGGTTTGATCCTGAGTGAAGTTACAAGGCTTATAATGTCTAAAACTGGACCCAGCCGACTTTGGTAACTGGGCTGAATCTGCTGCTATTTGTCTGTAACAAATAGCAGCAGATCATGATCTGCATCATGTGCAGATCATACACCGCATCATGATCTTGCATCCCTTTTTTCCTGTGGCCGGCCTCTAGTGTTCCTAAAGATTGCTAAGGTGAATACGGTGATGGGCATAACGTGTCACTATAGCATTTTTATGTGCCCGCATTTTCTTAGAGGTAATGAATTGTTGCAAGTTATCATTTCTCCTGGTTGTATTAATTCTCATCATAATGATGGTTAACTTATATTGGTGTTGTTTTTTTCAGGATTTGGAAAAGGGGTGACACATGACCTGCAGACATCTTAGGCCTACTTTTATTTCTACGTTATTTTAATTATCTGCGTTGTTTTATACTTTGATTTTAAAATACATATAATTATAAATTTTCTATATATAAGTATAAAACTTTTAAAATTAATTTAAATAATAACCTGCTTAAAATATTCATGTACATAATAACTTATATCTAACATGTTATTAAGTACGGTATGTTCAATAAATATTTATCGCTACATTATCATGTTTGTTTTTTAATTTAAACCTTTTAACCTGTTTGATAAATAACAGAATCAAATTAAAAATCAGCAGTGGTTATATTATTAATTAAGGTATAGGCCAGACAGTTGAACACAAGGCCTGTAATTTACCTAGGTTAATGCACTTAAAAATTCTGTCAACAAATTCCATCACACTGAAACTCTGAAGATGAATGCGTTTTATGGCTGAAGAATTGAGAAATATTGTTTAGTATTAGTGTCAGGAAGTCCTGTGTAGTGATGTATCATGGTAATAGTCCAATTTTTATTGTGTCAAGTGTAAATTTTACTGGATTATTAACTTAAATAAAATGACTATGCCCACAGTTATTACACTTTTAGATAGGTAGATTTAATTTATTCAAAACTATAAAGGCATACAATTTAAGGAAGTTTACATTAACTTTTATGTAACACCAAATATTTTTACCCATTAATACATTGGAAAAATTGCTAAAATCAGAGCAAAATAAACCTCTAACCCTAATATAAGATTTTAATGTTGAGGTTTTTATGTAAAATAATGAGATAGCAAAATTATGATAGGGGCTATTTTTGTTTTTGTAAGTTATTATGTTTTATACTATTGACTATACAGCATTCTAACAGACTTTTCATTCAATGTATTTTGTTTGATACCAAAATTTTGAAGGTATGCTGTGACAGAGGAGGTGCAACCTATCAATGCTGTAACTATTCAGTTGGATTCAAAGCTATGCATCGTAAACATAAACCAAAATTTTAAAATGTGTCATCCGTGGTTTAAAATAATGTTAGTAACTTACCGATTTACCTATCATATGCCACTTGTACTTCTTGTTTTCTGCGGAAGATCGTGCCACTGAAAATTGATTTCAAACATGCATATGATGTGAGAAGTCAATTTTTTTTAATTTACTGGCATATAGGCCTAGTCAATTTTTATCGGTATTTCTCAGTTTTTTTATTTGGACCATTAAGCTGGAAGTTTTTTTACGTTCTATCTTAGATTTTGTCATAGGTGTGTTTTAGTTAATTTATTTCAAAATTTTTGCTTCTTTACTTTCCATTTAATGAAGTTAACATAAAAAAATGATCAAGGTGTATTATTATTAAAGCGATTTGTGAAGTGTTTTGACATTCCAAAATCAACAAACCGATGTGGTCCCGAGTATATAGATGAAAGACCTTAGGATAGCGCCATAATAGCGTGCCTAAATTGGTCTCCAAGTAAAACTTACCAAAACCATCCTGTAATTATGCCTAAATAAATATTTCGTGGAATAAACCTCACTTCACAGGTATCAGACTCTCTTAAGGGAATATTTTCCCTTATCACAAGTAAAAAAATCTCTTAACCGTTTTGAGTGCTATAGAACAATATATCGTTGATCGTCTTTTTAAGCGGAAATGCTAAGCAACGAACGATAAATCAAGCCTCTCCTTTCATCCAAAAATTCGAAGCAACAATATATTGTCATGCCGTCGATATCAATATGGTGAGCGGGAATATCGGTTGACTCAATTGTTATTTTGAAACACCGATGATTTCATAAGATTCTCCTTGCGATCAAGATACAAAATATCGTTGTATAGCACTTTAGGATAACAAATTTTTTTAATCGAATTTTTATATCATTTTCTGAAGTTATATGAATTATTCCCCAGCACTTCTCAAAAGTTAAGTAATATTTTTCAGCACTTAAAGGATAACGAAAGGAATACTTTCAGATAAATATTATGTTCATTCACAACAGTAATAGCATTGAATAAAGTATTAATAATAAATAAAAATACCAATAAATATGACACCCCTTTGTACTGTAAGTGAACTGTTTTTCTATTAATTTTCTCTTGGCTAGGCCTACTTACGTGTGGAGTTCAATGGAAATTTTGACCCATTGCTTAAGCTTGGAAATAGAAAACCTCAAAAGATTATTTCTATATGAATCATTAGCAAAATTATTCAAATAAGAGAATTTATTTCCTTATATAAAGATTAATAAGCAGTAATAATAACTTTTGTGCTTTAACTTATTAACAATACAGGACAGAAATAACAATAGGCCTACTGCTTTTAAAAAATGCTTTTGTGAAATGTTTTAGAGTGGATTGCCTTTTAGGTACCTATATTTGTTTTTCTGGGCGTCAATGCATAATTTATTGGTAGATTAGTAGTATCATACTTGATAAGGACTAATCTTATTACAATTAACATATACAGAATTACACACCAAGACAGCCTATTTATAACAGATCGGTCAAAGTTATTCTTAGGAGTTGCATACTTGTACTTTGAAACTCATGCTTGGCCCCAACAAATTTGTTGTACAAGGCGTTAAATGAATTATGCCTACCACCAGTATTAATGAAACCTTAAACACCCAAACTATCCTATATAAAAACTTGATTTATAGTAGACCCCTTGGTACCAGACCATAACTTTTTTATATGGAAAGTAACAATAATTATAAAATAAAATAAAATAAAATAATGGGATTAGGAAGTTTTAAAAGAGAAAGACCTATAACATTAGACATCAACATGTATTATTTACAATTAATTTAAGTCTCATCTACACAATATGCAACAACAGTTTAATTCTTTTCTTTCTTCATTGGTGTTTTTATTCATGTGGTTTGTTCTCTGGGTCGCCTCGTTCTCCCTAAAAATGAATATTCATCAATCTTTAGACATTATAAAACTCTTTTCAAAAGACACATTGTGGATGACAAAATCAACACTCCTCCTTTCGGCCACTACTCTCTTAACCCTATCAACAACTTACCAATTCTTCGTCCTTCTGCAGCTTTGACCTAATTTCCTTTTCCTTTCGTAAAAAAATGGGGAACACGGCAAGTCCAACATTAGGATTTTAAACAAATCTAGCAAATCTAGGTTTTTTCCATTCTTAACACTTAAACTCTGCTGATTCACAACAATGCAGTTTATTTATAAAAACAAGTGCAAAAACCAAATTAGGTATGGCAAGACAAGTGAGTATGTCCTATGGATCTACGAAACGCACTTGCCCAAAGATAGACTTTTCATGTGAACATTTTTAAGATGTGCACTTAATGTAAAATGTATCAAGAGGTCACATTTTTGTGAAATAGGCAGTGTGCGCCACTTAGAAAATGTTAACTAAACCTGGAACAAACTAAAACTTACCAAAAAGATTTAAGAGTAAATTGAAGCAACCATATAGAGATGTACATAGTTGTAAAAAACTTAAGTCACTTGTTAAAACGCAAAATAAAACTTTACCCTAGCCTACCATTGTTTGTTTTCATGGCCTAAAGGCCTACAGTAGTCTCACTCTCAACCAGCCACCTTTTAACCAGGGTCCGCTTTAACTGGCCTTCCCGGGCTCAAAAAACAACATCTTTTTAACTAGCCATTTTTACCTCAACATTGCTTTAACCGGCCATGTTTCGCAAGAAACTTTGTTTTTTAGCTACTGTATCATTCAATTCAACATAATATCATGATATTTTCAAGCCACCTAAAATGTACTGTTCTGGAAGGAAGTGTATTTAATTGTAATGGCATAATTGTATTTAAGCCATATGAAATTGTAGGTTGGCATTTTTAAATGTACATCGGTTTAACCCGCGAAATCATTATTTGCTCGAGGCCTGGTCCCGAGTTGGCCGGTTAAGAGGGAGTCTACTGTACTTGGTACGCACACCTGGTATTTTGCCAGCATACATTTAGTATGTCATAATTGACTCTATGTCACAAAATGCGCCAATGTGATTAAATGTGATGTCAATGACATTCAATAAAGATATATGTATTATGCATTGTAATAGGGCCTAATACTACTTTGGCAGGCTTAATTGGTTTCCAATATTGCCCTGGCATCTGAAAAGCTAAAAATACAGTAAAGAGTCAATTTTCCGAATGTCAGTTACGGTAACCCCAGAATGACATGTATTATTCACTGGTCAGTACTTCAAAATAAAAATTTTGAAAAGACAAACATAGAGCAAGTAGCCTATATTTCCAACAAATAACCAATAATGATATTACAAGTAAAATCATAAAGAATTACCTTACTAAATTAGACACGTTGCTTAATGGGGTCTTCAAGGTACAGGTTTCAAATTAAAATACACGTTCTAGATTAATATAAGCTCAGCATTTAACAAAATTAGTAGGCTAGTGTTTTAATAAAAATTTACAAAATTCGCATATAAGCTAATTGTTTTATTACGATTAAATTGTGGTTGCTTTAAGCATCTAATCTCGAAATAGTGTGATCATATGTGAGTGAGAACGATGATTTGGTCGAGCCACATCCATGTGGCTACGTTTTATTTTGGATGGAAGACCGTCCATAACCTCTAAATTTTTAATATGTTTACTACAGTAATTTTGTCGCAGATAAAGTAGGCAACAATTGTATTTTGCCTTTAAGCCACTCATGAGATATTTAAAACACTCGTGGCTAAAAGGCCCTCATAAAAGAATCGCTGCATAAACTACTATTAATAAATATTTCCGGTATTACTCGGTTTAACCAACCTTTTTAGTTATCCGACCGTAGTCCGGTCCCGTAGAGGTCGGTTAAGAGAGCTTCTACTGTATTCGATGTACAACTTTCCGGTGGTTATAAATCGTAAATGATTTTTGTGTTTAATATTCAAACAATTTGGTTATCTGAACCATCCCTGGTAACAATTGCTTGGATAATTGACACTTTACTGTACTTCGATTTTTGTTAATCAGAACATCCCTTTGCCGCTCCACAGTTGTGATTTATTTGGCGAGTCATTGTATGTGTGATTTCTTTACTATAAATTATCTTTAAAAGTATTCCCTACATATTAAGCAATAAAATGACGAACTTATAACCACCCTAGCGTGAAACTGGCTAAGTACGGTACATAGTATGGCAGGCCTGTGTCGCGACAGAGGGTGGAAATTCATTCTGAATTCCTAACAGACATAAATGTCTATTGGGAATCAGAACTCACAAGATGTTCAACATAGATACTTTTTGCTGTGTTACCGTAATAAAACCCACCAATGGGCGCAACAATATTGAAATGTCATTTCGCACAAGCTAAAGTTGCTTATGCAATAAAAAAATTAAAAAATCATTCTTTTAAAAATTACCATATGTACTTAAAAAATTAAATAGGATTAATTTTTATGCATATAATAAATACAGAATGCTATAGTATTTTATCTAAGTATGCCTAATGTCTTAATAAATATGTAAGGAGGTTCAAAGAATTAGGCGGACGTGAAATAAGAATATATAATAATATGTTAATTAGAAGTTAAATTCATCATAATAATCATAATAAAAGAGTACATTTTGTGTTACCGGTGCTGTATTAATTTGTAACTTGAAACAATATTGTTCACATCAGTCATCTACCTTCATACTATTTTTATTAAGTTTAAATTCACAATGTAAATATGGTATTGCAGTTTTTTTTATTCTTAAATAATGTAAAATCTATAATTATTTAATACTCTAAGGGAATTTTTTTTGTAATTGGACTACTCCTACAATTCTCGATCAATTTTCAAGTTTTTGGTGTCATTGAGTGAGTAGTGCTTGGTCTGTAGTTGTTTCTGCCAAAAAATAATGAAGATCGGACTTAAAATAAGAGAGCTAGGCTATTCATCATTTAAATTGGAAAATTTCCCACTAAAATAACATTGTGATAGGATTGAGCGTTTTAAGCATCTGTTAATAAAGCTGTAAAAACATGAATTTTTGGGTGATTATTGTTAATCACAATATTGGATTGGTCCGGTGTAATTGATTTAGAACCAAATGTAACATTTTTAGCAATGACAGTTCATAGTTAAATTGAATTGCAACAAGTACATTAAACTTAGTTATTTGAAGTGTAGCATTACACAGTTAAAAGACTGCACTCGAAGTAATGATCTAACATTATACAACTCTATCGTCGCCTTCCAGGCATAAGGTCGTATCTAAAAAAAAAATGGATTTTTAGGTTACGACAGTTTTTGAATCTCCCAGACAGCCTCTACACATCACACGAATCGTCGTATGTCTATCCCTCCTAGTTTAGAAGATACAGGCTATGGTTTATGAGTCGTATCTCAAAAAATTGTAAATTTAAATCAGACGAAAGGTCGTATCAATTAATGATACCGACTGTTTGCCTGATACAACCCAGTCAAAAAAGGCGTCGTATCTCAAGATACGACTTTTCGTCTGAACTATAATGTTGACCTTGCCTAGTATAACCTTGCATAATGTATTCAGGCAAACTGTCGTATCTTGTTTATATATTTAATTTTCAAAGTATATATATATATATTTCCAAATCTCTTAGTGTGTACTTTAAAGTTTAGGGTGTCATGCATTACGAGCCTAAAAATAAAGTTTCTAAGTTCATTCGTTTAGAATCTCTGAAGCAAAATGTAGGTGTGGTTTTTGTTTTTCTGCTCTCCTGAAAAATCATTGAAAATGAGATACGACCATATGCCTGGAAAGCGACGCTATATTGTATACACCAGGAACGCTCATACAAGACAAAACTCGAACCAAAAACTGCTACCTGTGTTCTAAAGGGCAGACAAAAACGCAAAATGAGCATCTAAAGCTTTTGTGTGCGCGCTTAGGCTACTTACCTACACGCTCCTCTACGGATGCTAAATTTATAAATTTATTAAAACTTATAAAATAGTTTTAAAGCCAAATGCTGGCTGATTATAAGAGCGTAAATATCTTAGCCATTACATTTAATTAGAAAACCTCATGACCAAAAAACATACGTCAATATACAACTAAGACAGGAAAAAGTTATTAAGCGTAAACTTTTTTTATTTGTTGGTTAGGAAAAAACTTGCAAGCTACAAAATTGTAGATAATGAAATGGACTTTAATCTTTAAATTCAACATTTCTTGACAAAGTGAACAGTAAAATGAAGAAAATGTGTAAACTTGTGCGTGGCGGGTCGCTGAGGATTTCAGAGAATTGCGTCTTCATTTTCAATGTCCGGAATGATATATAAGCCTATTTAGAAACCCGTTCATGCAATGTGGAGTGTTTTTACTTATTCTCAGAACAAATTATTTAATTAAGCTATTTATGTTAAATAAACATGTTAGACAAAGATTAACGCACCCGCCTAAACAGTTATTTAGCAATGCAGTGGCATAACACGGTGTTGCATAGCCTTTAATGCAGCAGCAAGAGGAAAACAATAATTGACTACTGCTTTGTGCTCAATTATTAGACAAACTAAAAATTATTACGAAAAAAATGTTAAATGTAAACTTTTTAGATCAACTTATAATCTGAAACTTTGCCGCTGGAAATTCGTTCTTAGCCCAAAAATGAAAAAAAAAAACTTTCTTGTTTATAAACTTTTTCATGTAACGTTTTCAAAAGTATTTGTTTTCTTATTTTTGTAATTTTATAATATTTAATATAACTTAGGACTAACAAATATTTTTATACCGTCAGAATCAGCAATTTATGCAAATTAAGAATAAATATACGGTTCAATTTATGTATTGTGTGTGCGAGAAACCAGCATGTAAATGACAGTGTTCGCACTGCCAGTATCAGTAATTTGGTCATTCTTGCCTGTCTTCTTTCATAAGGTGGCGGGGTCTGATAACGGTGTGAGCGTTCTAGATGTACATATAGATTTATATGCTTAATGAAAGGCACTTTAAAGCATAGGTAGAATATCATATTTGGAAATACAAATTTAAATAAGTAGTTATTTTGGTAACAAATAACCTAAAATACATTAAGTAAAACATACCGTTTCATCCCTTCACTGATTTTGGCTTGTATCAGTCGCTAACACTTGCAGGAATAAGAATGATAACTTATCCTTTGTAGTGGATCCAAAGTGTTCTCAAGCATGCGTCTGGAATACAAACATAAAACTCAGTAGACATGTAATATCCAATTTAGGACAAGAATAAAAGTTACAAGATTCGTATTTCAAAAGATGAAATGTAGGTCTAAATCTACATCCCTCATCAGCGCTGTACTAAATTTAGATAAACAATGTGTTTAGTCATTTAATGGATAAGGTATTACTTAACTGTTATGTAGTATTCAGCCTCTTATTTGTGATGTCTTATTTTTACAGTACTTTTTTGTTGGCTCAGCCCACAATAGTATATTTCGTCACTAGTCCGGAAAGTGGTTGTTATCGGTGCAAGATCAAGTTTCAAGTACTAGGCGAAGCCGAGTACTTGAATTCGATTGAGCACCAATATACGACTTTCGGACAAGTTACGAACAGTACTTTTCCTCATACCACCTTTAATAAATTTACAGTTTGGATAAAAAATTAATAAATTTTAACCTAAATGTGAACAAAAATAAAATTCTTAAATTTTAACCATCTTACGTTGTTATTTGTTTATCTTGTATTTGAACTATTTACAGCTGTTATTAAAAATAAATTAAACTTGTTTAGTGTCCTGAAAACCACTGTTTCGCGGTCTAGCCCCGAAAACTTTGTTTACCAACACGTTTATCCAACCACCCACCGGGAATCAACTAGTTTCGATCACAGCTGACCGTTCCAAAAACAACGTTTATAGCAATGGTATGATGAAAAGATATAAAGAATGTCTGAAATAGGCCAGCCAGATTGAGCAAAGTTTCTTAAATAAAATTGGAAGAAACTTATATGTTGGTAGAATTAAAAACTGTCCTATATGAAAAGGGAATAAGGTTAGTACCTACTGTAGTATTATTACTGAATTTGTTATAGGACCACATTAATTATTTTAAGGCTGCACTTGCCAAAACAAAGCATACTTTGACATCACATTTACTTTAAGAATCATTACCTGTTCTTTTTACAAATATAACTTATTTTGCAATAGCCTAAGTAATATATTGAGCCTAAAAGTGTGTCTAAGCCAGAGGTTGACAACCAAAAGTTATTGACTTTAGCCACAAGAATATAACAGTAAAAGTTGATAACTTTTGGCTGTCAACCTCTATTGTAAACACACCTTAATATGTAAAGGTGTGTTTACAATAGAGGTTACCATATCATACAAAAACAATAGAATACTATACCATATCATTAGCAAAAATGTAGGCTAGCCTTTTATAAAAAAAATTTGTAATGGAAAGCCAGTAGTTGAAGTAGGTTATTCGGCTGTTTTCTTCTTGACAGCACTAAGTCTAGATTTAGTTGTTAGTAGTAATAATAGCAGGTAATAAATATCATTTTTTTTTATTTTCATTAAAGGAATGTGGCAATAACTTAGTCACATAAAGAATTAAGCCCGGGATGGTGTTACTTTTTTGTTTTGCCATCAATAAATAAAGCAAAAGATGTGTCCGCTAATATTTACCATGCGTCTGTTAACATGATAACTTTTTAAAGAAGCCTCCGATGTAGATAAAGTTTGGTAGAAAAGGCATCATCTATTTTAAAAATCAGTTCGCAAACCAATAATTGTATCATGGGAACGTGAATTTTAGGGTTTCAAAAGGTGAAAGGTGTGTTTTAGGGATTTTTATTCTCATTTTTTTAAATTTGACAATCTAAGCTATTTTAATAACTTAACAATTTAATAGCCTATATTTTGAATAAATTAACTGAAATTAGTTACCAGTACAAAGAAAATAAAATCAAGTTTTCTGCTGTACCTATATAATTATTAAGGGAAATATAAAGAAACCTTGCCTTATATTGCTTATTCATCAACATACTTTTGATAAGTTTATTTGATTAGTAAGTAACTTAGCTTTATGCATTAAGAATTAACATTATTGCATGCGCCTTCCTTCACTAGGTTGTTGGTAACCCTTATTTTTACTTAAAAACTCCGTGGAAACAATACTACAAACTAAATCCCAAGCTATCTAATGCAAAATTGGTTTATTGTTTAAGAGAGCAAATAGATATATGGTGTTTGTTCTTAATTATCTGCTCAACTGTCTTCCTCATTCCTAAGATTAAAAAATTTATGTTTTGGGATTTGTAAACATAAACAGATCATTTATTTGTAATGGCAGCTTTGGTTGTGCACTTCAAATAGTACAGGTTAACACATTCACTGCAGCATGTGAAATGATTGACCTTCCCCCAATGCTGAAAAATTTTGCATAAAAACATGCCTTGTGGTTGCTGAATACCATCTGTTTGCATGAAAAGCGCTTCCCGATTAATTTTCTTTGCCAGCCACCATTTTTAAAATAGTACTCACTGGTGAGTGCTCAGCACCTGGCGCCCTCTCCCACATTTTCCAGCCATATCAAAGATAACGTTATTTTAATAAAATGTAACTAAATTTTTCACTAATCAGAAAAAAGCACTAAAAGTTTTAAAAATGTATATACGATTATTTTAAAAGAGCTCTGTCATGGCACTCACTGGTGAACGATTAGCACCTCTAGCGTTGTCATTAATTTTGTCGACTGCAATTTAGAAATGTTTGATCATTGTCTATGTCATCTCTGGACCCATTGTTCTTTTATGGGATAAAGCCATAGTTTTACTTAAGATAAAACTATTATTATAATGTAGCCCTAAACACATGTAAAATGAATGCAAAATTTTGTAAAATATAATAGCTAGCAATACGCTTAGAGATGTTCGGAAACGGATTGCACAATTAATTAGACAGCCTGAGTCGTCCATAAAACGTGGGCAAAAGCGGCCCTTACCTCACCAGTGAACTGCCGCACAGCAACTGAATGAAGTAGACGATACAGGAACGCTCACCGGTGAGTGCGCAGCACGCAGAAAATAACAAGACCACTCACTGGTGAATGCCCTGCAGCAAATGTGTTAACAAAATAAGTTAATTCATCATAACATACAGAAACACCATTATACCAATAGTAAAATAATGAACCTTAGGTTTAGGCCTACTTAAAATGAGAGTGGAAATATATGCTTTATTTTATTGTGAGGATTATTTATTAGATTATTAAGAATTTTTTTTGTCTTGGGGTCTAACTGTAACTGGCTGGGTAGCTGAGTGGTTATAGTGCTCGTCTTTGAATCCAAAGGTTGCTGGTTTGATCCTAAGGAAAGTTAGTAGCTTTTTAAAGGATCGATTCCGGACCCAGTTGCCATTTGTCATTGGGCTAATTAATTAATGATGCTTTCTAACAACTGGTCGATGTTAGATAGTAATAAGATTGGGGTTTGGACCGTGCCCCGTAAAAACGTTAAAAAATGCCTCTGGCGTAGATAGACACAAAATACAAAAATACAAAATAACTTAAATAAAATTAACCATTGGAAATCCGGTGAGAAAGCGGATCTGTTACAACGAGTTTTATGATTGACATTGGCGATACAAGTGCTTTGTTATACTTGTATGACTCCATTTATATTATTAACTACCATACCCGGCATCTTTGCAAAGCTAACCAGAGGAAGTTAAAACTTCCTCTGGTTTTGCCCCTTCAGATGAGCTCGTTTGCTACGCTCACTTGCTGTCTCGCGACTCGCTGAAAGTCTATAATTTTCCTCTTGGTTTTATTATTACCGAAATCCGTTCAATACTTTAAGTGAAAACAGCTGTTTAAATAACTAATATTTCTAAATGTAAAAATATGTTCCAATACAAAAATGTTGCTTCCATAAGAATAACATGGTAACTTTGAAAATGTGAGGAACGGAGCCCTGTGGAATTTTCTTAACTTTTTCTTTCTTACCTTTTCCTGTCAATAACAAACACAACAAAAAAAAAAAATAATTATATCAATCCAGCCGTTCATGTGTGATGCCATTACCAAAGAAATATTGATCCATTTTTATGTGTAGATATCTAGGTAGGCCTATGGTATGTAGGTGAAAGCAACATTGCAATCTTACCATTAAACTTAGGGCCCAACAAGTAATCAATTTTTTTTTTAAGAGTTCTCATCATTCATTAGGCTAACTTATTGAACACTGAAAATGCTTCTAGGCTAGAAAATTAATGAACAGAAACAGACAGATAACTAAGTAAGTTTAGGCCTAACACTAATTTTGTGGTTTTTTGCTTCTATAAACATAGGCTACTGTACCATTCCTAAGTTATAAACTTAAACTATCAAATAAAATATCTGAAAGATAGCCAAACATATAAAACTTAGTTTGTTAGAAATTAGACAGCTAGTTGATGCTGTCAAATATGAATCAGAAAGGTATTTTTTGCTTTTGTATTGAGGGAATATGAGTTTTAAATGTTTCCAAACACCATTAATTTTGTTGTTACAAACATCACTGTCAATAAAAGTGACGGTTTACGGTTAGATTGTTAGGTTACATTATGATACATTTTTGTTAATGATTGTATTACGCACATCTTAACTCAAACGATTACAACTATCGAATAATCGAAATATCCAAATTGCAACTTTGATAATAACGGTGGAGTAGGATGACGAAGTTTCGCAAAAATTTGTAGACCCTACTTGTTTTTGTTACTGTATTTTCAGTTACTTGTTTGCAATGTAATTTTTTTATTGTCAAAAGGTTAGGCCTATGTTTAATATCTTAGAACAAAACTAAATTCGGGGATAAAATTGTAATAGTATCGTGGAATTGTATCATCCATAGTGTAGCAATATTAGGCTATCAAAAAATCAAACTTTTTTTTTGCCATTGAATATTTATTCATTGGCAATGAATGGCATACGCCAGTATACAAAAAAATTACAGTGAAGTGATCAATACAATTAATCAATAACACATTTGAACAATACATTAATACATTTCAGCATTCAAGATGACATATTAGAAGAAAATTTACTTTCAAAGAAATTATTTAGCATTTTAACATTGATATAACGGTGGAGTAGGATAACAAAGTTTCGCTTGATATTTTTAGTCAATGCCAGGCTAGTAAGGTAACCCAATAAAAAAGGATAACCTAAGGTCACTTGTTTAAAGGTAACTTAACCAAAAATCAAATAGCAAGACTTCACTAATCACTATTTTGAGACTAAATAATACTCTACATAATAACATTAGCTCCCAAGATATAAAAAAGAACTAGAGCCTATTTTATAATATTCTTTCAATAATATGACATATGGATCTGAAGGCATTTTACCAGTTTTAATCCACTAAGTTAGACAATGACAATCTTTATTGCCGTTTTCACATTGTTACATGTATGGCATTGTCACAATTTATAAACATGACTTAAAACAATAAAGTTCTATACAAAACTAGTTAATAGATTTCAGTTTGTTTATAAATTCATCTATGTCATAAACACTTAAATTGAACAATAAAGCTTTCAAGGTTGATTTGAACTTATTATGGTCTCATGGTCTTTTATGGTCTGATATTAGGTAGAGGAACAAAATATGAGATTGATGTAGGCCTAAATATGTAACTCAACTCTATTTTTAGCTAACCTTATCAGAGTAAAAAAACAATTAATTTTCCAAATAAAATGAAAATTTTAACAAAAGACTTGAGGTGTTTTTCAGCTCAAAATAATTGCAGGTTTAGTATAATAGAAAGTGATAACAGCTCCACTTACCTTGATTACAAAATTGATGTGATTTTCTTCCACCAGTCGAACTTAAAATACTCTCAGGTAAAAATAATCGGAATTTTCTGATTATGTTCTTTATCCTTTTCTCCTAGATGTATAAAATAAGTGAGGTTATGTTGATTAGAGCTAGCTTCAGACGACGGACCGCTTCATTTTTTTTCTGCGGCTGTATGGGCGGAGGTAACAGCTGACAATTGGCTTCTTCAAACAACTGGTCAATTGTAACCAACTGCCTCCGGAGGCCAAAAATCAAGATAGACATATATCAATTGTTAATTTTTGCCTCCGGAGGCATTTTTTAATGAATTTCATAGTAATAAAATGAGGAATATATCAAAATTTTATGGAATATAAAGGTTATTTATGTAATTAGAATTATATATTCAAATGTAACCATACTCTTAAAGTTGAGTTTACTACCTGAAAATATGTGCTAAAGTTGGAGGCAAAAATTCAGGAATATAGCATTGGAGGCATGTACTCATAAATGATATATATATATATATATATATATATATATGAGTCCATAAATACGATAACTTTTGAATGGAACCTCTGATTTTGATGAAATTTGGTACAGGGGTGTAAGCCAGTATCTACTTAATTGAGTTTGCGAAACATAATGATCGGATTATGGGAACGAGGTTTATGGGGTTTCTAAAGGGTTAAAATTGGGTTTTTGGCATTTTTTGAACCTCAATTTTTAAAATTCATGACTTTTAACTAAAACCATTCAAAAGAGCTTAAAACAACAAACCATTTAGTATTTTGAATTTTTACCTAACTTAAATGGTTATTCAGAAAATTCAAACACTATGTTTTACATGTTATTCTTATGGAAAATGAACAAAACCTTCTATCTTGCTTATTTATTGAAATATCTTGATAAACTTGGTATGTACATTAATTAGAAAGCGTTTAACTTATATCTACTTATAAAACGCATATGGCGGCAAACCTACGTACTCACCTCTATGGGTTTTATGGAAAAATTAAAAAACACCATAACCTGATAAAATTTGGTATGCACATTCACTAGGTAGGGTTTAACTTATATTTATCAACGAAACCCATATGGCGGCAAATCTACATACTTTAAACCCCCATGGATTTTATGAGAAAATAGAAAATATACCAAAATTCCATTGGAAACTTGCTGAGTAAGCAGGTCTGCTGCGATGGGGGTATTATATTTATAGTTACATTAAGGTAGCATTATTTTGATGCCACCTTTACATAAAATATATTAATTCAATTATCTTATTGTGTATTTACATTAAATTTAGTCTACATGTGGGAATTGAGACACCAATTTTTGGAAAATGAATGCATATAATCATGGGATATAGTCTTTATTCTGTAAACCCGGCTTACCCCTTAATCGTTTCCCCTTTAAATTTTCATTTTAAATTTAAAGTGGAAACACTTCTTTTTACAAACAAATTTGTGCTATTATCATTCACTTTTCTTTGTTTAAATTAAATGTAGTCCTTTTTATTCTACTTATTAGCTGTTGCCCGCCACGGCTTCGCCCGAGATTGAATTTATTTAATAGGTAATAAAATCTTTTTAAAGAGTAACGAAATCTACTTCTTTAAGAATGACATTGAAATAATGAAGTAGTGTGAGTGGAGCTCTTAAGGAATTTCGCAAAACCTGTTCTAAGTGAGAAAAGGTTTCTTAAATAGAAAAGGCCCTGAGAACATATAAGCAAATAAGATCGACCACGTCTAATTTCAACCCTGTAGGCCTTACAGTCACTTTTAAGTCATGTGGGGCGGAGCCCTAAAGAACATAAAAAACTATATTTGCAAAACTGTTTCTTAGTGAACACCTATTAGCGAAACGGAACGTTTACATTAAATTTAAACCCATAGGATTTAAGGTGGTTTTGAGAATTTGTGGGTAGGAGCTCCAAAGGAAATTTGCAAAATCGTTTCTTATTGATCACCCATGAGCAAAGAGGAACGTCCATGTCAAATTTCAAACCTGTTGGCCCTGGATTAATTTTGAGTCATGTGAGGTGGAGGTGGAGCACTAAAGATTTTCATAAACTATATTTACAAAACTATTTCGTAGTGAGCACCTGTTATCAAAACGGAAGATCCACGTTAAATTTATACCCCCTAAGATCTATAGTAATTTTGAGGTTCTATGGGGTGGAGCCCTAAAAGGAAATTTGCAAAATTATTTCTTAGTGAGCACCTAAAAGCAAAGAGGAACGTCCATGTCTAATTTCAATCCCGTGGACCCTAGAGTAATTTTCATGACCTTTGGTGCGGAGCCTTAAAAAAATTCTAAAATTATATTTGCAAAACCGTTTCTTAGTAAGTAACTATGAGCCAAGAGGAACGTCCGATTCAATTAAAACCCTGGAGACATAAAAGTAATTTTGAATCCTGTGGGGCGGAGCCCTAAAGAACTTTGAAAACTATATTTGCAAAACCATTTATTAAGAAGCACCCATGAGCAAAAAGAAACGTCCATGTCAAATTTAAACCCTGGAGGTCCTAAAGTAATTCTGAAGTCCAGTGGGGCGGAGCCCTAAAGTGCTTCAAAACTATATTTGCAAAACAGTTTCTTAAAGAGTATGTATGAGCAAAGAGAATCGTCCATGTCAAATTTCAACACAAAGGCTACACAGTAATTGTGAGCTTCTGTAGGGCAGAGCCCTAAAGGGGATGTTCAACGCACTTTTTTATTGAGCACTTAAGAAAAAAGAGCTCTCTCAAAATTTCAACCCCACAGGTATCTAAATTTGTATTTAAATTTGGGGATTGAAATTTTAGAGCCCTGTGGGGCGGAGCCCTGAAAGAATTTTGCAAATGATTTTTAGTGAGCACCTAAGAGGCAAGACGAACCTGCGTTTAAAGTTTCAAGTAAATAATTTGGTAGTTCCTGAGATTTCGTGATGAGTCAGTCAGTAATCTCTCCCCGTCAGGTTTAGCTTGTTCGCTGAGCTCACTCGAAGCAATTTTATAATATTCTCTAGTTTTTTCTTACCAATCTTCCCTCAATAATTTAAATGAGAACAGCTGTTTACAAAAATAATATTCCTTGATGTAATCATATGTTCCAATACAAAAATGTTGCTTCCATAAGAATAACATGGTGACTTTGAAGACGTGTGGGGCGGAGCCCCGAAGGAATTTTGCAAAATCGTTTCTTAGTGAGCACCTAAGAAGCAAGACAAAGCTATGTTCAAAGTTTCAAGTAAATCCGTTCGGTAGTTCCTGAGATTTCGTGATGAGTCAGTGAGTGGAATTTCGCTTTTATATATATAGATAAAGCAGAAAAGATACTGGAAAGATTTCTGGAACTTAAATGATATAGTTTTGGAACTTGAATCATTATTCCGAACATACAATTTAACTCTCCAATTGTAAATATAAGATGAGAAAAGCTAAAATTTCTATATTTATAGTTATAGTTATAGGCATTTAGTCAAATGTCTATAACTCAATAATGGATTGACAGATTAGGACAAGCGATACATCATTGAAAAGGTCTATGTAAGACTAACATTTTAGTAAAAGAAGAATTTGGTTATCTTATTTTAGTCAAAAGTCATGCGAATTATTTCAAATAAATACCCAAAAAACACCGTTTGTTCAATTGCACTAACGTAACGTTTTGTTGTCTCACAATTTTAATTAATTGCGCAAAAGAAGTATCTCTAGGAGACATTCTTAACCGTATATGTAGCTCCTACAAATGCAAGCTTATTAATGACAAATTCACAACTTATAAGACCTGTTTAAATAAAAGACAAAGTGGTAAGCATCTTGACGGCACAAGGTGCAAGTACAGACTAGAAACCTGGAGATTCATAGCCTGCCATTTATGAGTTTGAAAAATGGGGAGGGAGAAGGAATAAGGATTGGGAAGGGGTAGGGTGGGGGAAGGGTAGTTTGGTTATTAAACGACTTGCGCTGTAAAATAGCCGCCAACATCCACACCTTGTTCGTAAAACTCCTTTATTGTTTGTGCCCACTGCCGCATGCGGTCTCTATCATTTGGTGTTACAAGAAAAGAATTAAAATCATCATACAATATAAAGGAGCCGATTCGTGCGTATGATCCTGAGTCCAACCATTTATGAGCTTCAGACATGAATTTATCCATTGTATCGAATGGGGATTGTGGATCAATTGCTATAACTTTGAGTTCTTCATTAATTTCAACGGTATAATCATCATCTTCACTGTCACTGTCGTTATTTAAAGTGTCTTCAGGTTGTTCAAAAACATCAGAAATTTCGGAGGAATTGAAATTTTCATTGAGACAAGGAGGCATTTTGAAGCAAGTAATATTGTAAACAGCAGAGACGAAACAACAAGAGTGGCTTGTAGAAGCGGAATGAAGGAGTAAACAACGCTCGCTCCACTTTTATAACGGTATGCTAATGAGAGGGGTAACAGCTAGCCGTGATCGATTATTGACCTGGGAGGTGGGGGAAAGGAAGGAGAGGGGGTATTTATTTGAAATAATTCGCATGACTTTTGACTAAAATAAGATAACCAAATTCTTCTTTTACTAAAATGTTAGTCTTACATAGACCTTTTCAATGATGTATCGCTTGTCCTAATCTGTCAATCCATTATTGAGTTATAGACATTTGACTAAATGCCTATAACTATAACTATAAATATAGAAATTTTAGCTTTTCTCATCTTATATTTACAATTGGAGAGTTAAATTGTATGTTCGGAATAATGATTCAAGTTTCAAAACTATATCATTTAAGTTCCAGAAATCTTTCCAGTATCTTTTCTGCTTTATAAGTAGAATAAAAAGGACTACATTTAATTTAAACAAAGAAAAGTGAATGATAATAGCACAAATTTGTTTGTAAAAAGAAGTGTTTCCACTTTAAATTTAAAATGAAAATTTAAAGGGGAAACGATTAAGGGGTAAGCCGGGTTTGCAGAATAAAGACTATATCCCATGATTATATGCATTCATTTTCCAAAAATTGGTGTCTCAATTCCCACATGTAGACTAAATTTAATGTAAATACACAATAAGATAATTGAATTAATATATTTTATGTAAAGGTGGCATCAAAATAATGCTACCTTAATGTAACTATAAATATAATACCCCCATCGCAGCAGACCTGCTTACTCAGCAAGTTTCCAATGGAATTTTGGTATATTTTCTATTTTCTCATAAAATCCATGGGGGTTTAAAGTATGTAGGTTTGCCGCCATATGGGTTTCGTTGGTAATATAAGTTAAACCCTACCTAGTGAATGTACATACCAAATTTTATCAGGTTATGGTGTTTTTTAATTTTTCCATAAAACCCATAGAGGTGAGTACGTAGGTTTGCCGCCATATGCGTTTTATAAGCAGATATAAGTTAAACGCTTTCTAATTAATGTACATACCAAGTTTATCAAGATATTTCAATAAATAAGCAAGATAGAAGGTTTTGTTCATTTTCCATAAGAATAACATGTAAAACATAGTGTTTGGATTTTCTGAATAACCATTTAAGTTAGGTAAAAATTCAAAATACTAAATGGTTTGTTGTTTTAAGCTCTTTTGAATGGTTTTAGTTAAAAGTCATGAATTTTAAAAATTGAGGTTCAAAAAATGCCAAAAACCCAATTTTAACCCTTTAGAAACCCCATAAACCTCGTTCCCATAATCCGATCATTATGTTTCGCAAACTCAATTAAGTAGATACTGGCTTACACCCCTGTACCAAATTTCATCAAAATCAGAGGTTCCATTCAAAAGTTATCGTATTTATGGACTCATATATATATATATATATATATATATATATATATATATATATATATATATATATATATCAAATTGAACAAACGGTGTTTTTGGCTTTTAGAGATCTCAAAATGAAAAAGTATCATGGCCCCGGGGCTTAGGTCTTATCATGACTAATACCGTAATAGTGTATTCCCTATTGGTAAATTAGTTAAAAGTTCATGTGTTTTATATTTTTATTATATTACGAGGTGGCCCGTGCGCAAATTGCGCGTTTTATGATTCTGTATGAGTGAATCTCACCTACAGTACGTAAATGTTGATTATGAAGTGACGGAGATCTATTTTTGTTTACTATCCGGCTTTTAAAATTCATCTAAAGGTAATCAGCTGTTAAATTACAATTCACATTAAAGAACTTGCAATAAAAGTTGGTCAACATTTAAAGTGTCCTCTAGAAATAAATCAAAGGCCAGGAGGGTCGAAGCCCGAAACAATATGACTTTTTTATTACAATTAGTCACTGCGGTATATCCTAAGCTTTAAAATGACACCTCAATCTTAAAAATCGGTTCAGCAGGTCGAGAGAAAAAGGGACGTAACAGACAAAACCCTTATAGAAATAAGAAGATAGATTAAAAAAATTAACAAGATTTATAATGAAAGGTTGAGCTGTATCTTGAAATAAAGACAATATGTCAGAGTTCTAAGCATTAAGGTTCAGAATGAATGGTTTTACCGTTAAGTTATGTGTAGAATAAGGATGAATTCAATTTAGTTTAAATTAATAAAACCATACTATATTATAATTTCTATAAATATTTCAAGATAACACCGATATTTTGTTGCTACTTTTGTTTAATTTTTTGAAAAAAAGTATTAAGTTTTGAGCTTTTATTATTTTACATTAAAATTAAAATGACTGATTTGTTTCAGATTTTGTGTTTTTATACTTATTTGTGCTGTTAAAAGTCAGTCAAATAAATATTGAATAAATTAAATATATTTAATAATTAAATAATAAAATATAATTATAAATGTATGTAGCTATTTTATTAACTTAATGGTAGCTCTAATTTAGTGCTACCTAAATATAGATCTTAAAACCAGTATATAAAACATTTTTATGGTTCAAAATCGGTGTGTTAAAAAGTTAGTTTGAAGAAAAACATGTAAATTGTATTATTTAGGCAAATGTATAATTTTTTTCCAAATATAAGGCTTTTCACATTATTTAAAGGTACCACTGATTCAGTGCTAACCACATTTGTATCTTAAAGATAAGTGTTTATTGGGATTGTTATTCATTATTTGTATAAGGGAATCAGGTTCGACATTTTTTTTATATATTAACCTATAATTATGAAGAAAAACTTATTGTTCTATAAACAAATTTTATGGTAACACTAATTTAATGCTATCTTTATTTTTTCTAGCTCCATTAATTAAAAAAAAACTCATATTTTATACATACATTATATCGTTTTCATCTATTATTAGTAAAGCATGAGGTGTTTTTGCGACAACAATTATAAATTGTATGCATTTAAAATGCTTTTAAATTTGTTTAATTTAAATAAATGTTATTATTGTATATACCTATGAATGTATATTTAAAAAAATATACAAATAGATTAATTCATGTGGTTTACAAGACATTGGTTGTACACCTCTTAGCGTTACCCAGAAAACACCGCGAGGAGGTGGGTGTACGTCGTTTTCCACACATTCACACACACACACACACACACACACACACACACACACACACACACACACACACACACACACACACACACACACACACACACACACACACACACACACACACACACACACACACACACACACACACACACACACACACACACACACACACACACACACACACATTCACACACACATATTCACACACACATATTCACACACACATATTCACACAAACACATGGTTTACGGGTCTTTTAGTCAACCGCGCCAGTGACCTTCATTCACACCAGACTTTTCAAATGAGTAGCTAAAGTTAATACCTTAACTTCTCAATCTAATAAGTCCCACATTCATACATACATTCATACAGTTTATTCATTAAGAATAATTTTTACAATATTTACAAAATTATGGGGGGTCAGTATGTTATTCAAAGAACATTCGTAATGCATACCATAAGTATTCATAACCTCCTTAGCTTTATTAAAGATATTTATACTGTTTGGTACAGGATATCTTGTAAAACTTGGTACAAAACCATCTTCCTTTGCTCTTTTCAGTGCTCTTTTATATCGTCTCCTCTCTGTACGAATGCACTTGTACTCCATTACTCCATACTTTTCATAGTATGTGTCCTTTTCCAATACACAAAAGATATGTTTTAAATCCATATCATCAGGTATAACAGCAACTTTAGGTATTTGATCAATTAACGTTTCAATTAGTTTTTGATTATTTGACAACGCTTTACGTAAGGAGTGAGTCAACTTAAGGTTTTCTCTTTTTAGTTTATACTCTCCATACTTGCGAATTGATGGTAGTATTTCTTCAAACACCCAATCTTGAAAGCGCTTAGCTAATTTCATCTTAGACGATAAAATTAAGGAATATAAACCTGGTTCATTGATGAATACGGTATTTTTTTGAAAGTTAGAGGGTAGCACTAAACTGTTTCCATCAATATCTTTACATAACTTTTTATATTTTTCCTTAGCTAGATCATTTATTGCTTTTCGCGGTCTTTTATATTCTAGAATTTCTGATACATCATTAGCCTTAAACCATGGATTGTTTTCACGATCAAATAATACAGCTACAGGTTTACTATCAAACATGTAACACTGCAGTTCAGACATATTGAAGTCAAATGTAACAAAAATAGTATACACCTTTTAAATATCCTGAATAACCGAAGTTGTCAATAAGATGTTCACTTGGCAAAAGTTCGCCAAACAATGAAATGCATGGTTAACCGACCTGCTTATATACCCGACGAAGAGTGGTGGAAACCTTCTGCGCATGCGCAGTAGACAAGTACTACTGCGCATACACAATTGTATGTTAAATTTAAACAATTTTTTTGCGGATGTCAATAATAAGGGCACACTCAACAAACCACTTTCATAAATGATGAAGCGCAACTGGGCATGCAAAATGAAGGGAAATACTGCACATTTAACAGATATATGATACATTTTAAATTTGTTGACAATTTCCTGTAGATTTTTAAAACTGATTTTTAATATATTTTACATTAATGCCACATTCATTTTAATTTAGTAAATTGAACTTAAAAAATTAGCTTTACATACATGTGCTAAAGATTATTATTTTTTATACCAAAATAAGACTTGCTTGGCTACAACACATAACAAGTGTTCCAAACAATAATAAAATCAAATACAAAACTAATTATGTTAAACTTTACACATAAAAACACTATCAAATAGTACATTAAAGGTAGCACCAAAACGGTAGTACAATATCTAGCAAAACAAAGAAATAGAAATTCCTGTATCATCATTAAAGTTAAAACTAAAAGTTTGTTAATAATTCATGTAGATAACAAACATGTTTGGTAGTTTAACCTTAACGTAATACTTAATTTTTTGTTTAAAAACCTAAAGCAAAATTTTACATGTAAAAAAAAAAAAAAAAAAAATAGTACACCAAAGATAGCACCAAAACGGTGCTACCGGTTGCTACATTAAAAATTAGCAACATTTAAATGGGTTAAGCTCAATTGGAGGTTTCCAAATTACCTTTAATGTTAAAACTAAGGTTTTGTTAAGTTATCATGTATATATAAACATATTTCGTAGTTTTTTACATTAAACCAGAAGTTAAAAGTGTTTTTTAAAAACCTACAGCCTCAGTACACTTAATTAGGGACAGGAACAAGACCAAATACCTGTCTCTGCGTCAGGCATAGGTTCAAATATAAACATATTTCATAGTTTTACATTAAACCAGTAGTTAAAAGTCTTGTTTAAAAACGTAAAGCCTCAATACACTTAATGATGGACAGGAACGGTGCCAAGTACTTGTCTCTGAGTCAGCAGAGGCTCATATGTAAACATATTTTGTACTTTAACATTAAACCTGTAGTTAAAAGTGTTGTTTTGTACTTTAACATTAAACCCGTAGTTAAAAGTGTTGGTTAAAACTTTAAGCAAAATTGACAAGGAAGAAATAGTACACCAAAGGTAGCACCAAAACGGTGCTACCTTTAATTAGCAACATTTAAATGTTTTAAGCTCAATTAAAAGTTCCCAATTTACCTTCAATGTAAAAACTAAGGTTTTGTTAAGTTATCATGTATATAAACATATTTTGTAGTTTTACATTAAACTAGTAGTTAAAAGTCTTGTTAAAAACGTAAAGCCTCAGTACACTTAATGATGGACAGGAACGGGGGCCAAGTACTTGTCTCCAAGTCAGCAGAGGCTCATATATAAACATATTTCGTACTTTAACATTAAACACTTAGTTAAAAGTGTTGTTTAAAAACTTTAAGCAAAATTGACAAGGAATAAATAGTACACCAAAGGTAGCACCAAAACAGTGCTACCTTTAAGTAGCAACATTTAAATAGGTTAAGCCCAATTGGAAGTTTCCAAATTACCTTTAATGTTAAAAACTAAGGTTTTGTTAAGTTATCATGTATATAAACATATTTTGTAGTTTTACATTAAACCAGTAGTTAAAAGTCTTGTTTAAAAACGTAAAGCCTAAGTACACTTAATGATGGACAGTAACGGGGCCAAGTACTTGTCTCTGAGTCAGCAATTAGAAGTTTCCAAAGACGGTTTAATGTTAAAACTAAGGTTTCGTTAAGAATTCATATATATATATATATATATATATATATATATATATATATATATATATATATACATATTTCATAGTTTTACATTAAACCGGTGGTTAAAAGTGATGTTTAAAAACCTAAAGCAAAATTGGACATGTAAACCTTTAATTCGCAACATTTAAATGGTTTAACCCCAATTGGAAGTTTCCAAATTACCTTCAATTTTAAAACTAAGGTTTTGTTAAGATTTCATGTATATAAACATATTTCGTAGTTTTACATTAAACCAGTAGTTAAAAGTGTCGTTTAAAAACCTAAAGTCTCAGTACACTTAATGATGGGTAGAAACGGGGCCAAGTACCTGTCTCTGCGTCAAGCAGAGGCCCATATATTTTGTGACATGTAAAAATAGTACACCAAAGGTAGCACCAAAACGGTGCTACTTTAAAGTAGCAACATTTAAATGGGTTAAGTTCAATTAGAAGTTTTCTAATGACCATTAATGTTAAAACAATAGTGAACTTTCTGTTCGCACCATGTGCTTTTTTTAACCTTAAAAGTAATTCTAGCCTTTCATTCCTAAACACCTTAGCAAATAGAGAGAAAAAAAGATGAACCAAACTCGCTTCATAGGTACCTCAGTGGTAGACTGGTAGCAGTAGTTAAAAGTGTTGTTTAAAAGCCTAAAGCAAAAATTGGACATGTAAAAATAGTACACCATAGGTAGCACCAAAACGGTGCTACCTAAAAGTAGCAACATTTAAATGGCTTATCTCAATTAGAAGTTTCCTAATGACATTTAATGTTAAAACTAAGGTTTTGTTAATAATTCATATATATAAACATATTTTATAGTTTTACATTAAACCGGTAATTTATAGTGTTGTTTAAAAAACATAAAGCAAAATTGGACATGGGTCACTTCTCGTCCGGAACAAAAAACTTTTTGGTCAAGGTCAAAAATTTTTCCGAAAAAAAAAAGTTTGAAGGGGGAGGGGGTGGGGGAGGGGGTGGGGGAGGGGGAGGGGAGGGGTTCGCACTTTTTGTCGGGGGGGGGGTCAGGTAGGTTAAGTGGGTCAAGGTCACCCACAACACTTCTACTCTAAGTGTTGGCTATATACCCCCACCATAACTGGGTCCCTAGGCTGCACAATACAGCTCCTCCAGTATGTCTCCGGCTTCCATGCGGTGCGCCTCGCTGTTCTCTAACTCTCTATATGTAAGTAATTTTCTAAGTTTTGAATCTAGATCACTACATTTTACCTCTGGGACAATATCGACTTGTAGTATTTCTGTGTTTTGGCTCAAGGTCATCACACTTTAACTCTGGGGCAATATCGACTTGTAGTACTTCAGTATTATAACTCAAGGTCACTACACTTTACCTCTGGGACGATATCGACTTGTAGTATTTTCTGTGTTTTGGCTCAAGGTCATCACACTTTAACTCTAGCACGTCGGTTATCGTACCAGAGGTACTCAATAACTTAACTTGTAATGTTTAGGGTGGCGTTTGCACGCCACTTGGTATCGCCATGAGTGTCCAGTCCAAGTTTTAGGTTAAATTAATTTTACTGTAATCTTTTCCATTTCCAATTCGTTTTGCCAAAGAATAAGGTGTCGCTTTATAAATTGGTATTTCTCCAAAGTTATAGGGGATTGCAGGGATACAATTAGTTTATTTAGGAGACTCTTCATCTTTGAGTTTAACACAATTTCCACTTTGACTTTGCTTCCTCGGCTCTCACAGCCTAAGCTGTACAGAAATGTTTCTTCTAGTGCCAACTCGGGCCAAGAGAACAGTGTGTTAACTGTAGGACTGCTCATGGTGAAGTGATGCGATACTCCAGCGTACAACCTCACCTTCCCCCACCACTGTGACCTTCCCCCACTCCTGATGTTTCCCCCACCTCTTTTCCCTTGACTCACGCGTTACAATCAGTCTCTCAGTATTGTGCGGACTTTTGTGAGGGGAAGCCATGTCGCGGGACACTTTAGGTAAGAAACTTAGCCGTGTTAAGACTTTATTAGTTGCTCACTGTCCACCACTCAAAGTCAAAAGGGTTTCGACTTTAGCTAAGTGGCGCAAACTGTTGCGCGGACACCCTAAGTTTTATACCAAACAGACTAATGTAAGTTTTACTGATGAAGATTTGTTTAGAATATTGGATGAAATGACTTTTCCTTGCAAAATTCAGTTAGTTACTCCCATTCCTGACAGTTTAGAGTCTTAGTCTCTCAAGCCGATATACCTAGAATACACATGGCCTAACAGTCAGTCGCTCGGTGACTGTCGTGGGGTGCGCATCGGTGTCGGCACTCCATTGTTAAGTTAAGTTTTCAAGGTCACAGTAATATGAAATTGGGGGTGTTGTGCTAGTTCAAGGTCACCTGAGGGATTACCGATTGCCCATTTAGGCAGAGTCATGTCAGAAACTCGAATTTAACTTGGCACTTTTGCCGTTTCTCGTCGAAAATTCGCTCCAAGTGGTCAAGGTCACGGGGACTCTGACTGAAACTCGGAGCGTAGTGCGAGAAACGGCAAAAGTGCCAAAAAATTTTAAGTTTCGGCGTGACCTTGACCTTAGTAGCGTCGGTGACGTCATTTTGATGACGTAAGGGGTGATGACGTCATCAGCACGTCATTTCTGTGACGTCATGGGTGTGACGTCATGAAAATGACGTCATTGGTGATGACGTCATCGATTGCGTCATCGATGACGTCATCGATGACGTCATCGGTGAGGTCATTGACCCCGATGACGTCATCCCAATCATAATGTAGAGTTTTTCTTGTAATAAAAATGAGTACTCAAAAAAACTCCAATCTTTTTGGTTTACTCTTTGTGCAGACTCGACATTACATTTACTTTCAAAGACAAAAGAGTCTAGAAACTTAGTATCTTACTTTCAAAGTCAAAAGTCTTATAGTTTAGTTAGTATTTATACATCTTTGTGCAGACTTAGCATTTATAATTTACTTTCACAGTCAAAGAGTGTAGTAAATTAGTTTTTCACTTTCAAAGTCAAAAGAGTCTATTAGTTTAGTTAGTATTTGTACATATTTTTGCAGACTCAACATTTAAAATTTACTTTAATAGTCAAAAGAGTCTAATAACTTAGTAACCGTACACTTTTAACAGACCCACCATTACACTTATAGTTTTCTTTCAAAGTAAAAAACTCAAAAGTAAATGAACTTACAACTATGTTGGGGAATATCAAATGAAAACAAAAATTTTAATACATATTACTAGATTTATTGAAAATCTAACATTGGATGTTTTATCTAAATAAATTTTATAAAAATCAAATAAAATATTTACTTATCACAGCACCGAATTGCCGCCCACCTAATTACACTCATGCGACTTATTCTATACATCTTCAGCTTCTTCCACTACCATCAGAGCTGGTAACTGCAGTGGTCCCGGTGGCGGTGATAGTACCGGTGCTCTTGGTGGTTTAGCATAATGTCCCCACAGAAGAGTGTTTATTCCATCCTCCAGCATCACGTATCGTTTGTCATCAAATGAAGCCAGAGATCTCTTTCTCACTGCCACTGAATAAGTCATATGGTATTTACTCTTTGTCGTCCTATTATGAAGACATTCTATGTAATCTTGTACGGTTAGACCACCCAGAGTGACAACACTATTAACACCCTTCTCACGTTTGATGGCGGAGGCACAATGCAATCATCGTTCTTATCCCCTCCTCTGTTGCTACATGTACACATGCCTGACATCATACTGTATAGCTTCGCTATTAATCCGATGAACATTTCGAGGATCACTCCTCCGGCTTCGTCCTTAAACTTCAATAAAACCCTGGCGTTGCGTAGCACATTTGATTCTGTTTTTTTTTTTTTTTCATACTACTGACAAAGCTAATAACTCATGCGTTAAAGTTTATCAGCATTCTTCTCTGTTAAACTACGCAACGTAGGTAAATTTAAAGACAAGAGAGTATGAAATAGTAAGTTTGATTTTCTATTACAATATGTTTACATAGCAAAAAGTAAAAAAAAAAAAATAAAAATAAAATCACATTATGTACGATGCAGTAGTACGTGATAGAATGAAGGAAAACATTTGTTTTCTTTTAGTTTGCAAGTTTAATTTTTCAACAGACTCACTATTTCAAAGTCTGACTAACTAGACACTGAGTAACTATACATTTTTAGCAGACTATAACTTGACCATTCTAATAACTTGATATTTTTCAAAGAGCAAATATTCTGTTTGTTTTTAATTTGTGCAGACTCAACACTGCATTTCCTTTCAAAGACAAAAGAGTCTAATATCTTAGTATGTTACTTTCAAAGTCAAAAGAGTCTGTTAGTTTGATAAAGCAAGTGTTTTAAATTGGACGAAGTCACACATTAAATTTAGTTCAATATAGAGAAAGAGGTGTGAGAACTCTTCACGCAAGATAATCTTTAAAAAATGTCAAGACAAAAATAAAAAAGAAAAAATAAAAAAAATAAAAAAAAGAAAAAATATAAAAAACAAAAGAAAAATGGAAAAAATACAGAAAAAGTAAATTTTGCGCGCAGTAAGTTAATTATACATGTCGAGTCCGCACAAATATTAGCTAAACTATCAGACTCTTTTGACTTTGAAAGTAAAATACTAAGATATTAGACTCTTTTGTCTTTGAAAGGGAATTCAATTTCGAGTCTGCACAAGGTATACAACCGGTATTCCTACGCCACCAGCTTGATTTTGGTTTGCGCAGGTGTTCGGTGAATCCGAATTCCACAGTGTCTAGATGATATCCTTACGGCGCCATCTTGATTTTTTTTTTGAGAGCGCATGTGTTTACTGTGTGCTTGAGGAAACAAGGGAATGTGATCAAACTAATTTGATGTGGTTTTGGTGGGTTTACTCCTAGGAAGTGATGTGCACGGGACTTGAGACTTCGTATTTCCAAACGCGCAATGCTGTAGGTTATTTCTCTTTATATCGAACTATGAGTAATGTTTTCCGTACACAAACTAACTAAACTAACAGCCTCTTTTGACTTTGAAAGTAAAATACTAAGCTACTAGACTCTTTGACTTTTAAATTAAATTATAAATGCCGAGTCTGCACAAATATGTACAAATACTAACTAAACATATGTCTTCAGTCATACTCACCTTAAAATACGCACCACAGAGTGCGTCGGTGTTTCAAATAAAGTATCTAAAGTAAAGTATCTATCTAAACTATCAGACTCTTTTGAATTTGAAAGTAAAATACTATGTTACTAGACTCTTTTGTCTTTGAAAGTCAATGTCATGTCAAGTTTGCACAAAGATTAAACCAACGAACCTCTTTCTCTATGTTGAACTAAATCTAATGTGTGACTTCGTACAATTTAAACACTCGCTTTACTAAACTATCAAACTCTTTTGACTTTGAAACTAAAATGCTAAGTTACTAGACTCTCTTGTCTTTGAAAGTAAATGTAATGTCGAGTCTGCATAAATTAAACCAACAGACTCTTTGCACTTTGAAAAATATTAAGTCAATAGAATCTTTTGTCTTTGAAAATAATTGTATTGTTGAGTCTGCACAAAGGTTAAACCAATAGACTTTGAAAAATCTTAAAGATTCACTTTTGACTTTGAAATAGTGAGTCTGTTGAAAAATTAAACGTGCATACTAAAAGAAAACAAATGTTTTCCTTCATTCTATCACGTACTACTGCATCGTACATAATGTGATTTTATTTTATTTATTTTTATTTTATTTATTTATTTTTTTTTTTACTTTTTGCTATGTAAACATATTGTAATAGAAAATCAAACTTACTATTTCATACTCTCTTGTCTTTAAATTTACCTACGTTGCGTAGTTTAACAGAGAAGAATGCTGATAAACTTTAACGCATGAGTTATTAGCTTTGTCAGTAGTATGAAAAAAAACAGTATCAAATGTGCTACGCAACGCCAGAGTTTTATTGAAGTTTAAGGGCGAAGCCGGAGGAGTGATCCTCGAACTGTTCATCGGATTAATAGCGAAGCTATACAGTATGATGTCAGGCATGTGTACATGTAGCAACAGAGGAGGGGATAAGAACGATGATTGCATTGCGCCTCCGCCATCAAACGTGAGAAGGGTGTTAATAGTGTTGTCACTCTGGGTGGTCTAACCGTACAAGATTACATAGAATGTCTTCATAATAGGACGACAAAGAGTAAATACCATATGACTTATTCAGTGGCAGTGAGAAAGAGATCTCTGGCTTCATTTGATGACAAACGATACGTGATGCTGGAGGATGGAATAAACACTCTTCTGTGGGGACATTATGCTAAACCACCAAGAGCACCGGTACTATCACCGCCACCGGAACCACTGCAGTTACCAGCTCTGATGGTAGTGGAAGAAGCTGAAGATGTATAGTATAAGTCGCATGAGTGTAATTAGGTGGGCGGCAATTCGGTGCTGTAATAAGTAAATATTTTATTTGATTTTTATAAAATTTATTTAGATAAAACATCCAATGTTAGATTTTCAATAAATCTAGTAATATGTATTAAAATTTTTGTTTTCATTTGATATTCCCCAACATAGTTGTAAGTTCATTTACTTTTGAGTTTTTTACTTTGAAAGAAAACTATAAGTGTAATGGTGGGTCTGTTAAAAGTGTACGGTTACTAAGTTATTAGACTCTTTTGACTATTAAAGTAAATTTTAAATGTTGAGTCTGCAAAAATATGTACAAATACTAACTAAACTAATAGACTCTTTTGACTTTGAAAGTGAAAAACTAATTTACTACACTCTTTGACTGTGAAAGTAAATTATAAATGCTAAGTCTGCACAAAGATGTATAAATACTAACTAAACTATAAGACTTTTGACTTTGAAAGTAAGATACTAAGTTTCTAGACTCTTTTGTCTTTGAAAGTAAATGTAATGTCGAGTCTGCACAAAGAGTAAACCAAAAAGATTGGAGTTTTTTTGAGTACTCATTTTTATTACAAGAAAAACTCTACATTATGATACATACAAGAAAAACCAAAAAGTGTGTGCATTACAATTCATATAAAGAAAAAATATGAGAAAAATTTGCAATACATACAATAAATGTAGAAGCAAACAATAGTAGTGTTAATACTCTTTAGTGAATAGCTTTCTAATCATCGCATCGATGTGAGCAGTGGAAGAGTTTTCGAAGAGCTGCTCAAAGACAGTTGTCTTACAAGGGTCGTGGAAGTCCCAGAGGCGGTAGACGATTACTGTTAAACTTTGGACCTTAGTTTAAGTTATTCTTGTAAGTATAGAAAAGAAAAAAGAAAAGTAGAGAGTACATGCAGCGAATGTTTAAAGAGTTTCATTACACTTCATGATATAAATGTTTCTAAAGCACTCTACTTTTTCCCCACCGTTGCCCCACCATCTTCAGGCTACTGACATTACAACAATAATGATATATGCATTTTTCTTAAAGGTATTGGGGTTTCATCTTAAAATAAAAGACAGTAGTTTATGCTGTACGTACATGGATTTTTATTGCTTACGAAAACTATCAAATTTATAAAGGTTATTTACATCTTGAGTCTTCTTTTTCTTGTTTTACAAAATTCCAATGGAGTGAATTATCTAACTTGAAGTGAGCTGCGCTTCACCAAACGAAGGCGATCTCCGAATCTGCTGTTGTATTGCTAGCTGCTGTGGTCGCTCAGGACTTGGTTGAAACATCTGAGCAGGTAGACTCGCAGAAGGAGGTGGCCCAAAGAAATGCGCTAATCCCTTCCTCCGGCCTTTGTTGTGAATAGGATTGCACAATGAACAATAAAGCTTGTGCTCCTCCAGTCGTTCTGCGCCTCTGATGCCCAATTTATTCGGCCTACTGCTAAAGTATGCAAAACATGTCTTGCAAATAAATAGCCGACGATAACCTCGAGTTAACTGCCTAGCCACCAACCTGCTGAAATTACTAATGTAAGAATAATGTGAAGTCTTTTCATTGGATAGGAAAAGAAGGTCAAAATGCATCTCTTTCTCTTTGTCTGTAAACCGTAGTGGATACACATAGTGCTCTTCTTGATACTTGCTATTCTTCTTCTTTTTCTTTTTGTCCAGACCATACACATTTATACTTACGCCGGGGTTATTACGCTCGAACGTGTGGATTTTGTCTGGTCTGACAGGAAACTCCAATCCCTCGAAATTCAAATTAGATCGTGCCCTAACCTCTGCTGTAAAATGATTTGCAGTAAGCCGATCATAACGAGCATTTTTAATAAATTTGGTTAGCATGGCATATTCAAAGCATCGTTCATCCGCATTGTTATACACATTTACCACGGCACGTTTCATGGCGATGTCTCGAGGAAGGAGGATGAAAGAGCTTTTATGGAGAGGGATGAAGGAACTGGCTGTCAATGGGGCATGTGATTGCTGTTGGGCTCTGACTGGTTGTTCGGACTGTCGTTCCTCACGTAGGGCTTTGCAGTGTTTGCGGGCATGGATCTGCATATTAGCCTTCCTCGTGAAGGTTTTTCCACACCCGTCACATACATGGCCTGAAATAATACAAAATGTTGTATTCGCATTCATAATTATAATGATAAACCTAAAAAGAATCAGTTTTCAAACCAATGTAAAATCTGAATGTTTAATATAGTCACTTTTGATTCATTCAGTTATAGAAATGAAGAAAGAACAAATATTTTCTGAGCGTCATTGAACGAACGTCTGAACGAGCATTGTGACTAAGATTTATTTAACATTAAGATTGGTTAGTCTTTACAATAGAATCCTTTGACAGTATGATCACTTTAGTGTGCATGAAATATCTGAATGAATATTTACATTTGATACAAGTTTGTGAATTAATAGTTTAGTGCATACCTGTTGTGGGAACTCCAGTAGGTTCTGGGGCATGTGATGGCTCGGGGACGTGGGACGGGCCCGGTCTCGGATCGACGTTAGGATCGGAAGAGGGGTCGGACCTCGGCTCAAAGTCAGGAACGGAAGAGGGGCCGGGTCGTGGTTCCGCCGGACTCGGTGTGGGCACGAAGCCTATAAGAAAAGCATAGACATGATTAGTATATTTTATATTGGATTTATAACCGTAGTGAAAGGTGAAAATCTTTTTTATCGCAAGTGCATCACTAGTGTAAATGTTACAGAAATTTAAAATGGGAATGATGTTTTACGATAGATATGATTGTGCGCAGCAAAATGTTTAACTAAATTGGAAGCAAAATAAGTGAGCCAAGTTACAGAGGGGTGGAAGCTAAATTGGTTTTCTTTTTCATCCTTATGCATAGTACGAATGAGAGTAGAATTATTTTTTAAGTTTAGACATCTGACTGTTTAGTGAACATATATAATGTTTAAGATACTGACCCGGTCTAAATGCTGGGTTTATCGCTGGTTGAGGGAGATGTACAGCGGTGACGTGGCGGCGCACGCCGTCCTCCCTCGCGAACGACTTGTCGCACACCGGGCACGGGAAGATGGATCCTTCGTGGACAGAACGCGTGTGCCGGGTGAGATGGTACTTGGTCTTGAAGGCTTTGCGACAAGTCGCACAGGAGAAGCAACGTTCCACGGCATTCATGGTGATCTATAAACAAATAATACTGCATATTAAAATTAATTTGGAAGTCTTCTCTTCTCAGAGTTAAAAAGAATGGGGGCTTCCAAAATTCATTTGCACCTCTATACTACTAGTGTCACACGTGAAATAACAATAAAGGTTTAAGTTCAAAATAAAGTCTTCAAAACTGCTCTACTAGTGAATAATGGTTTTACTCCAATATAAAGTCTCAAAATTACATCACTAGTGCAAACAATCATTACAGGAACTCAATATTATAGTTAGGATTTTCGTTCAATATGAAAGAACACAACGAATTATTTAAAATAGTTACGCTACAATTCATAGTCCACGCGAATCTAAACCTGACTACTATTTTTAAGTTGAAAAATATATAGTTTACATACACTAATATTTTAACGTTATTGTGCAAGAGGCTGTGAAAACTATGTGCATCCTACTCTTTCAGTAACTTAATAAATGTAAAACCACTAAGACCTATCACAAAATCTATATTTAAATACAACTAGTTAATTGTAAATGAGAATAATACTTACAATGGAAGTTTTGAATATTCAAAGAATGTACAATCACTGGTACAGGCACAAAGCAGCAGCAGCGAATCGGAGCGAGGCGCGGGGACGACCGTTCACTACGATGGCTAGGCGGAGACAGAGGCCGGGTGGGGGAGTAAATGGATGACGCACGCTCGGCTTGGTTACGCAACCTCTGTTATGTAAGCTGCCGGTCGTGAAAGGGACGCGCAACTCCATGGCGTGGGTTTTGGCGGGAAATAGGAAACGCGTTGTTATGTAACTCGTCAGATGGTTAGTAGACGTTCCCACGCAGGGGTGAGGTCAGACGGATGTTCATTGTCTCGCTCCCCTCTCTGTGGAATGTGCAGGTGGTTGATGAAACGTGAGAAGGATCGTCCCGCAGGTGTTTGGCACATTCCACAGTGTCTAGACATCATAAATCTTCTTTTGTTTTGTGCAGGTGGCTGGCTTCTTTTGTTTGTGCAGGTGGCCGGATGCAGGTGTTCGATGAAATCTGAGAAGGGTCGTCTCGCAGGTGTTCAATCTTTTTGTGCAGGTGGCCGGATGCAGGTGGTCGATGAAATCTGAGAAGGGTCGTTCCGCTTCTTTTGTTTGTGCAGGTGAACGGATGCGGGTGGTTGGGGGTTTATACCGGTTTGGACCTGTAGACAAAGGATGGCGCGATGGGTGTTGCGTAATATTATCCCACTCCGCAGTCATGGAATTGATATTCTTGTTACCGCGGTAGAGCAAGTAGAGGATGCTTTGCTCCTTATATAAATGGTTAAAGAGTTGTATTACACTTCATGATCTATATGTCTCCAAAGCGCACTACTTTTTCCCCACCTTTGCTTCACTTTCGTCTCCACCATCGTATGTTAAAAGAGATCCATTGCACTTCTTGACCTATATGTCTCCAAAGCACACTACTTTTTCCCAACGTAGACTAATACTAATATGCAAAAAAAAAAAAAAAAAAAAAAAAAAGGAACCAACCACTTCTACTATTTCATCGGGGGGGGGTTGCCGGGAGCTCCTCGGGGGGGGGGCTCGCCGGGAGCTCCTCGGGGGGGGGGGGCTCCACCGGCTCCACCGGCTCCACCAGCAGGCGTATGCAGCCCCAAGTCCCCCTACTATCCTCGCGTGCTCGCCTACAGTGACGTCACTGGAACGGATTCACCTTAGCAATGCCGTAACAGGAGACAGAGCCCTTTATTGCCCTGGCGCCCTTCCATTTACATACGCTAAAAATATCCACCACACTCAATATAAAAGAACACTTAGTTTAAGTGTACATTCCTGAAATGGTCCGCAAAAACATAGGCTAAAATAATTTCAACTACAAAATCAACTATTTTATATTTATTATAAGAAAAAGTTTCTTTGTGTTATATCATTAATATCCCTAACAGCATTTAGTAATAATCATACGTTTTGATAATAGTTTTATTTTAAAAGGAATATCAAATCCGCGAGCCTACAAACACTTCTTATGAAATAAATACTGTCATTTTAAACGCATTTTCACTTATTGGTGGATTTGGTGACTTATGCGAAAGGTCATTTAATTGTTACATGTCTAATTTGCCATGTAAATTTTGTAATGCGTGTTATAATGACAATATTATTAGCTCAATTGGCCTTTATAACTTTTGGTAATACCTAAGAATTATTATTGGTATTATCAGTAATAATATTGTGAAAGTAGTTCTATAATTTGTAAAGCTACCTAACACCTTTTTATGCAATATGTTTCGTTTAGGCCTAAGTTTTGGTTATTAAAATAATGTATAGGCCTACAAAAATATTTTTATTGGAAGTAAATGTAAACATTCTATTTAAAATAAGTGCCGGATCAGGCCTCGTTTTCTGTGCTTACAAATGTTCAAATTAACATTTTGATCCCATGCGATTAAGTGATTTTCCTTTTGTTGTTATTACTTGAAATCCTGCATTTGGGTTCAGAAATACTAATTAGATATTCTTTATAATGACAAATTTTTTTAATGAAAACTGACATAGTTGAAATAAAGGTCCATGCCAAATATGAAGTGAATATAATTATTTGCTACGGAAATAAAAATTATTTAGTGTAAAAAACCAAGTGGTGGCTATTTTGGCTAAACGAAGTGTTCTGGGACATATGTTTACGAGAACATTTTTTTGTCCAAGTAATCATCTTCCAACCCTGAAACAGTTTTTGACACCCTGCATACATTTTTAAATCCTGCAATTCTGATTTAAAATTCGATGTCTATTCGACAAGGACCAACTGTCATATAAAATAAAAAGGGTGTCCCATAAGTAAGTACAAAGACATTTGGGATATGTTATGCGGGTCAAAAAAAAAGAAAATCAAGAATAAATTTTGTTCTAAATTCACCTTGTTACCGAGATATCCGCCATTTTGTATTTTTTATATTAAAATTTATATATAAAAACAATTCAATATAACTTTATAAAACTTGGTATAGTGTTAAAGGTAAAAATTAAATAATTGCCCAAGCAATTTATTTAAGAAATATTTTTCTCTTTCGAAATGGCAACCACTTTAGTTTAAAAAAATGATTTTTCTCATAACGGGAAATTTTAACAAATGTTTACAAAAGTCAAAAGTTTGCCAAAAAATTGTCTAGCCAATGGCACTAGGTTTATAAAGATATAACAACAAATAACGGAGTTATTACGAATTATCTGCAGAAAAACATAGATTTTGCATTACTACCCTATTAATGCAAATTCAGTAAACTTTAAAAAATATCACAACTCCGTTATTTGTTGTTGGATTCTTACATACCGTTGGTTAGATAATTTGTCAACTATTTTTACACTTGTCAAATTTTGATGCGATTTTTTGAGGAATTATTTTAAGGATTAAAATGACCGAGATTTTGAAACGAAGAAATATTTGTTAACAAATATTTTTGTGCAATTATTGAATTTCTAACTTTAACCTTTACTAAGTTTCATAAAGTTATCCTAAATGGTTTTGAGATATAAATCTTTATTGAAAAAAACCAAATGGCGGATATCTTGGTAACAAGTATATAACTTATTTAGTCTAAAGTTCACGTAAATCATTTTCATCAAGTTTAACCTTATCATCCTAAATACCTTTGTATTTATTTGACATTTCACTCTTTTTAATTTGATTCTTCCTTTCCTCACTTCTTCAACTTGCTATGCAGCTTTACCTTCACCTTCATTATCTCTTTTTTCTACTCACAGAACAGCGGCCCCGTCTATCGTATACCTGCTACAGGGCGTTTTTACACAAAATCACTTTTAAGTTGAAAGTTCGGCATTGAACGTCGGATGTAACACAAGTTGTCTAAGATTATTAGAAGTCTAAACCCCTTTAACCATATACTTGTTTGAAAGCTCGTGAAGTGAATACTCCAGAATTATTGAAGATATCCTACCAACCTCCTCAGGGCTCTGCCCCAGAATATCATACAAAGTAAGTTTGGTATAAGTATTTCAATAATTATTACTTCCTGTTTTTTAATCACATATTGTGTTCCGGGAATTTAATGGCTAGCAGAAAAGGAACGCCAATTTTCGCTATTGATAAGTAACTCAAGTGTCTTAAACTCCCTCTGCAGGGCGGTGTAAAAAGTTGCATGCCTTAAACAAAAGTTCGTGACTTGCCTCATTAGCTATCTTTACTCATTTTGTCCTGGATGGTTAACTTGGGGACAAACTTTTGTCATTTACTGTTTCGCAGAGCTAGTAGTGCAGAGCTACATTCTGTTACACTAGTAGGAACTATATTTGAATGTACGAGTAACTGTTCAGTTGTTCTAGTGCTACATTGTCACCGAATCGAGTTACACAATATGCAGCTTTATTTTTAATTTGCATAAAGATCAATCTAAAGGATATTCAATATTATTGTAGACAAGGAACAAAATTTAACTTGGATGTGTGGTGAATAATTATTGGTACTACCTGCTTATTATAAGTGTTCAATGATGTAAAAAATTAACTCAGTCATGTGTTGTTAATTTTGCCAACTATAAAATAGAAATAAAAATACAACTCAAAGCCAGTCTAAATGGATAATTAACCACATCATCATGTAATACTTTTCATAAAAAATTATTTAAGTAAATAAAATATTTTTTATTAAACAGTTTTTTTTTTATTTCTTAACATTGCATATTAGGCGAGGAAAAAAATAATTGTAAAATCGGGATTTAAGGACTATTCATGCACTAACGAAAACAGTCATCTTTATACCTGCGAAAACATTGAAAACATCCCTCTCCATTTTGAACGGTAATTTGAAAATTTTTCGTTGCAAAATTTGTTTTCTTAACCTTGAATGGAAGCCGCCTATAGAAGTACGCAAAACAGTTCATTTCCGCATTTTCTTTTCTTTCCCCTCTAGCGTAGCAATAAACATTACCACATTATAATTACCATAGTTATTTTTTAGTTTATATTTGACAGTTGTTGGTGTGTGCCAAAAGAAAAATCGAAAATTATCTGAATTAAATTTTATAAACTACAAAACATTTAATCTGCTGCAGTTATGGTGGTACGAAAAATTTTGTGAGTATTACGAGCACAAAATACTGATTCCCGCTCTCGAAATGTTTCTCGAGCGGCAATGACTTACTTTGCGCCTTTCATACACAAATTGCTATTTCTTGTAGATTACGGCTGGATATAGGTCCCTCATACCTGACGCATGAGTAAAAATAAGCTTCATTAGTAAATAAATACTAAAAAGAGAGAAAATTTATTTACTTGTCTACGTTAATGAGAGTTTTATTTTCATATTTTCAAAATTTAAGGTGTGAAAGACTATTTAACTATTCAACTACATGAGTTCCAAAGTTAATATGCAATTTACTGATTCATATTAAATGTATTCCTATGAGTAAATTTAAACTTATAGAATTTTATTGTTTACATTGAACACTTAAGCCCTTATCTTGAACCCAAATAACATCTATTTTGTTATTAGATGACATAAGCAGTTAATAGATCAACACGAATATTATTAATCCTAGGTCAATATAATTGGCAATGGCGATAATAATTTCCTTAATATAACCATTCAGTTAGTCAAAAGCTACCATTGTTTTAACTTTTACTATTTCCCTTTCATCATGATATATTTTTCATAGTTTAAATTAGTTTTCACTATAATATAACATTATATAGATGTAAAAATTTTATTTGAACCGTTTATTGTTTAAATATTTGTGGAAGTATTTTAAAAATAACACCATGATTTCAATAAATTTGAAATACCCGAAAAAATTCTCGAACAAACAAGCCATCTGATCTTCATCCTTTAGTGCGGAAAGATCTCTTTATTTGCCGTCTTCCTTTTACCACGAGGGAAGTAAAGTGCTGCTTTGCAACATGAAAGAGGCTTTTTTATACAGCTTTTTTTATTCATCCCACTATATCAGCTTACTGTAAGATATAATCCTCCATTCATATTGATGAAAATCTGATAAAATGGTCTTTCATGTTGAAAGAGGGTATTGAAGACTATTTTCCAATTAGGTTTAAAGGCAAGAGCGAGTCTATTGCATCTCTACTTAATCAGATACAAGCTTATACAAGCTTTAGTATTTTATAATACTGATATCAGATTAATCAACACTTTAAAGGCGATCTTTCAAATCAGATTTTATATATTCATTCGGATATTAAAAACAAACGTCTACAACACTCAAAAATATATTTACACTTATACTGCAAGTAAAACAGGAAGTCAATATATAAAAAAGAGCACACCGATCATTATCAGAGAACCTCCTCCCAGGGAGAGAGAGAGAGGGAGAGAGAGAGAGAGAGAGAGAGAGAGAGAGACAATTTGACAATTTATTTATTTATTCTGGTCTGGTTTGGACCAACGGTCCACTCTTACACCAGGCCAGGCCAAAATCATTTACAAACATTTATACATGAGTTGTGGCTTATGTAACACACATACAATGAAATACATAGAATAAAAAATATTAACACATAAAGAATAATTATAATTAAAGTTATTTTTTTTTTTCCTAAAATACACACATTTTTATACTATTGTAAAATGAAAGTATTTTTTTAAATTAGTTTTTTACATTAATAAACGTTTGGAAAACCATATGACTGAAATTTTAACAATAAATTACTATGTCTCTGCGAGGTAATAAACACGTACAATTAATATCTATTTAAAAGAACTTTTTTAAGTTTTCTATTGAAAGATTCTATTGAAAGAGAGAGAGAGAGAGAGAGAGAGAGAGAGAGAGAGAGAGAGAGAGAGAGAGAGAGAGAGAGAGAGAGAGAGAGAGAGAGAGAGAGAGAGAGAGAGAGAGAGAGAGAGAGAGAGAGAGAGAGAGAGAGAGAGAGAGAGAGAGAGAGGACCAGTATCTGGTCACTTATTGTGCTATTCAATGGATGTAAGGTCACTAGTGGGGCTATAGGTCCTTGAGGGGATATCCGGCTAAGGACCAGGTCCAGTTTTCAGCTGTAACAGACTGTACATACCTCCAAGATGCATAGGGAGTCCACTTTTAGCAAAACTTACGATAGCCTTACAAGTGACCATAGGTCCACTCACTTAGTTCGGAAGAGATGCCACCAGGGCTGTGCTGACTGCAGTTTTCTCTCTCCAAAAAGAGAGTGAGCCATGGGTACTTATGGGGATATGAATTCTGATTGGTTGGTTTGAATTTTAGAGAGAGTAATACAGCTAGAATGGTACATTGCGGGGATATAGAATGGCAACTATGCAGGCGGTGTTGCCATTGTTTTGGTCTGTCTGGCATCGTGGACTCGGGCGATCTCCTTTCCTTTCTCAAAGCTTAAGATGCAGAGTGAAGTTAGTGAGTAGGGGCTAAGTGCGGCTGCTGGGACGTGACGTCACCACGATGACGTCAGCGTGAGTCACGATGACGTCACCGAAGAGGTCATCAAGGCCATGACGTCATAATGACGACATATGACGTCACACTTAAGACGTCATGGTGACGTCGTGGTGACGTCATGGTGACGTCGTGGTGACGTCGTGGTGACGTCTTTGTGACGTCATGGTGACGTCATTATCGCTGACGACATAATTGTGACATATGTCGTCACATCTATGACGTCATAATCGCTGACGTCATAATGATGACATCACTGACGTTAATTAGGTCAAGGTCACGCAAAAATTTTTTTTGCACTTTTGCTAATCCTCGAATTTTGTTGAGAAAATGAAATATTTATGGAGGATTCGCAAATGTGCAAATTTTTTAATTTCTTAACCACCAGACTCTTGGCCTTAATATACAGGGTGAGTGTTTAATGTCCCCCCCTTATTTTTTCACATTTCTTAAGATATTGACTCCCAACTACCTTAAGATATTGACTCCCAACTACCACCGATCAACTTTGATTAGCTTAAACTTTTTTTGACGTGGTTCAATTTTTGGCCACCATCTTGAATCCGCCATATTGGAATGAACTTTAATTTTTTAAACGTAAAGGTAGGGTTGTGACCCATCATTTCAAAGTATATTTTTGCGTAGAACAAGACGCCGCAAACCGTTTTTCATTACCTGTTTCCGTTCTCGAAATATTTACAATTTCGTAATACCAACTTTCAAAATTAAAAAAAAATCAAAAATCTCTAGTTTTTTTTAGTTTCTTGTCAGGAATATCGACTTTTTATCACTAAATATCCCATAAAATTAGAATTACTTCATTTTCATGCGAATTAAATTTTTGGCCGCCATCTTGGATCCGCCATCTTGGAATAAACTTAAAATTTTTAAATGTAAAGGTATGGTCGTGACCCATCATTTGGAAGTATTTTTTTGCGCTGAGTACGATGCCGCAATCTTTTTTTAGCTATCTTTTTCCGTTCTTAAAATATTAACAATTTTGAAAAAATAAATTAAAATTTTCTTAAAATCCTTGTTTTATTCTTTTCTTTTAATTATTGATTCTTTATCGTCAGATATCACAGCATGGTAGTTAATAATAGGTTTTACTAATTTATACACTTTTATTGTTATCTTGTAACGCCATATTGGATTGGGATGTTTGTTTTAATGCTAATATGGCGTTGTGACATATAGGTTTAAACTAATTTTTATACTTAACAAGCTGCCGCAGTAAAATTTCATATACTTTGAATTTTCTTAAAAACATATTTAAAAATAGACTAACAGTTAATTTAGGTTTAAATTTTGTTATACTTTAATTCGAAAAATGACTAGATCGCATTGAATTAAATTAAAAAGAAATAGTAACAATATTGATGGAAATTTCACACTTAAATCTAAAGGTTTGTAAAACAACAGCCTAACTTACATTCAGTTGAGTTAATGCTCGAACTGGTATCCTCCAACTTCCTGACAGTAGAATATTCTATTTTCAAACGACCGCCTTACATTTTGGAGGACTTCTGGAGTGATACGTCTGCATTCATCTCGTATTTGGGTTTCCAAGTCATGAATGTTAGCCACTGGCGTTTTATACACTACTGATTTCAAGTGGCCCCACAAAAAGAAATCCAGTGGTGTCATGTCTGGGGATCTCGCTGGCCACTCAATTGCTCCGCGTCGTCCTATTCACATACCAGGAAAGTTCTGACCCAGAAGGTTCCTCACATCTCTATGGTAATGTGGTGGAGCTCCGTCTTGCTGGAACCGCAGCTTATTGAGATTGAATTCTTCTTCTTGTTCTTCGATAAGATTTCTTATTGATGGTATTATGTTATCTCGCAGCATTCGATAGTACATTTGTCCATTAAGATTTTCGTTAAAAAATATAGGGCCAACTATGTGGTTTCCTAATATTCCAGCCCACACATTAACTTTGACTGGATACTGAGTTGAAGACTCGTGGAGAATGTGTGGATTGGTTACATCCCAGTATCTACAATTGTGTCTGTTTACCAATCCATTCAGAAAAAAAAGCTTTAATCAGAGAAGCAGATATTTCTAACGACATCTGGATTAGCTGTAATCAACGTATCCATTGTTTCGGAGAACTGCAGTCTTCTATCAGGGTAGTCGTCGTTCAATTCTTGGTGTAAATGGATTTTATAATGATGAAATTTGTTTGATTTAAGGACAGTAACAACTTTTCTCTGTGAAACTCCTAAAGCCCTAGCAACTGACCTTCTTGAAGACTGAGGATGCTCAATAAATTCAGCCACAATTTCAAACTCGGTGTCGCCATTGAGTTTAGGCCTACCATGATTTTTAACACTTGCAACACTCCCGGTTTCTCTAAATTTTCTCACTAATTCTCTGACATACTTCCTGCAAATTGGCCTGTCGGGATGTAAATTGTGGAACCGCCTTTCAGTTTCATGAACGTTTTCATCTGAAGCACCATAAAGAAAGATTACCTCTATTTTTTTCTTGTAGAGTGTGAGCCATAATAACTGAACAAAAATTAGAACTACTCAAAACTAAAAATAATAACTTAGTCCCACTTTTTTATCGAACTTACTATTTAAATGTTATTTTCATAAAATGATATAATACCTACAATCAAACAAAAAACAAAAATGCTCCACACAAGTACCAAGAGAGTTGCAATTTCCAGCTATTTCAAATACCCATGAATTACAACAATACTATCAGCTGCTAGCCTAATCAGCTGTTTATGCCAGGCCGCCCTTTAACAAGACCTTACTGTAATTTTAACAATACTACCCTCCCCCAAAACAGGAGGATTGCGTATGATTTTGTTAACGTATAACTGTGTGAACACTCAAAGATTGTGTTTTTGTCTATTAAAGTCATTAATCAGCGTTCTAAAGTTTTTAATACAAATTTTAAAGTTACAGCTTGGATTTACTTAACTGATATTGAATTGTAATTTTGAAGTTTAAACGTTTTTTAAGTGATATAAATAAACTTACAATGATTTTTTATTTTTATTTGTTGGTATAATTAATTTTTAAAGAAAAATCTAAAATTTTTTATTTGAAAAGTTTATTGCGGCAGCGTGTTAAGCAAAAAAAATTATTTCAAAACTTGGTGTCACAACGCCATATTACCATTAAAACAAACATCCCAATCCAAAATGGCGTTCCCAAGATGACAATAAAAGTGTAAAAATTAGTAAAAACCTATTATTAACTACCATGCTGTGATATATAACGATAAAAGATCAATAATTTTTTTAAAATTGAGTAAAACAAAAATTTAAAAAATTTTTCAATTTATTGATTGATTTATTTTTTTTTTTTGAAAATTGCTAATATTTCAAGAACGGGAAAAGATAACTAAAAACAGATTGTGGCATCGTACTCAGCGCCGAAAAATACTTCAAAATGATGGGTCACGACCATACCTTTACATTTAAAAATTTTAAGTTTATTCCAAGATGGCGGATCCAAGATGGCGGCCAAAAATTTAATTCCCATGATTCCTGATAAAAAATTAAATAAAACTAGAGATTTTTGATTTTTTTGAATTTTGAAAGTTGGTATTACGAAATTGTAAATATCTCGAGAACGGAAACAGATAATGCAAAAAGGATTGGGGCGTCTTGTTCTACGCAAAAAAATACTTTGAAATGATGGATCACAACCCTACCTTTACATTTAAAAAATTAAAGTTCATTCCAATATTATGGCGGATTCAAGATGGCGGCCAAAAAATTGAACCACGTCAAAAAAAGTTTAAACTAATCAAAGATGATCGGTGGTGGTTGGGAGTCAATATCTTAAGAAATGTGAAAAATAAGGGGGGGGGGGCATTAAAAACTCACCCTGTATACGCCAGGAGTTATCGACCCGACCCAGAGCCCCTTAAAATAAAAAATAAATTTATTTCTCACTTACCCACAGATAAACCCCAAGTCCGACTGGAAAACACTAAGAACACGGATAATACGTAAATAATATACGGATAATACGTAGGCTAATACGTAAAAACAAAAAAAGTCAATGGCATAGAAAGTAAGTATATTAATTTTATTGTAAGGCCAGACGATAAACAATAGTGTTTGTCTTTTGATTTAGTGTATAAATGTAAACATTTTCAGACATACCAACATATAAGCACATTACGTATAACTGGCCGGGCGAAAAAAGGCATTTTCCAAATTTAAACCGGGAATAGTCAAAGATTACCGTGACGGCTTGGTGCCTACTGCGCCTATGATACAAGGACGGCAACCTGCCACACTGGCCGCTCAACACGTGGTATAACTGACTGTTGCAGGCACGCTATACTGCTACACCACTATACCACGTCAGTCAATAGTGAAGGCACGACGTTCATACCGTGACGGCTTGGTGCCTACTGCGCCTATGATACCAGGACGGCAACCTGCCACACTGGCCGCTCAACACGTGGTATAACTGACTGTTGCAGGCACGCTATACTGCTACACCACTATACCTCGTCAGTCAATAGTGAAGGCACGACGTTCATGCCGTGACGGCCGGGTACCTACTGCGCCTATGATACAAGGACGGCAACCTGCCACACTGGCCGCTCAACACGTGGTATAACTGACTGTTGCAGGCACGCTATACTGCTACACCACTATACCTCGTCAGTCAATAGTGAAGGCACGACGTTCATGCCGTGACGGCTGGGTACCTACTGCGCCTATGATACAAGGACGGCAACCGGCCACACTGGCCGCTCAACACGTAGTATAACTGACTGTTGCAGGCACGCTATACTGCTACACCACTATACCACGTCAGTCAATAGTGAAGGCACGACGTTCATGCCGTGACGGCTCGGTGCCTACTGCGCCTATGATACAAGGACGGCAACCTGCCACACCGGCCGCTCAACACGTGGTATAACTGACTGTTGCAGGCACGCTATACTGCTACACTACTATACCTCGTCAGTCAATAGTGAAGGCACGACGTTTATGCCGTGACGGCCGGGTACCTACTGCGCCTATGATACAAGGACGGCATAGACCTTGTATCATAGGCGCAGTAGGCACCAAGCCGTCACGGCATTAACGTCGTGCCTTCACTATTGACTGACGAGGTATAGTAGTGTAGCAGTATAGCGTGCCTGCAACAGTCAGTTATACCACGTGTTGGGCGGCCAGTGTGGCAGGTTGCCGTCCTTGTATCATAGGCGCAGTAGGCACCAAGCCGTCACGGTATGAACGTCGTGCCTTCACTATTGACTGACGAGGTATAGTGGTGTAGCAGTATAGCGTGCCTGCAACAGTCAGTTATACCACGTGTTGAGCGGCCAGTGTGGCAGGTTGCCGTCCTTGTATCATAGGCGCAGTAGGTACCCGGCCGTCACGGCATGAACGTCGTGCCTTCACTATTGACTGACGAGGTATAGTAGTGTAGCAGTATAGCGTGCCTGCAACAGTCAGTTATACCGAGTGTTGAGCGGCCAGTGTGGCAGGTTGCCGTCCTTGTATCATAGGCGCAGTAGGTACCCGGCCGTCACGGCATGAACGTCGTGCCTTCACTATTGACTGACGAGGTTTAGTGGTGTAGCAGTATAGCGTGCCTGCAACAGTCAGTTATACCACGTGTTGAGCGGCCAGTGTGGCAGGTTGCCGCCCTTGTATCATAGGCGCAGTAGGAGTAGATATGAAAGGCCGTTTCTGGGCCACCTCGCCCTTCCGATTTTCGGCCCTCCGTCAACTTCATTTTGACAGGTTTTGGGCCAGTTTTTATCAGATTTTAGGCTAATCCAAACCAATTTTTATCATTTTTCCAGCATTTTTCCGGTTTTTGAAATGGTGAAATTCCAAGTAAGTGCGAGGAAGGGTGAGGAAGGGCGAGGAAGGGCGAGGAAGGGCGAGGAAGGGCGAGACGCACTCTTCACCGAACCCTCGTAAACCTCATATTTGACTGGTTCTGGGCCAGTTTGTATTTGATTTCGGGTTAATTTCAGCCATTTTCAGGTTTTTCAAATGGTGTATTTAATCCACAAAAATTAATCCACAAAAATTTAATCCAGGAAGGGCGAGACGCACTCTTCACCGAACCCTCGTAAACCTCATATTTGACTGGTTCTGGGCCAGTTTGTATTTGATTTCGGGTTAATTTCAGCCATTTTCAGGTTTTTCAAAATGGTGTATTTTAATAGGTCACATGACAAGTAAGAGCGCTTGGTAATCACCGTTACTTTAAGTCTGAGGCTGAAAAAAAAATCTCGAGACATTTTTGATTTCCAACATCATTTTTTTATAATTTAATCAGTTTACACTGGTGCTTCCGAATCCGCCGTCTTTCCGTTCAGTTTGTTCAACTTGGTCTATTCGAATACACGGCGGCTTTTTGTACATCTCGCAGATGATCTGCGCAATCCTATCTCCACGACTCACATGAAAATCGGTATCAGAATTGTTCATCAAGATAACACCGACATTCCCCGTATAGTCCCGGTCTATGACACCGGCGTTTACACTTATACAATGTTTTAAAGCCAAGCCAGATCTTGGCGCTATCCTCCCGTAGCACCCATCTGAGAATTTGAAAGTCAAGTCAGTTTTTATCAACTGTTGACCGCGTTTCGGTACAACATAATCATACGCGCTTCTCAGATCAAGACCGGCTGCATCCGGAGACCCGTTGTACGGTTCAAATGCGTTTTCAGTCAAGCAATAATAACTGTAGCTTTCAGCCATTATTGATTCCTAATGCATGCATAACGGATTTCCACATCAAATAAATTAAACGGGGCATTTTCAAAAATGTATTTAAATTATGTTTTTAAAAAAATATTTTTATTCGTCAACTTTAAACTCAATATTGTGTTTGAATTTATTATCTGAAAGTGTTATTTTACCGTTGTACAACACATAGAGTTTCCCCTTATAATTCAACAGTTGTTTGATATAGTTATTCGTCAAACTGTCATTCCAGTTTTCGGGAACATAGAATTTCATATAGGTAAGAAAATCATAGATAGTCCGGCATGGGGACTATTGTATGTAGATAGTCCGGCATGGGGACTATTGCATTTTAGATAGTCCGGCGTGAGGACTATTACATTTTAGATAGTCCGGCGTGAGGACTATTGCATTTTAGATAGTCCGATATGGGGACTATTGAATTTGAGATAGCCCTGCATGAGGACTATTGAGTTTTAGATAGACCGGTGTGAGGACTATTGAATTTTAGATAGTCCGACATGGGGACTATTGTATGTAGATAGTCCCGCGTAAGGACTATTGTATTTAGATAGTCCGGCATGGGGACTATTGTATTTAGATAGTCCGGTGTGAGGACTATTGAATTTTAGATAGTCCGACATGGGGACTATTACATTTTAGATAGTCCGGTGTGGGGACTATTGAATTTGAAATAGCCCTGCATGAGGACTATTGAGTTTTAGATAGTCCGGTGTGAGGACTATTGAATTTTAGATAGTCCGACATGGGGACTATTGTATTTAGATGGTCCCGCGTAAAGACTATTGTATTTAGATAGTCCGGCGTGGGGACTATTGTATTTGGATAGTCCGGTGTGGGGACTATTGTAGTTGGATAGTCCGGCGTGGGGACTATTGTATTTAAATGGTCCTGCAAAGCCCTAAAACCTAGCAGCTAAGGATTTGGCATGTGAATAGGGCCTATTAGCCAACATCCTAAACCTGATGTGTTGGACCTATGATCTAAACCTAAGGCCTTACACCCATGCCCAAAGCCCTAAAACCTAGCAGCTAAGGATTTGGCCTGTGAATAGGGCCTATTAGCCAAAAGCCTAAACCTAATGTGTTGGAACTAAGATGTAAACCTAAGGCCTCGCACCTGAGTCCAAAGCCCTAAAACTTAGCAGCTAAGGATTTGACCTGTGGATAGGGCCTATTAGCCTACAGCCTAAACCTAATGTGTTGGGACTAAGATGTAAACCTAAGGCCTTGCACCTGAGTCCAAAGTCTTAAAACCTAACAGCTAAGGCTTTGACCTGTGAATAGGACCTATTAGCCACGAGCCAGGACCTAATGTGTTGCACCTAAGTTTTAAACCTAAGGCCATGCACCTGAGTTCAAACCCCTAAAACTTAGCAGCTAGACCTGTGAATATGGTATATTATCCATCAGCTTAGGCCTAATGTGTTGGACCTAAAACCTAAACCTAAGGCTTTACACATGGTTCCTAAGACCAAATGCATTGGACTAAATTAAATCCTTAGACCAACGATCTAATTCCATAGACCCAAGGCCTTAGACTTAGGTCATAAAACCTGGCAGCCATTTGACCTGGATTTGACCTGTGAATAGTGCCTATTAGCCATCAGCCTAAACCTAATTAGTGTTGGGACTAAGATGTAAACCTAAGGCCTTGCACCTGAGTCCAAAGCCCTAAAACCTAGCAGCTAAGGCTTTGACCTGTGAATAGGACCAGGAGGCCTTAGACTTAAGACCTAAGACCTAGCAGCTGAAGTGACCTATGAGCCATTAGCCTAGAACTAAAACCTGAACTAATTAGACCTAAGATCCAAACCTAAGGCCTTGCATTGCACCTGAGTCCAAAGTCCAAACACCTTAGACTAGACTAATTCCTTAAACCTAAGATCAAATTACTAAGACCCAAGGCCTTAGACTTAAGACCTAAAAATCTACAAGGGGCCGCGATTCACAGCCCCTCATATATTGAGCAAACATTAAGCAACGAGGTCTTGTTTCTTTGATTTTAAAATCATGATCAGCTATGGTTGTCAGATTTAGATTGGGGTGTTTGAAGACCAACCTCCATCTATCTTACCCAACACCTAAGACCCTACCGCATGGACCAGACCCAATACATAAAGCTAGACACCATAGTCTTGGCTTTTAAGTTCTTAGACCCAAGACCTAAGGCCCTACACTCGGGTCTAGAACCAACAGCAAAGATCCTTGGTCTAGGATATTAGGTTCTTATTCCCAAGACCTAAGACCCTACACCAGAGTCTAGGACCAATGCAAGGTCTAAGGTCTGTGGTCTAGACTTTTAGGTTCTTATACCCAAGGACTAAGACCCTACACCAGGGTCTAGAACCAAGAACAAAAGTCCGTGGTCTAGGCTTTTAAGTTCTTATACCCAAGACCTTACACCAGGGTCTAGAACCAAGATCTAAGACCCTACACCAGAGTCTTGGACCAAGGTCTAAGGTCCGTGGTCTAGACTTTTAGGATCCTATACCCAAGGGCTAAAGGCCAAAAGGCCATTACCAGGGTCTAGAACTAAGACCAAAGGTCCGTGGTCTAGGATTTTAGGTTCTTATTCCCAAGACCTAAGACCCTACACCAGAGCCTAGGACCAAGGTCTAAGTTCCGTGGTCTAGAATTTTAGGTTCTTATACCCAAGGACTAAGGCCCTACACCAAGGTCTAGAACCAAGACCAAAGGTCCGTGGTCTAGGATTTTAGGTTCTTATTCCCAAGACCTAAAGCTTTACACCAGGGTCTAGGACCAAGGTCTAAGTTCCGTGGTCTAGACTTTTAGGTTATTATACCCAAGGACTAAGGCCCTACACCAGGGTCTAGAACCAAGACCAAAAGTCCGTGGTCTAGGATATTAGGTTCTTATTCCCAAGACCTAAGACCCTACACCAGAGTCTAGGACCAAGGTCTAAGTTCCGTGGTCTAGACTTTTAGGTTCTTATACCCAAGACCTAAGGCCCTACACCAAGGTCTAGAACCAAGTCCAAAGGTCGGTGGTCTAGGCTTTTAGGTTCTTATACCCAAGACCTAAGGCCTTACACCAGAGTATAGGACCAAAACCAAAGATCCGTGGTCTAGGCTTATAGGTTCTTATACCCAAGACCTAAGGCCCTACATCAGGGTCTACAACCAAGACCTAAGGTCCGTGGTCTAGGCTTTTAGGTTCTTATACACAAGGACTAAGGCCCTACACCAGGGTCTAGAACCAAGATCTAAGGTCCGTGGATTATGCTTTTAGGTTCTTATACCCAAGTCCTAAGGCCCTACACCAGGGTCTAGAACCAAGATCTTAGGTCCGTGGTCTAGGCTTTTAGGTTCTTATACCCAAGTCCTAAGGCCCTACACCAGGGTCTAGAACCAAGATCTAAGGTCCGTGGTCTAGGCTTTTAGGTTCTTATACCCAAGTCCTAAAGCCCGTGGACTAGGCCTTTAGGTTCATAGACCCAAGACCTAAGACCATGCACCGTGTTCTAATACTCGTTTTAAATTCAGCCAGACCCAAGACCTAAGGCCCTTCACCATGGCCTATATCCCCAAGACCTAAGGCTATACACCTTGATCCTAATGCTATACACCATGGTCTAAGATCCTAGACACAATTTCTAATTCCATCATGGTCTAGATCCTTAAAACCTAAGGCCCTCCACCATGGACTAGTATTCGTCTTAAACCGTGTGCAGTTGTGATTGTTTTGTCTGTAGCTAGAAAAAACTGGCCTTTAAGTTTTTAGACCTAAGACCTAAAGCCATACACCGTGGTCTAGGCTTTTAGGTTGTTAGACCCAAGACCTAAGGTCATATGCCGTGGACTAGGCATTAAACTCTTAGACTCAAAACCTAAAGCCATATACCGCGGGCTAGGGTTTTAAGCTCTGAGACCCAAGACCTAAGGCCTTGCACCGTTTTATAGGCTTTTAAGTATTTAGACCCAAGGCCTAAGGCCCTACACCATGGTCTAGTTTTTTAAGCTCTTAGACCCAAGACTTAGGGCCAGACACCACGGTCTAGGTTTTTAAGCTCTTAGACCCAAGACCTAATGCCATACACCCTGTTCTAGGCATTTAAGCTCTTAGACCCAAGACCTAAGGCCATACACCCTGGTCTAGGCTTTTAAGTACTTAGACCCAAGACCTAAGGCCATAAATTAAAGACCTGAAGACTTACAAGGGAGTCGCGATTCACGACCCCTGAACAGACACCCAAGGCCTAAGGCCATACACCGTGGTCTAGACTTTTAGTACTTAGACACCAAGACCTAAGGCCCTACACCGTGGTCTAGGCTTTTAAGCTCTTATACCCAAGACCTAAGGCAATAAACCATGGTCTATGCTTTTAAGCTCTTAGACTCAAGCCCTAAGGCGTTCCACATGGGTTAGACTCAAGACCCAAGGGCATACACACTGGTCTATGCTTTTAAGTACTTAGGCCAAGACCTAAAGTCATAAACCGTGTGCTAGGCTTTTTAAGCACTTAAACTCAATGCCTAAGGCGGTCCGCATGGGCTAGACTTAAGACCTAAGGTCATACACCCTGGTCTAGGCTTTTAAGCTCTTAGACTCAAGACCTAAGGCCATACACCGTGGTCTAGGCTTTTAAGTACTTAGACCCAAGACCTAAGGCCATTCACCGTGGTCTAGGCTTTTAAGTACTTAGACCCAAGACCTAAGGCCATACACCGTAGTCTAGGCTTTTAGGTTCTTATACCCAAGACCTAAGGCCCTACAAAGTGGAATAGGCTTTAAAGCTCTTAGACCCAAGACCTAAAACCATAGGGTTAAGACTTGAAAACTTACAAGTTAATCGCAATTCACGATCCCCGAACAGACACCGTGGTCTAGACACAATACCTAAGGCCCTACACCTAGGTCTAGACCCAAGAGCTAAGGTCCTTCACCATGATCTAGACCCTAAGACCAAAGGCCTTACACTATGGTCTAGTAATCGGCATAAACCGTTATTTGCAGTTGTGGTTGTTTCATCTATGGCTAGAGGTAAGTCGGCCTCTAAGTTCTTAGACCCTAAGACCAAGGTCTTATACCACGGTCTAGTACTCGGCATAAGCCATGTGCAGTTGTGGTTGTTTCATCTATAGCTAGAGGAAAGTCCTAAGTTCTTAGACCCTAAGACCAAAGGCCTTACACCATGGTCTAGTACTCGGCATAAACTGTTTTGCAGTTGTGGTTGTTTCATCTATAGCTAAAGGTAAGTCCTAGGTTCTTAGACCCTAAGACCAAAGGCCTTACATCATGGTCTAGTATTCCTCTTAAGCCGTGTGCAGTGGTTAATTTGTCTATACTTAGAAGAAAGTTGGCCTTTAAGTTCTTAGACCCTAGACCTAAGACCCTACACCCATGGACTACAACCTGGACCTTAGGCCACATCCTGAGGTTTTGTGCTCGTTTAAAACCGTGTGCAGTTGTGGTTGTTTCATCTATAGCTGGGCGAAGATTGGCCTTTAATAACTGTGTGCAGTTATTACTGTTTCGTCTCGAAAAAGAGAATGTTTATGCTTTTACACCATAACTTAGAACGAAAACCCATGGTCTTATTCCTAAAACCTAGGACTGTAGACCGATACCCTAGGACATAAGGGCTTAGACTTATTGCTTTAGATCTAGGGCAAAAGGAATTTAAATGAGGACCTAAGGCCTCATAATTTAGACCAACCCCAATCCCAAGCATTTAAGGCATTATACCATGGACCTGTAAGTATATGACCTTAAACTTTTGACCTAAGACCAAAGACTTTAACATAAGTCTTAAGCCCTAAGACCCTACCCCATGGGCTAGTACTGGTCCTACACCATGTGGGACCGTGTAAAATGGCGTGCATAAAGCCAATCACATGGATTATTTGAAAGCCCAGGGCACATGAACACCTGTGTTTGCTGTTGGGCGTTTTTATGATTTGCGCTTTTGGGCGTTCTGCAAACTCGAAGCGGAAATTACGATCGCAGACGTAAATTATTAAAAAACATCGTGTACACATCGATTTTGAAAAATGATCATACACGTCGATTATTTTAAACAGCGTCTGGGCATCGATTCTAAAAAACGTTCGCAGACGTTAATTTAAAAAAAACATCGTCTACACATCGATTTTCAAAAACGATGTGTACACGTTAATTTTTAAAAACATCGTCTACAGATCGATTTTCAAAAACGATGTGTACACGTTAATTTTTAATAACATCGTTTACACATCGATTTTAAAAATCGTCGCGACGTTTATTAAAATCGATGTGTAAACGATGTTATTAAAAATTAACGTGTACACATCGTTTTTGAAAATCGATCTGTAGACGATGTTTTTAAAAATTAACGTGTACACATCGTTTTTGAAAATCGATGTGTAGACGATGTTTTTTTTAAATTAACGTCTGCGAACGTTTTTTAGAATCGATGCCCAGACGCTGTTTAAAATAATCGACGTGTACGATCGTTTTTCAAAATCGATGTGTACACGATGTTTTTTAATAATTTACGTCTGCGATCGTAATTTCCGCGTCGAGTTTGCAGAACGCCCAAAAGCGCAAATCATAAAAACGCCCAACAGCAAACACAGGTGTTCATGTGCCCTGGGCTTTCAAATAATCCATGTGATTGGCTTTATGCACGCCATTTTACACGGTCCCACATGGTGTAGGACCAGTACTAGCCCATGGGGTAGGGTCTTAGGGCTTAAGACTTATGTTAAAGTCTTTGGTCTTAGGTCAAAAGTTTAAGGTCATATACTTACAGGTCCATGGTATAATGCCTTAAATGCTTGGGATTGGGGTTGGTCTAAATTATGAGGCCTTAGGTCCTCATTTAAATTCCTTTTGCCCTAGATCTAAAGCAATAAGTCTAAGCCCTTATGTCCTAGGGTATCGGTCTACAGTCCTAGGTTTTAGGAATAAGACCATGGGTTTTCGTTCTAAGTTATGGTGTAAAAGCATAAACATTCTCTTTTTCGAGACGAAACAGTAATAACTGCACACAGTTATTAAAGGCCAATCTTCGCCCAGCTATAGATGAAACAACCACAACTGCACACGGTTTTAAACGAGCACAAAACCTCAGGATGTGGCCTAAGGTCCAGGTTGTAGTCCATGGGTGTAGGGTCTTAGGTCTAGGGTCTAAGAACTTAAAGGCCAACTTTCTTCTAAGTATAGACAAATTAACCACTGCACACGGCTTAAGAGGAATACTAGACCATGATGTAAGGCCTTTGGTCTTAGGGTCTAAGAACCTAGGACTTACCTTTAGCTATAGATGAAACAACCACAACTGCAAAACAGTTTATGCCGAGTACTAGACCATGGTGTAAGGCCTTTGGTCTTAGGGTCTAAGAACTTAGGACTTTCCTCTAGCTATAGATGAAACAACCACAACTGCACATGGCTTATGCCGAGTACTAGACCGTGGTATAAGACCTTGGTCTTAGGGTCTAAGAACTTAGAGGCCGACTTACCTCTAGCCATAGATGAAACAACCACAACTGCAAATAACGGTTTATGCCGATTACTAGACCATAGTGTAAGGCCTTTGGTCTTAGGGTCTAGATCATGGTGAAGGACCTTAGCTCTTGGGTCTAGACCTAGGTGTAGGGCCTTAGGTATTGTGTCTAGACCACGGTGTCTGTTCGGGGATCGTGAATTGCGATTAACTTGTAAGTTTTCAAGTCTTAACCCTATGGTTTTAGGTCTTGGGTCTAAGAGCTTTAAAGCCTATTCCACTTTGTAGGGCCTTAGGTCTTGGGTATAAGAACCTAAAAGCCTAGACTACGGTGTATGGCCTTAGGTCTTGGGTCTAAGTACTTAAAAGCCTAGACCACGGTGAATGGCCTTAGGTCTTGGGTCTAAGTACTTAAAAGCCTAGACCACGGTGTATGGCCTTAGGTCTTGAGTCTAAGAGCTTAAAAGCCTAGAAAACGGTTTATGGCCTTAGGTCTTGGGTCTAAGTACTTAAAAGCCTAGACCAGGGTGTATGACCTTAGGTCTTAAGTCTAGCCCATGCGGACCGCCTTAGGCATTGAGTTTAAGTGCTTAAAAAGCCTAGCACACGGTTTATGACTTTAGGTCTTGGCCTAAGTACTTAAAAGCATAGACCAGTGTGTATGCCCTTGGGTCTTGAGTCTAACCCATGTGGAACGCCTTAGGGCTTGAGTCTAAGAGCTTAAAAGCATAGACCATGGTTTATTGCCTTAGGTCTTGGGTATAAGAGCTTAAAAGCCTAGACCACGGTGTAGGGCCTTAGGTCTTGGTGTCTAAGTACTAAAAGTCTAGACCACGGTGTATGGCCTTAGGTCTTGAGTCCACAGTGTCTGTTCAGGGGTCGTGAATCGCGACTCCCTTGTAAGTCTTCAGGTCTTTAATTTATGGCCTTAGGTCTTGGGTCTAAGTACTTAAAAGCCTAGACCAGGGTGTATGGCCTTAGGTCTTGGGTCTAAGAGCTTAAATGCCTAGAACAGGGTGTATGGCCTTAGGTCTTGGGTCTAAGAGCTTAAAAACCTAGACCGTGGTGTCTGGCCCTAAGTCTTGGGTCTAAGAGCTTAAAAAACTAGACCATGGTGTAGGGCCTTAGGCCTTGGGTCTAAATACTTAAAAGCCTATAAAACGGTGCAAGGCCTTAGGTCTTGGGTCTCAGAGCTTAAAACCCTAGCCCGCGGTATATGGCTTTAGGTCTTGAGTCTAAGAGCTTAAATGCCTAGTCCACGGCATATGACCTTAGGTCTTGGGTCTAACAACCTAAAAGCCTAGACCACGGTGTATGGCTTTAGGTCTTAGGTCTAAAAACTTAAAGGCCAGTTTTCTCTAGCTACAGACAAAACAATCACAACTGCACACGGTTTAAGACGAATACTAGTCCATGGTGGAGGGCCTTAGGTTTTAAGGATCTAGACCATGATGGAATTAGAAATTGTGTCTAGGATCTTAGACCATGGTGTATAGCATTAGGATCAAGGTGTATAGCCTTAGGTCTTGGGGATATAGGCCATGGTGAAGGGCCTTAGGTCTTGGGTCTGGCTGAATTTAAAACGAGTATTAGAACACGGTGCATGGTCTTAGGTCTTGGGTCTATGAACCTAAAGGCCTAGTCCACGGGCTTTAGGACTTGGGTATAAGAACCTAAAAGCCTAGACCACGGACCTTAGATCTTGGTTCTAGACCCTGGTGTAGGGCCTTAGGACTTGGGTATAAGAACCTAAAAGCCTAGACCACGGACCTAAGATCTTGGTTCTAGACCCTGGTGTAGGGCCTTAGGACTTGGGTATAAGAACCTAAAAGCATAATCCACGGACCTTAGATCTTGGTTCTAGACCCTGGTGTAGGGCCTTAGTCCTTGTGTATAAGAACCTAAAAGCCTAGACCACGGACCTTAGGTCTTGGTTGTAGACCCTGATGTAGGGCCTTAGGTCTTGGGTATAAGAACCTATAAGCCTAGACCACGGATCTTTGGTCTTGGTCCTATACTCTGGTGTAAGGCCTTAGGTCTTGGGTATAAGAACCTAAAAGCCTAGACCACCGACCTTTGGACTTGGTTCTAGACCTTGGTGTAGGGCCTTAGGTCTTGGGTATAAGAACCTAAAAGTCTAGACCACGGAACTTAGACCTTGGTCCTAGACTCTGGTGTAGGGTCTTAGGTCTTGGGAATAAGAACCTAATATCCTAGACCACGGACTTTTGGTCTTGGTTCTAGACCCTGGTGTAGGGCCTTAGTCCTTGGGTATAATAACCTAAAAGTCTAGACCACGGAACTTAGACCTTGGTCCTAGACCCTGGTGTAAAGCTTTAGGTCTTGGGAATAAGAACCTAAAATCCTAGACCACGGACCTTTGGTCTTGGTTCTAGACCTTGGTGTAGGGCCTTAGTCCTTGGGTATAAGAACCTAAAATTCTAGACCACGGAACTTAGACCTTGGTCCTAGGCTCTGGTGTAGGGTCTTAGGTCTTGGGAATAAGAACCTAAAATCCTAGACCACGGACCTTTGGTCTTAGTTCTAGACCCTGGTAATGGCCTTTTGGCCTTTAGCCCTTGGGTATAGGATCCTAAAAGTCTAGACCACGGACCTTAGACCTTGGTCCAAGACTCTGGTGTAGGGTCTTAGATCTTGGTTCTAGACCCTGGTGTAAGGTCTTGGGTATAAGAACTTAAAAGCCTAGACCACGGACTTTTGTTCTTGGTTCTAGACCCTGGTGTAGGGTCTTAGTCCTTGGGTATAAGAACCTAAAAGTCTAGACCACAGACCTTAGACCTTGCATTGGTCCTAGACTCTGGTGTAGGGTCTTAGGTCTTGGGAATAAGAACCTAATATCCTAGACCAAGGATCTTTGCTGTTGGTTCTAGACCCGAGTGTAGGGCCTTAGGTCTTGGGTCTAAGAACTTAAAAGCCAAGACTATGGTGTCTAGCTTTATGTATTGGGTCTGGTCCATGCGGTAGGGTCTTAGGTGTTGGGTAAGATAGATGGAGGTTGGTCTTCAAACACCCCAATCTAAATCTGACAACCATAGCTGATCATGATTTTAAAATCAAAGAAACAAGACCTCGTTGCTTAATGTTTGCTCAATATATGAGGGGCTGTGAATCGCGGCCCCTTGTAGATTTTTAGGTCTTAAGTCTAAGGCCTTGGGTCTTAGTAATTTGATCTTAGGTTTAAGGAATTAGTCTAGTCTAAGGTGTTTGGACTTTGGACTCAGGTGCAATGCAAGGCCTTAGGTTTGGATCTTAGGTCTAATTAGTTCAGGTTTTAGTTCTAGGCTAATGGCTCATAGGTCACTTCAGCTGCTAGGTCTTAGGTCTTAAGTCTAAGGCCTCCTGGTCCTATTCACAGGTCAAAGCCTTAGCTGCTAGGTTTTAGGGCTTTGGACTCAGGTGCAAGGCCTTAGGTTTACATCTTAGTCCCAACACTAATTAGGTTTAGGCTGATGGCTAATAGGCACTATTCACAGGTCAAATCCAGGTCAAATGGCTGCCAGGTTTTATGACCTAAGTCTAAGGCCTTGGGTCTATGGAATTAGATCGTTGGTCTAAGGATTTAATTTAGTCCAATGCATTTGGTCTTAGGAACCATGTGTAAAGCCTTAGGTTTAGGTTTTATATCCAACACATTAGGCCTAAGCTGATGGATAATATACCATATTCACAGGTCTAGCTGCTAAGTTTTAGGGGTTTGAACTCAGGTGCATGGCCTTAGGTTTAAAACTTAGGTGCAACACATTAGGTCCTGGCTCGTGGCTAATAGGTCCTATTCACAGGTCAAAGCCTTAGCTGTTAGGTTTTAAGACTTTGGACTCAGGTGCAAGGCCTTAGGTTTACATCTTAGTCCCAACACATTAGGTTTAGGCTGTAGGCTAATAGGCCCTATCCACAGGTCAAATCCTTAGCTGCTAAGTTTTAGGGCTTTGGACTCAGGTGCGAGGCCTTAGGTTTACATCTTAGTTCCAACACATTAGGTTTAGGCTTTTGGCTAATAGGCCCTATTCACAGGCCAAATCCTTAGCTGCTAGGTTTTAGGGCTTTGGGCATGGGTGTAAGGCCTTAGGTTTAGATCATAGGTCCAACACATCAGGTTTAGGATGTTGGCTAATAGGCCCTATTCACATGCCAAATCCTTAGCTGCTAGGTTTTAGGGCTTTGCAGGACCATTTAAATACAATAGTCCCCACGCCGGACTATCCAACTACAATAGTCCCCACACCGGACTATCCAAATACAATAGTCCCCACGCCGGACTATCTAAATACAATAGTCTTTACGCGGGACCATCTAAATACAATAGTCCCCATGTCGGACTATCTAAAAATCAATAGTCCTCACACCGGACTATCTAAAACTCAATAGTCCTCATGCAGGGCTATTTCAAATTCAATAGTCCCCACACCGGACTATCTAAAATGTAATAGTCCCCATGCCGGACTATCTAAATGCAATAGTCCTTACGCGGGACCATTTAAATACAATAGTCCCCATGTCGGACTATCTAAAATTCAATAGTCCTCACACCGGACTATCTAAATACAATAGTCCCCATGCCGGACTATCTAAATACAATAGTCCTTACGCGGGACTATCTACATACAATAGTCCCCATGTCGGACTATCTAAAATTCAATAGTCCTCACACCGGTCTATCTAAAACTCAATAGTCCTCATGCAGGGCTATCTCAAATTCAATAGTCCCCATATCGGACTATCTAAAATGCAATAGTCCTCACGCCGGACTATCTAAAATGTAATAGTCCTCACGCCGGACTATCTAAAATGCAATAGTCCCCATGCCGGACTATCTACATACAATAGTCCCCATGCCGGACTATCTATGATTTTCTTACCTATATGAAATTCTATGTTCCCGAAAACTGGAATGACAGTTTGACGAATAACTATATCAAACAACTGTTGAATTATAAGGGGAAACTCTATGTGTTGTACAACGGTAAAATAACACTTTCAGATAATAAATTCAAACACAATATTGAGTTTAAAGTTGACGAATAAAAATATTTTTTTAAAAACATAATTTAAATACATTTTTGAAAATGCCCCGTTTAATTTATTTGATGTGGAAATCCGTTATGCATGCATTAGGAATCAATAATGGCTGAAAGCTACAGTTATTATTGCTTGACTGAAAACGCATTTGAACCGTACAACGGGTCTCCGGATGCAGCCGGTCTTGATCTGAGAAGCGCGTATGATTATGTTGTACCGAAACGCGGTCAACAGTTGATAAAAACTGACTTGACTTTCAAATTCTCAGATGGATGCTACGGGAGGATAGCGCCAAGATCTGGCTTGGCTTTAAAACATTGTATAAGTGTAAACGCCGGTGTCATAGACCGGGACTATACGGGGAATGTCGGTGTTATCTTGATGAACAATTCTGATACCGATTTTCATGTGAGTCGTGGAGATAGGATTGCGCAGATCATCTGCGAGATGTACAAAAAGCCGCCGTGTATTCGAATAGACCAAGTTGAACAAACTGAACGGAAAGACGGCGGATTCGGAAGCACCGGTGTAAACTGATTAAATTATAAAAAAATGATGTTGGAAATCAAAAATGTCTCGAGATTTTTTTTTCAGCCTCAGACTTAAAGTAACGGTGATTACCAAGCGCTCTTACTTGTCATGTGACCTATTAAAATACACCATTTTGAAAAACCTGAAAATGGCTGAAATTAACCCGAAATCAAATACAAACTGGCCCAGAACCAGTCAAATATGAGGTTTACGAGGGTTCGGTGAAGAGTGCGTCTCGCCCTTCCTGGATTAAATTTTTGTGGATTAATTTTTGTGGATTAAATACACCATTTGAAAAACCTGAAAATGGCTGAAATTAACCCGAAATCAAATACAAACTGGCCCAGAACCAGTCAAATATGAGGTTTACGAGGGTTCGGTGAAGAGTGCGTCTCGCCCTTCCTCGCCCTTCCTCGCCCTTCCTCGCCCTTCCTCACCCTTCCTCGCACTTACTTGGAATTTCACCATTTCAAAAACCGGAAAAATGCTGGAAAAATGATGGAAAGTGGTTTGGATTAGCCTAAAATCTGATAAAAACTGGCCCAAAACCTGTCAAAATGAAGTTGACGGAGGGCCGAAAATCGGAAGGGCGAGGTGGCCCAGAAACGGCCTTTCATATCTACTCCTACTGCGCCTATGATACAAGGGCGGCAACCTGCCACACTGGCCGCTCAACACGTGGTATAACTGACTGTTGCAGGCACGCTATACTGCTACACCACTAAACCTCGTCAGTCAATAGTGAAGGCACGACGTTCATGCCGTGACGGCCGGGTACCTACTGCGCCTATGATACAAGGACGGCAACCTGCCACACTGGCCGCTCAACACGTGGTATAACTGACTGTTGCAGGCACGCTATACTGCTACACTACTATACCTCGTCAGTCAATAGTGAAGGCACGACGTTCATGCCGTGACGGCTTGGTGCTTACTGCGCCTATGATACAAGGACGGCAACCTGCCACACTGGCCGCTCAACACGTGGTATAACTGACTGTTGCAGGCACGCTATACTGCTACACCACTATACCTCGTCAGTCAATAGTGAAGGCACGACGTTCATACCGTGACGGCTTGGTGCCTACTGCGCCTATGATACAAGGACGGCAACCTGCCACACTGGCCGCCCAACACGTGGTATAACTGACTGTTGCAGGCACGCTATACTGCTACACTACTATACCTCGTCAGTCAATAGTGAAGGCACGACGTTCATGCCGTGACGGCTTGGTGCCTACTGCGCCTATGATACAAGGACGGCAACCTGCCACTCTGGCCGCTCAACACGTGGTATAACTGACTGTTGCAGGCACGCTATACTGCTACACCACTATACCTCGTCAGTCAATAGTGAAGGCACGACGTTCATACCGTGACGGCTTGGTGCCTACTGCGCCTATGATACAAGGACGGCAACCTGCCACACTGGCCGCTCAACACGTGGTATAACTGACTGTTGCAGGCACTTTATACTGCTACACCACTATACCACGTCAGTCAATAGTGAAGGCACGACGTTCATACCGTGACGGCTTGGTGCCTACTGCGCTTATGATACAAGGTCTATGCCGTCCTTGTATCATAGGCGCAGTAGGCACCAAGCCGTCACGGTATGAACGTCGTGCCTTCACTATTGACTGACGAGGTATAGTGGTGTAGCAGTATAGCGTGCCTGCAACAGTCAGTTATACCACGTGTTGAGCGGCCAGTGTGGCAGGTTGCCGTCCTTGTATCATAGGCGCAGTAGGCACCAAGCCGTCACGGTATGAACGTCGTGCCTACACTATTGACTGACGAGTCATAGTGGTGTAGCAGTATAGCGTGCCTGCAACAGTCAGTTATACCACGTGTTGAGCGGCCAGTGTGGCAGGTTGCCGTCCTTGTATCATAGGCGCAGTAGGCACCAAGCCGTCACGGTATGAACGTCGTGCCTTCTCTATCGACTGACGAGGTATAGCAGTGTAGCAGTATAGCATGCCTGCAACAGTCAGTTATACCACGTGTTGAGCGGCCAGTGTGGCAGGTTGCCATCCTTGTATCATAGGCGCAGTAGGTACACGGCCGTCACGGCATGAACGTCGTGCCTTTACTATTGACTGACGAGGTATAGTGGTGTAGCAGTATAGCGTGCCTGCAACAGTCAGTTATACCACGTGTTGAGCGGCCAGTGTGGCAGGTTGCCGTCCTTGTATCATAGGCGCAGTAGGTACCCAGCCGTCATGGCATGAACGTCGTGCCTTCACTATTGACTGACGAGGTATAGTGGTGTAGCAGTATAGCGTGCCTGCAACAGTCAGTTATACCACGTGTTGAGCGGCCAGTATGGCAGGTTGCCGTCCTTGTATCATAGTCGCAGTAGGTACCCAGCCGTCATGGCATGAACGTCGTGCCTTCACTATTGACTGACGAGGTATAGTGGTGTACCAGTATAGCGTGCCTGCAACAGTCAGTTATACCACGTGTTGAGCGGCCAGTGTGGCAGGTTGCCGTCCTTGTATCATAGGCGCAGTAGGTACCCGGCCGTCACGTCATGAACGTCGTGCCTTCACTATTGACTGACGAGGTATAGTGGTGTAGCAGTATAGCGTGCCTACAACAGTCAGTTATACCACGTGTTGAGCGGCCAGTGTGTTAGGTTGCCGTCCTTGTATCATAGGCGCAGTAGGTACCCGGCCGTCACGGCATGAACGTCGTGCCTTCACTATTGACTGACGAGGTATAGTGGTGTAGCAGTATAGCGTGCCTGCAACAGTCAGTTATACCACGTGTTGAGCGGCCAGTGTGGCAGGTTGCCGTCCTTGTATCATAGGCGCAGTAGGCACCAAGCCGTCACGGCATGAACGTCGTGCCTTCACTATTGACTGACGTGGTATAGTGGTGTAGCAGTATAGCGTGCCTGCAACAGTCAGTTATACCACGTGTTGAGCGGCCAGTGTGGCAGGTTGCCGTCCTTGTATCATAGGCGCAGTAGGTACCCGGCCGTCACGGCATGAACGTCGTGCCTTCACTATTGACTGACGAGGTATAGTGGTGTAGCAGTATAGCGTGCCTGCAACAGTCAGTTATACCACGTGTTGAGCGGCCAGTGTGGCAGGTTGCCGTCCTTGTATCATAGGCGCAGTAGGCACCGAGCCGTCACGGCATGAACGTCGTGCCTTCACTATTGACTGACGAGGTATAGTGGTGTAGCAGAATAGCGTGCCTGCAACAGTCAGTTATACCACGTGTTGAGCGGCCAGTGTGGCAGGTTGCCGTCCTTGTATCATAGGCGCAGTAGGCACCAAGCCGTCACGGTATGAACGTCGTGCCTTCACTATTGACTGACGAGGTATAGTGGTGTAGCAGTATAGCGTGCCTGCAACAGTCAGTTATACCACGTGTTGAGCGGCCAGTGTGGCAGGTTGCCGTCCTTGTATCATAGGCGCAGTAGGCACCAAGCCGTCACGGTATGAACGTCGTGCCTACACTATTGACTGACGAGTCATAGTGGTGTAGCAGTATAGCGTGCCTGCAACAGTCAGTTATACCACGTGTTGAGCGGCCAGTGTGGCAGGTTGCCGTCCTTGTATCATAGGCGCAGTAGGCACCAAGCCGTCACGGTATGAACGTCGTGCCTTCTCTATCGACTGACGAGGTATAGCAGTGTAGCAGTATAGCATGCCTGCAACAGTCAGTTATACCACGTGTTGAGCGGCCAGTGTGGCAGGTTGCCGTCCTTGTATCATAGGCGCAGTAGGTACACGGCCGTCACGGCATGAACGTCGTGCCTTTACTATTGACTGACGAGGTATAGTGGTGTAGCAGTATAGCGTGCCTGCAACAGTCAGTTATACCACGTGTTGAGCGGCCAGTGTGGCAGGTTGCCGTCCTTGTATCATAGGCGCAGTAGGTACCCAGCCGTCATGGCATGAACGTCGTGCCTTCACTATTGACTGACGAGGTATAGTGGTGTAGCAGTATAGCGTGCCTGCAACAGTCAGTTATACCACGTGTTGAGCGGCCAGTATGGCAGGTTGCCGTCCTTGTATCATAGTCGCAGTAGGTACCCAGCCGTCATGGCATGAACGTCGTGCCTTCACTATTGACTGACGAGGTATAGTGGTGTACCAGTATAGCGTGCCTGCAACAGTCAGTTATACCACGTGTTGAGCGGCCAGTGTGGCAGGCAGTGTGGCAGGTTGCCGTCCTTGTATCATAGGCGCAGTAGGCACCAAGCCGTCACGGTATGAACGTCGTGCCTTCACTATTGACTAACGTGGTATAGTAATGTAGCAGTATAGCGTACCTGCAACAGTCAGTTATACCACGTGTTGAGCGGCCAGTGTGGCAGGTTGCCGTCCTTGTATCATAGGCGCAGTAGGTACCCGGCCGTCACGGCATGAACGTCGTGCCTTCACTATTGACTGACGAGGTATAGTGGTGTAGCAGTATAGCGTGCCTGCAACAGTCAGTTATACCACGTGTTGAGCGGCCAGTGTGGCAGGTTGCCGTCCTTGTATCATAGGCGCAGTAGGTACCCGGCCGTCACGGCATGAACGTCGTGCCTTCACTATTGACTGACGAGGTATAGTGGTGTAGCAGTATAGCGTGCCTGCAACAGTCAGTTATACCACGTGTTGAGCGGCCAGTGTGGCAGGTTGCCGTCCTTTTTTCATAGGCGCAGTAGGCACCAAGCCGTCACGGTATGAACGTCGTGCCTTCACTATTGACTGACGTGGTATAGTGGTGTAGCAGTATAGCGTGCCTGCAACAGTCAGTTATACCACGTGTTGAGCGGCCAGTGTGGCAGGTTGCCGTCCTTGTATCATGGGCGCAGTAGGTACCCGGCCGTCACGGCATGAACGTCGTGCCTTCACTATTGACTGACGAGGTATAGTAGTGTAGCAGTATAGCGTGCCTGCAACAGTCAGTTATACCACGTGTTGAGCGGCCAATGTGGCAGGTTGCCGTCCTTGTATCATAGGCGCAGTAGGTACCCGGCCGTCACGGCATGAACGTCGTGCCTTCACTATTGACTGACGAGGTATAGTAGTGTAGCAGTATAGCGTGCCTGCAACAGTCAGTTATACCACGTGTTGAGCGGCCAGTGTGGCAGGTTGCCTTCCTTGTATCATAGGCGCAGTAGGTACCCGGCCGTCACGGCGTGAACGTCGTGCCTTCACTATTGACTGACGTGGTATAGTGGTGTAGCAGTATAGCGTGCCTGCAACAGTCAGTTATACCACGTGTTGAGCGGCCAGTGTGGCAGGTTGCCGTCCTTGTATCATAGGCGCAGTAGGTACCCGGCCGTCACGGCATGAACGTCGTGCCTTCACTATTGACTGACGAGGTATAGTGGCGTAGCAGTATAGCGTGCCTGCAACAGTCAGTTATACCACGTGTTGAGCGGCCAGTGTGGCAGGTTGCCGTCCTTGTATCATAGGCGCAGTAGGCACCAAGCCGTCACGGTATGAACGTCGTGCCTTCACTATTGACTGACGTGGTATAGTGGTGTAGTAGTATAGCGTGCCTGCAACAGTCAGTTATACCACGTGTTGAGCGGCCGGTGTGGCAGGTTGCCGTCCTTGTATCATAGGCGCAGTAGGCACCAAGCCGTCACGGCATGAACGTCGTTGCCTTCACTATTGACTGACGTGGTATAGTGGTGTAGTAGTATAGCGTGCCTGCAACAGTCAGTTATACCACGTGTTGAGCGGCCGGTGTGGCAGGTTGCCGTCCTTGTATCATAGGCGCAGTAGGTACCCGGCCGTCACGGCATGAACGTTGTGCCTTCACTATTGACTGACGAGGTATAGTGGTGTAGCAGTATAGCTTGCCTGCAACAGTCAGTTATACCACGTGTTGAGCGGCCGGTGTGGCAGGTTGCCGTCCTTGTATCATAGGCGCAGTAGGCACCAAGCCGTCACGGCATGAACGTCGTTGCCTTCACTATTGACTGACGAGGTATAGTGGTGTAGCAGTATAGCGTGCCTGCAACAGTCATATATACCACGTGTTGGGCGGCCAGTGTGGCAGGTTGCCGTCCTTGTATCATAGGCGCAGTAGGCACCAAGCCGTCACGGCATGAACGTCGTGCCTTCACTATTGACTGACGTGGTATAGTGGTGCAGCAGTATAGCGTGCCTGCAACAGTCAGTTATACCACGTGTTGAGCGGCCAGTGTGGCAGGCAGTGTGGCAGGTTGCCGTCCTTGTATCATAGGCGCAGTAGGCACCAAGCCGTCACGGTATGAACGTCGTGCCTTCATTATTGACTGACGTGGTATAGTAATGTAGCAGTATAGCGTACCTGCAACAGTCAGTTATACCACGTGTTGAGCGGCCAGTGTGGCAGGTTGCCGTCCTTGTATCATAGGCGCAGTAGGTACCCGGCCGTCACGGCATGAACGTCGTGCCTTCACTATTGACTGACGAGGTATAGTGGTGTAGCAGTATAGCGTGCCTGCAACAGTCAGTTATACCACGTGTTGAGCGGCCAGTGTGGCAGGTTGCCGTCCTTGTATCATAGGCGCAGTAGGTACCCGGCCGTCACGGCATGAACGTCGTGCCTTCACTATTGACTGACGAGGTAAAGTGGTGTAGCAGTATAGCGTGCCTGCAACAGTCAGTTATACCACGTGTTGAGCGGCCAGTGTGGCAGGTTGCCGTCCTTGTATCATAGGCGCAGTAGGTACCCGGCCGTCACGTCATGAACGTCGTGCCTTCACTATTGACTGACGAGGTATAGTGGTGTAGCAGTATAGCGTGCCTACAACAGTCAGTTATACCACGTGTTGAGCGGCCAGTGTGTTAGGTTGCCGTCCTTGTATCATAGGCGCAGTAGGTACCCGGCCGTCACGGCATGAACGTCGTGCCTTCACTATTGACTGACGAGGTATAGTGGTGTAGCAGTATAGCGTGCCTGCAACAGTCAGTTATACCACGTGTTGAGCGGCCGGTGTGGCAGGTTGCCATCCTTGTATCAAAGGGGCAGTAGGCACCCAGCCGTCACGGTATGAACGTCGTGCCTTCACTATTGACTGACGAGGTATAGTGGTGTAGCAGTATAGCGTGCCTGCAACAGTCAGTTATACCACGTGTTGAGCGGCCAGTGTGGCAGATTGCCGCCCTTGTATCATAGGCGCAGTAGGTACCCGGCCGTCACGGCATGAACGTCGTGCCTTCACTATTGACTGACGAGGTATAGTGGTGTAGCAGTATAGCGTGCCTGCAACAGTCAGTTATACCACGTGTTGAGCGGCCAGTGTGGCAGGTTGCCGTCCTTGTATCATAGGCGCAGTAGGCACCAAGCCGTCACTTCATGAACGTCGTGCCTTCACTATTGACTGATGTGGTATAGTGGTGTAGCAGTATAACGTGCCTGCAACAGTCAGTTATACCACGTGTTGAGCGGCCAGTGTGGCAGGTTGCCGTCCTTGTATCATAGGCGCAGTAGGTACCCGGCCGTCACGGAATGAACGTCGTGCCTTCACTATTGACTGACGAGGTGTAGTGGTGTAGCAGTATAGCGTGCCTGCAACAGTCAGTTATACCACGTTTTGAGCAGCCAGTGTGGCAGGTTGCCGTCCTTGTATCATAGGCGCAGTAGGTACCCGGGCGTCACGGCATGAACGTCGTGCCTTCACTATTGACTGACGAGGTATAGTAGTGTAGCAGTATAGCGTGCCTGCAACAGTCAGTTATACCACGTGTTGAGCGGCCAGTGTGGCAGGTTGCCGTCCTTGTATCATAGGCGCAGTAGGTACCCGGCCGTCACGGTATGAACGTCGTGCCTTCACTATTGACTGACGAGGTATAGTGGTGTAGCAGTATAGCGTGCCTGCAACAGTCAGTTATACCACGTGTTGAGCGGCCAGTGTGTCAGTTTGCCGTCCTTGTATCATAGGCGCAGTAGGTACCCGGCCGTCACGGCATGAACGTCGTGCCTTCACTATTGACTGACGAGGTATAGTGGTGTAGCAGTATAGCGTGCCTGCAACAGTCAGTTATACCACGTGTTGAGCGGCCAGTGTGGCAGGTTGCCGTCCTTGTATCATAGGCGCAGTAGGCACCAAGCCGTCACGGCATGAACGTCGTGCCTTCACTATTGACTGACGTGGTATAGTGGTGTAGCAGTATAGCGTGCCTGCAACAGTCAGTTATACCACGTGTTGAGCGGCCAGTGTGGCAGGTTGCCGTCCTTGTATCATAGGCGCAGTAGGTACCCGGCCGTCACGGCATGAACGTCGTGCCTTCACTATTGACTGACGAGGTATAGTGGTGTAGCAGTATAGCGTGCCTGCAACAGTCAGTTATACCACGTGTTGAGCGGCCAGTGTGGCAGGTTGCCGTCCTTGTATCATAGGCGCAGTAGGCACCGAGCCGTCACGGCATGAACGTCGTGCCTTCACTATTGACTGACGAGGTATAGTAGTGTAGCAGTATAGCGTGCCTGCAACAGTCAGTTATACCACGTGTTGAGCGGCCAGTGTGGCAGGTTGCTGTCCTTGTATCATAGGCGCAGTAGGCACCAAGCCGTCACGGCATGAACGTCGTGCCTTCACTATTGACTGACGAGGTATAGTGGTGTAGCAGTATAGCGTGCCTGCAACAGTCAGTTATACCACGTGTTGAGCGGCCAGTGTGGCAGGTTGCCGTCCTTGTATCATAGGCGCAGTAGGTACCCGGCCGTCACGTCATGAACGTCGTGCCTTCACTATTGACTGACGAGGTATAGTGGTGTAGCAGTATAGCGTGCCTACAACAGTCAGTTATACCACGTGTTGAGCGGCCAGTGTGTTAGGTTGCCGTCCTTGTATCATAGGCGTGTTAGGTACCCGGCCGTCACGGCATGAACGTCGTGCCTTCACTATTGACTGACGAGGTATAGTGGTGTAGCAGTATAGCGTGCCTGCAACAGTCAGTTATACCACGTGTTGATAGGCCAGTGTGGCAGGTTGCCGTCCTTGTATCATAGGCGCAGTAGGCACCAAGCCGTCACGGCATGAACGTCGTGCCTTCACTATTGACTGACGTGGTATAGTGGTGTAGCAGTATAGCGTGCCTGCAACAGTCAGTTATACCACGTGTTGAGCGGCCAGTGTGGCAGGTTGCCGTCCTTGTATCATAGGCGCAGTAGGTACCCGGCCGTCACGGCATGAACGTCGTGCCTTCACTATTGACTGACGAGGTATAGTGGTGTAGCAGTATAGCGTGCCTGCAGCACTGCAACAATCAGTTATACCACGTGTTGAGCGGCCAGTGTGGCAGGTTGCCGTCCTTGTATCATAGGCGCAGTAGGCACCGAGCCGTCACGGCATGAACGTCGTGCCTTCACTATTGACTGACGAGGTAAGGTAGTGTAGCAGTATAGCGTGCCTGCAACAGTCAGTTATACCACGTGTTGAGCGGCCAGTGTGGCAGGTTGCCGTCCTTGTATCATAGGCGCAGTAGGCACCAAGCCGTCACTTCATGAACGTCGTGCCTTCACTATTGACTGATGTGGTATAGTGGTGTAGCAGTATAACGTGCCTGCAACAGTCAGTTATACCACGTGTTGAGCGGCCAGTGTGGCAGGTTGCCGTCCTTGTATCATAGGCGCAGTAGGTACCCGGCCGTCACGGTATGAACGTCGTGCCTTCACTATTGACTGACGAGGTGTAGTGGTGTAGCAGTATAGCGTGCCTGCAACAGTCAGTTATACCACGTGTTGAGCAGCCAGTGTGGCAGGTTGCCGTCCTTGTATCATAGGCGCAGTAGGTACCCGGCCGTCACGGCATGAACGTCGTGCCTTCACTATTGACTGACGAGGTATAGTAGTGTAGCAGTATAGCGTGCCTGCAACAGTCAGTTATACCACGTGTTGAGCGGCCAGTGTGGCAGGTTGCCGTCCTTGTATCATAGGCGCAGTAGGTACCCGGCCGTCACGGCATGAACGTCGTGCCTTCACTATTGACTGACGAGGTATAGTGGTGTAGCAGTATAGCGTGCCTGCAACAGTCAGTTATACCACGTGTTGAGCGGCCAGTGTGGCAGGTTGCCGTCCTTGTATCATAGGCGCAGTAGGCACCGAGCCGTCACGGCATGAACGTCGTGCCTTCACTATTGACTGACGAGGTATAGTAGTGTAGCAGTATAGCGTGCCTGCAACAGTCAGTTATACCACGTGTTGAGCGGCCAGTGTGGCAGGTTGCCGTCCTTGTATCATAGGCGCAGTAGGTACCCGGCCGTCACGGAATGAACGTCGTGCCTTCACTATTGACTGACGAGGTGTAGTGGTGTAGCAGTATAGCGTGCCTGCAACAGTCAGTTATACCACGTGTTCAGCAGCCAGTGTGGCAGGTTGCCGTCCTTGTATCATAGGCGCAGTAGGTACCCGGCCGTCACGGCATGAACGTCGTGCCTTCACTATTGACTGACGAGGTATAGTAGTGTAGCAGTATAGCGTGCCTGCAACAGTCAGTTATACCACGTGTTGAGCGGCCAGTGTGGCAGGTTGCCGTCCTTGTATCATAGGCGCAGTAGGTACCCGGCCGTCACGGTATGAACGTCGTGCCTTCACTATTGACTGACGAGGTATAGTGGTGTAGCAGTATAGCGTGCCTGCAACAGTCAGTTATACCACGTGTTGAGCGGCCAGTGTGTCAGTTTGCCGTCCTTGTATCATAGGCGCAGTAGGTACCCGGCCGTCACGGCATGAACGTCGTGCCTTCACTATTGACTGACGAGGTATAGTGGTGTAGCAGTATAGCGTGCCTGCAACAGTCAGTTATACCACGTGTTGAGCGGCCAGTGTGGCAGGTTGCCGTCCTTGTATCATAGGCGCAGTAGGCACCAAGCCGTCACGGCATGAACGTCGTGCCTTCACTATTGACTGACGTGGTATAGTGGTGTAGCAGTATAGCGTGCCTGCAACAGTCAGTTATACCACGTGTTGAGCGGCCAGTGTGGCAGGTTGCCGTCCTTGTATCATAGGCGCAGTAGGTACCCGGCCGTCACGGCATGAACGTCGTGCCTTCACTATTGACTGACGAGGTATAGTGGTGTAGCAGTATAGCGTGCCTGCAACAGTCAGTTATACCACGTGTTGAGCGGCCAGTGTGGCAGGTTGCCGTCCTTGTATCATAGGCGCAGTAGGCACCGAGCCGTCACGGCATGAACGTCGTGCCTTCACTATTGACTAACGAGGTATAGTAGTGTAGCAGTATAGCGTGCCTGCAACAGTCAGTTATACCACGTGTTGAGCGGCCAGTGTGGCAGGTTGCTGTCCTTGTATCATAGGCGCAGTAGGCACCAAGCCGTCACGGCATGAACGTCGTGCCTTCACTATTGACTGACGAGGTATAGTGGTGTAGCAGTATAGCGTGCCTGCAACAGTCAGTTATACCACGTGTTGAGCGGCCAGTGTGGCAGGTTGCCGTCCTTGTATCATAGGCGCAGTAGGTACCCGGCCGTCACGTCATGAACGTCGTGCCTTCACTATTGACTGACGAGGTATAGTGGTGTAGCAGTATAGCGTGCCTACAACAGTCAGTTATACCACGTGTTGAGCGGCCAGTGTGTTAGGTTGCCGTCCTTGTATCATAGGCGTGTTAGGTACCCGGCCGTCACGGCATGAACGTCGTGCCTTCACTATTGACTGACGAGGTATAGTGGTGTAGCAGTATAGCGTGCCTGCAACAGTCAGTTATACCACGTGTTGATAGGCCAGTGTGGCAGGTTGCCGTCCTTGTATCATAGGCGCAGTAGGCACCAAGCCGTCACGGCATGAACGTCGTGCCTTCACTATTGACTGACGTGGTATAGTGGTGTAGCAGTATAGCGTGCCTGCAACAGTCAGTTATACCACGTGTTGAGCGGCCAGTGTGGCAGGTTGCCGTCCTTGTATCATAGGCGCAGTAGGTACCCGGCCGTCACGGCATGAACGTCGTGCCTTCACTATTGACTGACGAGGTATAGTGGTGTAGCAGTATAGCGTGCCTGCAGCACTGCAACAATCAGTTATACCACGTGTTGAGCGGCCAGTGTGGCAGGTTGCCGTCCTTGTATCATAGGCGCAGTAGGCACCGAGCCGTCACGGCATGAACGTCGTGCCTTCACTATTGACTGACGAGGTAAAGTAGTGTAGCAGTATAGCGTGCCTGCAACAGTCAGTTATACCACGTGTTGAGCGGCCAGTGTGGCAGGTTGCCGTCCTTGTATCATAGGCGCAGTAGGCACCAAGCCGTCACTTCATGAACGTCGTGCCTTCACTATTGACTGATGTGGTATAGTGGTGTAGCAGTATAACGTGCCTGCAACAGTCAGTTATACCACGTGTTGAGCGGCCAGTGTGGCAGGTTGCCGTCCTTGTATCATAGGCGCAGTAGGTACCCGGCCGTCACGGAATGAACGTCGTGCCTTCACTATTGACTGACGAGGTGTAGTGGTGTAGCAGTATAGCGTGCCTGCAACAGTCAGTTATACCACGTGTTGAGCAGCCAGTGTGGCAGGTTGCCGTCCTTGTATCATAGGCGCAGTAGGTACCCGGCCGTCACGGCATGAACGTCGTGCCTTCACTATTGACTGACGAGGTATAGTAGTGTAGCAGTATAGCGTGCCTGCAACAGTCAGTTATACCACGTGTTGAGCGGCCAGTATGGCAGGTTGCCGTCCTTGTATCATAGGCGCAGTAGGTACCCGGCCGTCACGGTATGAACGTCGTGCCTTCACTATTGACTGACGAGGTATAGTGGTGTAGCAGTATAGCGTGCCTGCAACAGTCAGTTATACCACGTGTTGAGCGGCCAGTGTGTCAGTTTGCCGTCCTTGTATCATAGGCGCAGTAGGTACCCGGCCGTCACGGCATGAACGTCGTGCCTTCACTATTGACTGACGAGGTATAGTGGTGTAGCCGTATAGCGTGCCTGCAACAGTCAGTTATACCACGTGTTGAGCGGCCAGTGTGGCAGGTTGCCGTCCTTGTATCATAGGCGCAGTAGGCACCAAGCCGTCACGGCATGAACGTCGTGCCTTCACTATTGACTGACGTGGTATAGTGGTGTAGCAGTATAGCGTGCCTGCAACAGTCAGTTATACCACGTGTTGAGCGGCCAGTGTGGCAGGTTGCCGTCCTTGTATCATAGGCGCAGTAGGTACCCGGCCGTCACGGCATGAACGTCGTGCCTTCATTATTGACTGACGAGGTATAGTGGTGTAGCAGTATAGCGTGCCTGCAACAGTCAGTTATACCACGTGTTGAGCGGCCAGTGTGGCAGGTTGCCGTCCTTGTATCATAGGCGCAGTAGGCACCGAGCCGTCACGGCATGAACGTCGTGCCTTCACTATTGACTGACGAGGTATAGTAGTGTAGCAGTATAGCGTGCCTGCAACAGTCAGTTATACCACGTGTTGAGCGGCCAGTGTGGCAGGTTGCTGTCCTTGTATCATAGGCGCAGTAGGCACCAAGCCGTCACGGCATGAACGTCGTGCCTTCACTATTGACTGACGAGGTATAGTGGTGTAGCAGTATAGCGTGCCTGCAACAGTCAGTTATACCACGTGTTGAGCGGCCAGTGTGGCAGGTTGCCGTCCTTGTATCATAGGCGCAGTAGGTACCCGGCCGTCACGTCATGAACGTCGTGCCTTCACTATTGACTGACGAGGTATAGTGGTGTAGCAGTATAGCGTGCCTACAACAGTCAGTTATACCACGTGTTGAGCGGCCAGTGTGTTAGGTTGCCGTCCTTGTATCATAGGCGTGTTAGGTACCCGGCCGTCACGGCATGAACGTCGTGCCTTCACTATTGACTGACGAGGTATAGTGGTGTAGCAGTATAGCGTGCCTGCAACAGTCAGTTATACCACGTGTTGAGCGGCCAGTGTGGCAGGTTGCCGTCCTTGTATCATAGGCGCAGTAGGTACCCGGCCGTCACGGCATGAACGTCGTGCCTTCACTATTGACTGACGAGGTATAGTGGTGTAGCAGTATAGCGTGCCTGCAGCACTGCAACAATCAGTTATACCACGTGTTGAGCGGCCAGTGTGGCAGGTTGCCGTCCTTGTATCATAGGCGCAGTAGGCACCGAGCCGTCACGGCATGAACGTCGTGCCTTCACTATTGACTGACGAGGTAAAGTAGTGTAGCAGTATAGCGTGCCTGCAACAGTCAGTTATACCACGTGTTGAGCGGCCAGTGTGGCAGGTTGCCGTCCTTGTATCATAGGCGCAGTAGGCACCAAGCCGTCACTTCATGAACGTCGTGCCTTCACTATTGACTGATGTGGTATAGTGGTGTAGCAGTATAACCTGCCTGCAACAGTCAGTTATACCACGTGTTGAGCGGCCAGTGTGGCAGGTTGCCGTCCTTGTATCATAGGCGCAGTAGGTACCCGGCCGTCACGGTATGAACGTCGTGCCTTCACTATTGACTGACGAGGTGTAGTGGTGTAGCAGTATAGCGTGCCTGCAACAGTCAGTTATACCACGTGTTGAGCAGCCAGTGTGGCAGGTTGCCGTCCTTGTATCATAGGCGCAGTAGGTACCCGGCCGTCACGGCATGAACGTCGTGCCTTCACTATTGACTGACGAGGTATAGTAGTGTAGCAGTATAGCGTGCCTGCAACAGTCAGTTATACCACGTGTTGAGCGGCCAGTGTGGCAGGTTGCCGTCCTTGTATCATAGGCGCAGTAGGTACCCGGCCGTCACGGTATGAACGTCGTGCCTTCACTATTGACTGACGAGGTATAGTGGTGTAGCAGTATAGCGTGCCTGCAACAGTCAGTTATACCACGTGTTGAGCGGCCAGTGTGTTAGGTTGCCGTCCTTGTATCATAGGCGCAGTAGGTACCCGGCCGTCACGGCATGAACGTCGTGCCTTCACTATTGACTGACGAGGTATAGTGGTGTAGCAGTATAGCGTGCCTGCAACAGTCAGTTATACCACGTGTTGAGCGGCCAGTGTGGCAGGTTGCCGTCCTTGTATCATAGGCGCAGTAGGCACCAAGCCGTCAAGGCATGAACGTCGTGCCTTCACTATTGACTGACGTGGTATAGTGGTGTAGCAGTATAGCGTGCCTGCAACAGTCAGTTATACCACGTGTTGAGCGGCCAGTGTGGCAGGTTGCCGTCCTTGTATCATAGGCGCAGTAGGTACCCGGCCGTCACGGCATGAACGTCGTGCCTTCACTATTGACTGACGAGGTATAGTGGTGTAGCAGTATAGCGTGCCTGCAGCACTGCAACAATCAGTTATACCACGTGTTGAGCGGCCAGTGTGGCAGGTTGCCGTCCTTGTATCATAGGCGCAGTAGGCACCGAGCCGTCACGGCATGAACGTCGTGCCTTCACTATTGACTGACGAGGTATAGTAGTGTAGCAGTATAGCGTGCCTGCAACAGTCAGTTATACCACGTGTTGAGCGGCCAGTGTGGCAGGTTGCCGTCCTTGTATCATAGGCGCAGTAGGCACCAAGCCGTCACTTCATGAACGTCGTGCCTTCACTATTGACTGATGTGGTATAGTGGTGTAGCAGTATAACGTGCCTGCAACAGTCAGTTATACCACGTGTTGAGCGGCCAGTGTGGCAGGTTGCCGTCCTTGTATCATAGGCACAGTAGGTACCCGGCCGTCACGGTATGAACGTCGTGCCTTCACTATTGACTGACGAGGTGTAGTGGTGTAGCAGTATAGCGTGCCTGCAACAGTCAGTTATACCACGTGTTGAGCAGCCAGTGTGGCAGGTTGCCGTCCTTGTATCATAGGCGCAGTAGGTACCCGGCCGTCACGGCATGAACGTCGTGCCTTCACTATTGACTGACGAGGTATAGTAGTGTAGCAGTATAGCGTGCCTGCAACAGTCAGTTATACCACGTGTTGAGCGGCCAGTGTGGCAGGTTGCCGTCCTTGTATCATAGGCGCAGTAGGTACCCGGCCGTCACGGTATGAACGTCGTGCCTTCACTATTGACTGACGAGGTATAGTGGTGTAGCAGTATAGCATGCCTGCAACAGTCAGTTATACCACGTGTTGAGCGGCCAGTGTGGCAGGTTGCCGTCCTTGTATCATAGGCGCAGTAGGCACCAAGCCGTTACGGCATGAACGTCGTGCCTTCACTATTGACTGACGAGGTATAGTGGTGTAGCAGTATAGCGTGCCTACAACAGTCAGTTATACCACGTGTTGAGCGGCCAGTGTGGCAGGTTGCCGTCCTTGTATCATAGGCGCAGTAGGTACCCGGCCGTCACGGTATGAACGTCGTGCCTTCACTATTGACTGACGAGGTATAGTGGTGTAGCAGTATAGCGTGCCTGCAACAGTCAGTTATACCACGTGTTGAGCGGCCAGTGTGGCAGGTTTCCGTCCTTGTATCATAGGCGCAGTAGGTACCCGGCCGTCACGGCATGAACGTCGTGCCTTCACTATTGACTGACGAGGTATAGTGGTGTAGCAGTATAGCGTGCCTGCAACAGTCAGTTATACCACGTGTTGAGCGGCCAGTGTGGCAGGTTGCCGTCCTTGTATCATAGGCGCAGTAGGCACCGAGCCGTCACGGCTTGAACGTCGTGCCTTCACTATTGACTGTCGAGGTATAGTAGTGTAGCAGTATAGCGTGCCTGCAACAGTCAGTTATACCACGTGTTGAGCGGCCAGTGTGGCAGGTTGCCGTCCTTGTATCATAGGCGCAGTAGGCACCAAGCCGTCACTTCATGAACGTCGTGCCTTCACTATTGACTGATGTGGTATAGTGGTGTAGCAGTATAACGTGCCTACAACAGTCAGTTATACCACGTGTTGAGCGGCCAGTGTGGCAGGTTGCCGTCCTTGTATCATAGGCGCAGTAGGTACCCGGCCGTCACGGTATGAACGTCGTGCCTTCACTATTGACTGACGAGGTGTAGTGGTGTAGCAGTATAGCGTGCCTGCAACAGTCAGTTATACAACGTGTTGAGCGGCCAGTGTGGCAGGCAGTGTGGCAGGTTGCCGTCCTTGTATCATAGGCGCAGTAGGCACCAAGCCGTCACGGTATGAACGTCGTGCCTTCACTATTGACTGACGTGGTATAGTAATGTAGCAGTATAGCGTACCTGCAACAGTCAGTTATACCACGTGTTGAGCGGCCAGTGTGGCAGGTTGCCGTCCTTGTATCATAGGCGCAGTAGGTACCCGGCCGTCACGGCATGAACGTCGTGCCTTCACTATTGACTGACGAGGTATAGTGGTGTAGCAGTATAGCGTGCCTGCAACAGTCAGTTATACCACGTGTTGAGCGGCCAGTGTGGCAGGTTGCCGTCCTTGTATCATAGGCGCAGTAGGTACCCGGCGGTCACGGCATGAACGTCGTGCCTTCACTATTGACTGACGAGGTATAGTGGTGTAGCAGTATAGCGTGCCTGCAACAGTCAGTTATACCACGTGTTGAGCGGCCAGTGTGGCAGGTTGCCGTCCTTGTTTCATAGGCGCAGTAGGTACCCGGCCGTCACGGCATGAACGTCGTGCCTTCACTATTGACTGACGAGGTATAGTAGTGTAGCAGTATAGCGTGCCTGCAACAGTCAGTTATACCACGTGTTGAGCGGCCAGTGTGGCAGGTTGCCTTCCTTGTATCATAGGCGCAGTAGGTACCCGGCCGTCACGGCGTGAACGTCGTGCCTTCACTATTGACTGACGTGGTATAGTGGTGTAGCAGTATAGCGTGCCTGCAACAGTCAGTTATACCACGTGTTGAGCGGCCAGTGTGGCAGGTTGCCGTCCTTGTATCATAGGCGCAGTAGGTACCCGGCCGTCACGGCATGAACGTCGTGCCTTCACTATTGACTGACGAGGTATAGTGGCGTAGCAGTATAGCGTGCCTGCAACAGTCAGTTATACCACGTGTTGAGCGGCCAGTGTGGCAGGTTGCCGTCCTTGTATCATAGGCGCAGTAGGCACCAAGCCGTCACGGTATGAACGTCGTGCCTTCATTATGACTGACGTGGTATAGTGGTGTAGTAGTATAGCGTGCCTGCAACAGTCAGTTATACCACGTGTTTAGCGGCCGGTGTGGCAGGTTGCCGTCCTTGTATCATAGGCGCAGTAGGTACCCGGCCGTCACGGCATGAACGTTGTGCCTTCACTATTGACTGACGAGGTATAGTAGTGTAGCAGTATAGCGTGCCTGCAACAGTCAGTTATACCACGTGTTGAGCGGCCAGTGTGGCAGGTTGCCGTCCTTGTATCATAGGCGCAGTAGGCACCAAGCCGTCACTTCATGAACGTCGTGCCTTCACTATTGACTGATGTGGTATAGTGGTGTAGCAGTATAACGTGCCTGCAACAGTCAGTTATACCACGTGTTGAGCGGCCAGTGTGGCAGGTTGCCGTCCTTGTATCATAGGCACAGTAGGTACCCGGCCGTCACGGTATGAACGTCGTGCCTTCACTATTGACTGACGAGGTGTAGTGGTGTAGCAGTATAGCGTGCCTGCAACAGTCAGTTATACCACGTGTTGAGCAGCCAGTGTGGCAGGTTGCCGTCCTTGTATCATAGGCGCAGTAGGTACCCGGCCGTCACGGCATGAACGTCGTGCCTTCACTATTGACTGACGAGGTATAGTAGTGTAGCAGTATAGCGTGCCTGCAACAGTCAGTTATACCACGTGTTGAGCGGCCAGTGTGGCAGGTTGCCGTCCTTGTATCATAGGCGCAGTAGGTACCCGGCCGTCACGGTATGAACGTCGTGCCTTCACTATTGACTGACGAGGTATAGTGGTGTAGCAGTATAGCATGCCTGCAACAGTCAGTTATACCACGTGTTGAGCGGCCAGTGTGGCAGGTTGCCGTCCTTGTATCATAGGCGCAGTAGGCACCAAGCCGTTACGGCATGAACGTCGTGCCTTCACTATTGACTGACGAGGTATAGTGGTGTAGCAGTATAGCGTGCCTACAACAGTCAGTTATACCACGTGTTGAGCGGCCAGTGTGGCAGGTTGCCGTCCTTGTATCATAGGCGCAGTAGGTACCCGGCCGTCACGGTATGAACGTCGTGCCTTCACTATTGACTGACGAGGTATAGTGGTGTAGCAGTATAGCGTGCCTGCAACAGTCAGTTATACCACGTGTTGAGCGGCCAGTGTGGCAGGTTTCCGTCCTTGTATCATAGGCGCAGTAGGTACCCGGCCGTCACGGCATGAACGTCGTGCCTTCACTATTGACTGACGAGGTATAGTGGTGTAGCAGTATAGCGTGCCTGCAACAGTCAGTTATACCACGTGTTGAGCGGCCAGTGTGGCAGGTTGCCGTCCTTGTATCATAGGCGCAGTAGGCACCGAGCCGTCACGGCTTGAACGTCGTGCCTTCACTATTGACTGTCGAGGTATAGTAGTGTAGCAGTATAGCGTGCCTGCAACAGTCAGTTATACCACGTGTTGAGCGGCCAGTGTGGCAGGTTGCCGTCCTTGTATCATAGGCGCAGTAGGCACCAAGCCGTCACTTCATGAACGTCGTGCCTTCACTATTGACTGATGTGGTATAGTGGTGTAGCAGTATAACGTGCCTACAACAGTCAGTTATACCACGTGTTGAGCGGCCAGTGTGGCAGGTTGCCGTCCTTGTATCATAGGCGCAGTAGGTACCCGGCCGTCACGGTATGAACGTCGTGCCTTCACTATTGACTGACGAGGTGTAGTGGTGTAGCAGTATAGCGTGCCTGCAACAGTCAGTTATACAACGTGTTGAGCGGCCAGTGTGGCAGGCAGTGTGGCAGGTTGCCGTCCTTGTATCATAGGCGCAGTAGGCACCAAGCCGTCACGGTATGAACGTCGTGCCTTCACTATTGACTGACGTGGTATAGTAATGTAGCAGTATAGCGTACCTGCAACAGTCAGTTATACCACGTGTTGAGCGGCCAGTGTGGCAGGTTGCCGTCCTTGTATCATAGGCGCAGTAGGTACCCGGCCGTCACGGCATGAACGTCGTGCCTTCACTATTGACTGACGAGGTATAGTGGTGTAGCAGTATAGCGTGCCTGCAACAGTCAGTTATACCACGTGTTGAGCGGCCAGTGTGGCAGGTTGCCGTCCTTGTATCATAGGCGCAGTAGGTACCCGGCGGTCACGGCATGAACGTCGTGCCTTCACTATTGACTGACGAGGTATAGTGGTGTAGCAGTATAGCGTGCCTGCAACAGTCAGTTATACCACGTGTTGAGCGGCCAGTGTGGCAGGTTGCCGTCCTTGTTTCATAGGCGCAGTAGGTACCCGGCCGTCACGGCATGAACGTCGTGCCTTCACTATTGACTGACGAGGTATAGTAGTGTAGCAGTATAGCGTGCCTGCAACAGTCAGTTATACCACGTGTTGAGCGGCCAGTGTGGCAGGTTGCCTTCCTTGTATCATAGGCGCAGTAGGTACCCGGCCGTCACGGCGTGAACGTCGTGCCTTCACTATTGACTGACGTGGTATAGTGGTGTAGCAGTATAGCGTGCCTGCAACAGTCAGTTATACCACGTGTTGAGCGGCCAGTGTGGCAGGTTGCCGTCCTTGTATCATAGGCGCAGTAGGTACCCGGCCGTCACGGCATGAACGTCGTGCCTTCACTATTGACTGACGAGGTATAGTGGCGTAGCAGTATAGCGTGCCTGCAACAGTCAGTTATACCACGTGTTGAGCGGCCAGTGTGGCAGGTTGCCGTCCTTGTATCATAGGCGCAGTAGGCACCAAGCCGTCACGGTATGAACGTCGTGCCTTCATTATGACTGACGTGGTATAGTGGTGTAGTAGTATAGCGTGCCTGCAACAGTCAGTTATACCACGTGTTTAGCGGCCGGTGTGGCAGGTTGCCGTCCTTGTATCATAGGCGCAGTAGGTACCCGGCCGTCACGGCATGAACGTTGTGCCTTCACTATTGACTGACGAGGTATAGTGGTGTAGCAGTATAGCTTGCCTGCAACAGTCAGTTATACCACGTGTTGAGCGGCCGGTGTGGCAGGTTGCCGTCCTTGTATCATAGGCGCAGTAGGCACCAAGCCGTCACGGCATGAACGTCGGTGCCTTCACTATTGACTGACGAGGTATAGTGGTGTAGCAGTATAGCGTGCCTGCAACAGTCATATATACCACGTGTTGGGCGGCCAGTGTGGCAGGTTGCCGTCCTTGTATCATAGGCGCAGTAGGCACCAAGCCGTCACGGCATGAACGTCGTGCCTTCACTATTGACTGACGTGGTATAGTGGTGTAGCAGTATAGCGTGCCTGCAACAGTCAGTTATACCACGTGTTGAGCGGCCAGTGTGGCAGGCAGTGTGGCAGGTTGCCGTCCTTGTATCATAGGCGCAGTAGGCACCAAGCCGTCACGGTATGAACGTCGTGCCTTCATTATTGACTGACGTGGTATAGTAATGTAGCAGTATAGCGTACCTGCAACAGTCAGTTATACCACGTGTTGAGCGGCCAGTGTGGCAGGTTGCCGTCCTTGTATCATAGGCGCAGTAGGTACCCGTCCGTCACGGCATGAACGTCGTGCCTTCACTATTGACTGACGAGGTATAGGGGTGTAGCAGTATAGCGTGCCTGCAACAGTCAGTTATACCACGTGTTGAGCGGCCAGTGTGGCAGGTTGCCGTCCTTGTATCATAGGCGCAGTAGGTACCCGGCCGTCACGGCATGAACGTCGTGCCTTCACTATTGACTGACGAGGTAAAGTGGTGTAGCAGTATAGCGTGCCTACAACAGTCAGTTATACCACGTGTTGAGCGGCCAGTGTGTTAGGTTGCCGTCCTTGTATCATAGGCGCAGTAGGTACCCGGCCGTCACGGCATGAACGTCGTGCCTTCACTATTGACTGACGAGGTATAGTGGTGTAGCAGTATAGCGTGCCTGCAACAGTCAGTTATACCACGTGTTGAGCGGCCAGTGTGGCAGGTTGCCGTCCTTGTATCATAGGCGCAGTAGGCACCAAGCCGTCACGGCATGAACGTCGTGCCTTCACTATTGACTGACGTGGTATAGTGGTGTAGCAGTATAGCGTGCCTGCAACAGTCAGTTATACCACGTGTTGAGCGGCCAGTGTGGCAGGTTGCCGTCCTTGTATCATAGGCGCAGTAGGTACCCGGCCGTCACGGCATGAACGTCGTGCCTTCACTATTGACTGACGAGGTATAGTGGTGTAGCAGTATAGCGTGCCTGCAACAGTCAGTTATACCACGTGTTGAGCGGCCAGTGTGGCAGGTTGCCGTCCTTGTATCATAGGCGCAGTAGGCACCGAGCCGTCACGGCATGAACGTCGTGCCTTCACTATTGACTGACGAGGTATAGTAGTGTAGCAGTATAGCGTGCCTGCAACAGTCAGTTATACCACGTGTTGAGCGGCCAGTGTGGCAGGTTGCCGTCCTTGTATCATAGGCGCAGTAGGTACCCGGCCGTCACGGTATGAACGTCGTGCCTTCACTATTGACTGACGAGGTGTAGTGGTGTAGCAGTATAGCGTGCCTGCAACAGTCAGTTATACCACGTGTTGAGCAGCCAGTGTGGCAGGTTGCCGTCCTTGTATCATAGGCGCAGTAGGTACCCGGCCGTCACGGCATGAACGTCGTGCCTTCACTATTGACTGACGAGGTATAGTAGTGTAGCAGTATAGCGTGCCTGCAACAGTCAGTTATACCACGTGTTGAGCGGCCAGTGTGGCAGGTTGCCGTCCTTGTATCATAGGCGCAGTAGGTACCCGGCCGTCACGGTATGAACGTGGTGTCTTCACTATTGACTGACGAGGTATAGTGGTGTAGCAGTATAGCGTGCCTGCAACAGTCAGTTATACCACGTGTTGAGCGGCCAGTGTGTCAGTTTGCCGTCCTTGTATCATAGGCGCAGTAGGTACCCGGCCGTCACGGCATGAACGTCGTGCCTTCACTATTGACTGACGAGGTATAGTGGTGTAGCAGTATAGCGTGCCTGCAACAGTCAGTTATACCACGTGTTGAGCGGCCAGTGTGGCAGGTTGCCGTCCTTGTATCATAGGCGCAGTAGGCACCAAGCCGTCACGGCATGAACGTCGTGCCTTCACTATTGACTGACGTGGTATAGTGGTGTAGCAGTATAGCGTGCCTGCAACAGTCAGTTATACCACGTGTTGAGCGGCCAGTGTGGCAGGTTGCCGTCCTTGTATCATAGGCGCAGTAGGTACCCGGCCGTCACGGCATGAACGTCGTGCCTTCACTATTGACTGACGAGGTATAGTGGTGTAGCAGTATAGCGTGCCTGCAACAGTCAGTTATACCACGTGTTGAGCGGCCAGTGTGGCAGGTTGCCGTCCTTGTATCATAGGCGCAGTAGGCACCGAGCCGTCACGGCATGAACGTCGTGCCTTCACTATTGACTGACGAGGTATAGTAGTGTAGCAGTATAGCGTGCCTGCAACAGTCAGTTATACCACGTGTTGAGCGGCCAGTGTGGCAGGTTGCTGTTCTTGTATCATAGGCGCAGTAGGCACCAAGCCGTCACGGCATGAACGTCGTGCCTTCACTATTGACTGACGAGGTATAGTGGTGTAGCAGTATAGCGTGCCTGCAACAGTCAGTTATACCACGTGTTGAGCGGCCAGTGTGGCAGGTTGCCGTCCTTGTATCATAGGCGCAGTAGGTACCCGGCCGTCACGTCATAAACGTCGTGCCTTCACTATTGACTGACGAGGTATAGTGGTGTAGCAGTATAGCGTGCCTACAACAGTCAGTTATACCACGTGTTGAGCGGCCAGTGTGTTAGGTTGCCTTCCTTGTATCATAGGCGTGTTAGGTACCCGGCCGTCACGGCATGAACGTCGTGCCTTCACTATTGACTGACGAGGTATAGTGGTGTAGCAGTATAGCGTGCCTGCAACAGTCAGTTATACCACGTGTTGATAGGCCAGTGTGGCAGGTTGCCGTCCTTGTATCATAGGCGCAGTAGGCACCAAGCCGTCACGGCATGAACGTCGTGCCTTCACTATTGACTGACGTGGTATAGTGGTGTAGCAGTATAGCGTGCCTGCAACAGTCAGTTATACCACGTGTTGAGCGGCCAGTGTGGCAGGTTGCCGTCCTTGTATCATAGGCGCAGTAGGTACCCGGCCGTCACGGCATGAACGTCGTGCCTTCACTATTGACTGACGAGGTATAGTGGTGTAGCAGTATAGCGTGCCTGCAGCACTGCAACAATCAGTTATACCACGTGTTGAGCGGCCAGTGTGGCAGGTTGCCGTCCTTGTATCATAGGCGCAGTAGGCACCGAGCCGTCACGGCATGAACGTCGTGCCTTCACTATTGACTGACGAGGTATAGTAGTGTAGCAGTATAGCGTGCCTGCAACAGTCAGTTATACCACGTGTTGAGCGGCCAGTGTGGCAGGTTGCCGTCCTTGTATCATAGGCGCAGTAGGCACCAAGCCGTCACTTCATGAACGTCGTGCCTTCACTATTGACTGATGTGGTATAGTGGTGTAGCAGTATAACGTGCCTGCAACAGTCAGTTATACCACGTGTTGAGCGGCCAGTGTGGCAGGTTGCCGTCCTTGTATCATAGGCGCAGTAGGTACCCGGCCGTCACGGTATGAACGTCGTGCCTTCACTATTGACTGACGAGGTGTAGTGGTGTAGCAGTATAGCGTGCCTGCAACAGTCAGTTATACCACGTGTTGAGCAGCCAGTGTGGCAGGTTGCCGTCCTTGTATCATAGGCGCAGTAGGTACCCGGCCGTCACGGCATGAACGTCGTGCCTTCACTATTGACTGACGAGGTATAGTAGTGTAGCAGTATAGCGTGCCTGCAACAGTCAGTTATACCACGTGTTGAGCGGCCAGTGTGGCAGGTTGCCGTCCTTGTATCATAGGCGCAGTAGGTACCCGGCCGTCACGGTATGAACGTCGTGCCCTCACTATTGACTGACGAGGTATAGTGGTGTAGCAGTATAGCGTGCCTGCAACAGTCAGTTATACCACGTGTTGAGCGGCCAGTGTGTTAGGTTGCCGTCCTTGTATCATAGGCGCAGTAGGTACCCGGCCGTCACGGCATGAACGTCGTGCCTTCACTATTGACTGACGAGGTATAGTGGTGTAGCAGTATAGCGTGCCTGCAACAGTCAGTTATACCACGTGTTGAGCGGCCAGTGTGGCAGGTTGCCGTCCTTGTATCATAGGCGCAGTAGGTACCCGGCCGTCACGGTATGAACGTCGTGCCTTCACTATTGACTGACGAGGTGTTGTGGTGTAGCAGTATAGCGTGCCTGCAACAGTCAGTTATACCACGTGTTGAGCAGCCAGTGTGGCAGGTTGCCGTCCTTGTATCATAGGCGCAGTAGGTACCCGGCCGTCACGGCATGAACGTCGTGCCTTCACTATTGACTGACGAGGTATAGTAGTGTAGCAGTATAGCGTGCCTGCAACAGTCAGTTATACCACGTGTTGAGCGGCCAGTGTGGCAGGTTGCCGTCCTTGTATCATAGGCGCAGTAGGTACCCGGCCGTCACGGTATGAACGTCGTGCCTTCACTATTGACTGACGAGGTATAGTGGTGTAGCAGTATAGCGTGCCTGCAACAGTCAGTTATACCACGTGTTGAGCGGCCAGTGTGGCAGGTTGCCGTCCTTGTATCATAGGCGCAGTAGGCACCAAGCCGTTACGGCATGAACGTCGTGCCTTCACTATTGACTGACGAGGTATAGTGGTGTAGCAGTATAGCGTGCCTACAACAGTCAGTTATACCACGTGTTGAGCGGCCAGTGTGGCAGGTTGCCGTCCTTGTATCATAGGTGCAGTAGGTACCCGGCCGTCACGGTATGAACGTCGTGCCTTCACTATTGACTGACGAGGTATAGTGGTGTAGCAGTATAGCGTGCCTGCAACAGTCAGTTATACCACGTGTTGAGCGGCCAGTGTGGCAGGTTTCCGTCCTTGTATCATAGGCGCAGTAGGTACCCGGCCGTCACGGCATGAACGTCGTGCCTTCACTATTGACTGACGAGGTATAGTGGTGTAGCAGTATAGCGTGCCTGCAACAGTCAGTTATACCACGTGTTGAGCGGCCAGTGTGGCAGGTTGCCGTCCTTGTATCATAGGCGCAGTAGGCACCGAGTCGTCACGGCATGAACGTCGTGCCTTCACTATTGACTGACGAGGTATAGTAGTGTAGCAGTATAGCGTGCCTGCAACAGTCAGTTATACCACGTGTTGAGCGGCCAGTGTGGCAGGTTGCCGTCCTTGTATCATAGGCGCAGTAGGCACCAAGCCGTCACTTCATGAACGTCGTGCCTTCACTATTGACTGATGTGGTATAGTGGTGTAGCAGTATAACGTGCCTGCAACAGTCAGTTATACCACGTGTTGAGCGGCCAGTGTGGCAGGTTGCCGTCCTTGTATCATAGGCGCAGTAGGTACCCGGCCGTCACGGTATGAACGTCGTGCCTTCACTATTGACTGACGAGGTGTAGTGGTGTAGCAGTATAGCGTGCCTGCAACAGTCAGTTATACCACGTGTTGAGCAGCCAGTGTGGCAGGTTGCCGTCCTTGTATCATAGGCGCAGTAGGTACCCGGCCGTCACGGCATGAACGTCGTGCCTTCACTATTGACTGACGAGGTATAGTAGTGTAGCAGTATAGCGTGCCTGCAACAGTCAGTTATACCACGTGTTGAGCGGCCAGTGTGGCAGGTTGCCGTCCTTGTATCATAGGCGCAGTAGGCACCGAGCCGTCACGGCATGAACGTCGTGCCTTCACTATTGACTGACGAGGTATAGTAGTGTAGCAGTATAGCGTGCCTGCAACAGTCAGTTATACCACGTGTTGAGCGGCCAGTGTGGCAGGTTGCCGTCCTTGTGTCATAGGCGCAGTAGGCACCAAGCCGTCACTTCATGAACGTCGTGCCTTCACTATTGACTGATGTGGTATAGTGGTGTAGCAGTATAACGTGCCTGCAACAGTCAGTTATACCACGTGTTGAGCGGCCAGTGTGGCAGGTTGCCGTCCTTGTATCATAGGCGCAGTAGGTACCCGGCCGTCACGGTATGAACGTCGTGCCTTCACTATTGACTGACGAGGTGTAGTGGTGTAGCAGTATAGCGTGCCTGCAACAGTCAGTTATACCACGTGTTGAGCAGCCAGTGTGGCAGGTTGCCGTCCTTGTATCATAGGCGCAGTAGGTACCCGGCCGTCACGGCATGAACGTCGTGCCTTCACTATTGACTGACAAGGTATAGTAGTGTAGCAGTATAGCGTGCCTGCAACAGTCAGTTATACCACGTGTTGAGCGGCCAGTGTGGCAGGTTGCCGTCCTTGTATCATAGGCGCAGTAGGTACCCGGCCGTCACGGTATGAACGTAGTGCCTTTACTATTGACTGACGAGGTATAGTGGTGTAGCAGTATAGCGTGCCTGCAACAGTCAGTTATACCACGTGTTGAGCGGCCAGTGTGTTAGGTTGCCGTCCTTGTATCATAGGCGCAGTAGGTACCCGGCCGTCACGGCATGAACGTCGTGCCTTCACTATTGACTGACGAGGTATAGTGTTGTAGCAGTATAGCGTGCCTGCAACAGTCAGTTATACCACGTGTTGAGCGGCCAGTGTGGCAGGTTGCCATCCTTGTATCATAGGCGCAGTAGGCACCAAGCCGTCACGGCATGAACGTCGTGCCTTCACTATTGACTGACGTGGTATAGTGGTGTAGCAGTATAGCGTGCCTGCAACAGTCAGTTATAACACGTGTTGAGCGGCCAGTGTGGCAGGTTGCCGTCCTTGTATCATAGGCGCAGTAGGCACCAAGCCGTCACTTCATGAACGTCGTGCCTTCACTATTGACTGATGTGGTATAGTGGTGTAGCAGTATAACGTGCCTGCAACAGTCAGTTATACCACGTGTTGAGCGGCCAGTGTGGCAGGTTGCCATCCTTGTATCATAGGCGCAGTAGGTACCCGGCCGTCACGGTATGAACGTCGTGCCTTCACTATTGACTGACGAGGTGTAGTGGTGTAGCAGTATAGCGTGCCTACAACAGTCAGTTATACCACGTGTTGAGCGGCCAGTGTGGCAGGTTGCCGTCCTTGTATCATAGGCGCAGTAGGTACCCGGCCGTCACGGTATGAACGTCGTGCCTTCACTATTGACTGACGAGGTATAGTGGTGTAGCAGTATAGCGTGCCTGCAACAGTCAGTTATACCACGTGTTGAGCGGCCAGTGTGGCAGGTTTCCGTCCTTGTATCATAGGCGCAGTAGGTACCCGGCCGTCACGGCATGAACGTCGTGCCTTCACTATTGACTGACGAGGTATAGTGGTGTAGCAGTATAGCGTGCCTGCAACAGTCAGTTATACCACGTGTTGAGCGGCCAGTGTGGCAGGTTGCCGTCCTTGTATCATAGGCGCAGTAGGCACCGAGCCGTCACGGCTTGAACGTCGTGCCTTCACTATTGACTGTCGAGGTATAGTAGTGTAGCAGTATAGCGTGCCTGCAACAGTCAGTTATACCACGTGTTGAGCGGCCAGTGTGGCAGGTTGCCGTCCTTGTATCATAGGCGCAGTAGGCACCAAGCCGTCACTTCATGAACGTCGTGCCTTCACTATTGACTGATGTGGTATAGTGGTGTAGCAGTATAACGTGCCTGCAACAGTCAGTTATACCACGTGTTGAGCGGCCAGTGTGGCAGGTTGCCGTCCTTGTATCATAGGCGCAGTAGGTACCCGGCCGTCACGGTATGAACGTCGTGCCTTCACTATTGACTGACGAGGTGTAGTGGTGTAGCAGTATAGCGTGCCTGCAACAGTCAGTTATACAACGTGTTGAGCGGCCAGTGTGGCAGGCAGTGTGGCAGGTTGCCGTCCTTGTATCATAGGCGCAGTAGGCACCAAGCCGTCACGGTATGAACGTCGTGCCTTCACTATTGACTGACGTGGTATAGTAATGTAGCAGTATAGCGTACCTGCAACAGTCAGTTATACCACGTGTTGAGCGGCCAGTGTGGCAGGTTGCCGTCCTTGTATCATAGGCGCAGTAGGTACCCGGCCGTCACGGCATGAACGTCGTGCCTTCACTATTGACTGACGAGGTATAGTGGTGTAGCAGTATAGCGTGCCTGCAACAGTCAGTTATACCACGTGTTGAGCGGCCAGTGTGGCAGGTTGCCGTCCTTGTATCATAGGCGCAGTAGGTACCCGGCGGTCACGGCATGAACGTCGTGCCTTCACTATTGACTGACGAGGTATAGTGGTGTAGCAGTATAGCGTGCCTGCAACAGTCAGTTATACCACGTGTTGAGCGGCCAGTGTGGCAGGTTGCCGTCCTTGTTTCATAGGCGCAGTAGGTACCCGGCCGTCACGGCATGAACGTCGTGCCTTCACTATTGACTGACGAGGTATAGTAGTGTAGCAGTATAGCGTGCCTGCAACAGTCAGTTATACCACGTGTTGAGCGGCCAGTGTGGCAGGTTGCCTTCCTTGTATCATAGGCGCAGTAGGTACCCGGCCGTCACGGCGTGAACGTCGTGCCTTCACTATTGACTGACGTGGTATAGTGGTGTAGCAGTATAGCGTGCCTGCAACAGTCAGTTATACCACGTGTTGAGCGGCCAGTGTGGCAGGTTGCCGTCCTTGTATCATAGGCGCAGTAGGTACCCGGCCGTCACGGCATGAACGTCGTGCCTTCACTATTGACTGACGAGGTATAGTGGCGTAGCAGTATAGCGTGCCTGCAACAGTCAGTTATACCACGTGTTGAGCGGCCAGTGTGGCAGGTTGCCGTCCTTGTATCATAGGCGCAGTAGGCACCAAGCCGTCACGGTATGAACGTCGTGCCTTCACTATTGACTGACGTGGTATAGTGGTGTAGTAGTATAGCGTGCCTGCAACAGTCAGTTATACCACGTGTTTAGCGGCCGGTGTGGCAGGTTGCCGTCCTTGTATCATAGGCGCAGTAGGTACCCGGCCGTCACGGCATGAACGTTGTGCCTTCACTATTGACTGACGAGGTATAGTGGTGTAGCAGTATAGCTTGCCTGCAACAGTCAGTTATACCACGTGTTGAGCGGCCGGTGTGGCAGGTTGCCGTCCTTGTATCATAGGCGCAGTAGGCACCAAGCCGTCACGGCATGAACGTCGGTGCCTTCACTATTGACTGACGAGGTATAGTGGTGTAGCAGTATAGCGTGCCTGCAACAGTCATATATACCACGTATTGGGCGGCCAGTGTGGCAGGTTGCCGTCCTTGTATCATAGGCGCAGTAGGCACCAAGCCGTCACGGCATGAACGTCGTGCCTTCACTATTGACTGACGTGGTATAGTGGTGTAGCAGTATAGCGTGCCTGCAACAGTCAGTTATACCACGTGTTGAGCGGCCAGTGTGGCAGGCAGTGTGGCAGGTTGCCGTCCTTGTATCATAGGCGCAGTAGGCACCAAGCCGTCACGGTATGAACGTCGTGCCTTCATTATTGACTGACGTGGTATAGTAATGTAGCAGTATAGCGTACCTGCAACAGTCAGTTATACCACGTGTTGAGCGGCCAGTGTGGCAGGTTGCCGTCCTTGTATCATAGGCGCAGTAGGTACCCGTCCGTCACGGCATGAACGTCGTGCCTTCACTATTGACTGACGAGGTATAGGGGTGTAGCAGTATAGCGTGCCTGCAACAGTCAGTTATACCACGTGTTGAGCGGCCAGTGTGGCAGGTTGCCGTCCTTGTATCATAGGCGCAGTAGGTACCCGGCCGTCACGGCATGAACGTCGTGCCTTCACTATTGACTGACGAGGTAAAGTGGTGTAGCAGTATAGCGTGCCTACAACAGTCAGTTATACCACGTGTTGAGCGGCCAGTGTGTTAGGTTGCCGTCCTTGTATCATAGGCGCAGTAGGTACCCGGCCGTCACGGCATGAACGTCGTGCCTTCACTATTGACTGACGAGGTATAGTGGTGTAGCAGTATAGCGTGCCTGCAACAGTCAGTTATACCACGTGTTGAGCGGCCAGTGTGGCAGGTTGCCGTCCTTGTATCATAGGCGCAGTAGGCACCAAGCCGTCACGGCATGAACGTCGTGCCTTCACTATTGACTGACGTGGTATAGTGGTGTAGCAGTATAGCGTGCCTGCAACAGTCAGTTATACCACGTGTTGAGCGGCCAGTGTGGCAGGTTGCCGTCCTTGTATCATAGGCGCAGTAGGTACCCGGCCGTCACGGCATGAACGTCGTGCCTTCACTATTGACTGACGAGGTATAGTGGTGTAGCAGTATAGCGTGCCTGCAACAGTCAGTTATACCACGTGTTGAGCGGCCAGTGTGGCAGGTTGCCGTCCTTGTATCATAGGCGCAGTAGGCACCGAGCCGTCACGGCATGAACGTCGTGCCTTCACTATTGACTGACGAGGTATAGTAGTGTAGCAGTATAGCGTGCCTGCAACAGTCAGTTATACCACGTGTTGAGCGGCCAGTGTGGCAGGTTGCCGTCCTTTTATCATAGGCGCAGTAGGCACCAAGCCGTCACTTCATGAACGTCGTGCCTTCACTATTGACTGATGTGGTATAGTGGTGTAGCAGTATAACGTGCCTGCAACAGTCAGTTATACCACGTGTTGAGCGGCCAGTGTGGCAGGTTGCCGTCCTTGTATCATAGGCGCAGTAGGTACCCGGCCGTCACGGTATGAACGTCGTGCCTTCACTATTGACTGACGAGGTGTAGTGGTGTAGCAGTATAGCGTGCCTGCAACAGTCAGTTATACCACGTGTTGAGCAGCCAGTGTGGCAGGTTGCCGTCCTTGTATCATAGGCGCAGTAGGTACCCGGCCGTCACGGCATGAACGTCGTGCCTTCACTATTGACTGACGAGGTATAGTAGTGTAGCAGTATAGCGTGCCTGCAACAGTCAGTTATACCACGTGTTGAGCGGCCAGTGTGGCAGGTTGCCGTCCTTGTATCATAGGCGCAGTAGGTACCCGGCCGTCACGGTATGAACGTCGTGTCTTCACTATTGACTGACGAGGTATAGTGGTGTAGCAGTATAGCGTGCCTGCAACAGTCAGTTATACCACGTGTTGAGCGGCCAGTGTGTCAGTTTGCCGTCCTTGTATCATAGGCGCAGTAGGTACCCGGCCGTCACGGCATGAACGTCGTGCCTTCACTATTGACTGACGAGGTATAGTGGTGTAGCAGTATAGCGTGCCTGCAACAGTCAGTTATACCACGTGTTGAGCGGCCAGTGTGGCAGGTTGCCGTCCTTGTATCATAGGCGCAGTAGGCACCAAGCCGTCACGGCATGAACGTCGTGCCTTCACTATTGACTGACGTGGTATAGTGGTGTAGCAGTATAGCGTGCCTGCAACAGTCAGTTATACCACGTGTTGAGCGGCCAGTGTGGCAGGTTGCCGTCCTTGTATCATAGGCGCAGTAGGTACCCGGCCGTCACGGCATGAACGTCGTGCCTTCACTATTGACTGACGAGGTATAGTGGTGTAGCAGTATAGCGTGCCTGCAACAGTCAGTTATACCACGTGTTGAGCGGCCAGTGTGGCAGGTTGCCGTCCTTGTATCATAGGCGCAGTAGGCACCGAGCCGTCACGGCATGAACGTCGTGCCTTCACTATTGACTGACGAGGTATAGTAGTGTAGCAGTATAGCGTGCCTGCAACAGTCAGTTATACCACGTGTTGAGCGGCCAGTGTGGCAGGTTGCTGTTCTTGTATCATAGGCGCAGTAGGCACCAAGCCGTCACGGCATGAACGTCGTGCCTTCACTATTGACTGACGAGGTATAGTGGTGTAGCAGTATAGCGTGCCTGCAACAGTCAGTTATACCACGTGTTGAGCGGCCAGTGTGGCAGGTTGCCGTCCTTGTATCATAGGCGCAGTAGGTACCCGGCCGTCACGTCATAAACGTCGTGCCTTCACTATTGACTGACGAGGTATAGTGGTGTAGCAGTATAGCGTGCCTACAACAGTCAGTTATACCACGTGTTGAGCGGCCAGTGTGTTAGGTTGCCTTCCTTGTATCATAGGCGTGTTAGGTACCCGGCCGTCACGGCATGAACGTCGTGCCTTCACTATTGACTGACGAGGTATAGTGGTGTAGCAGTATAGCGTGCCTGCAACAGTCAGTTATACCACGTGTTGATAGGCCAGTGTGGCAGGTTGCCGTCCTTGTATCATAGGCGCAGTAGGCACCAAGCCGTCACGGCATGAACGTCGTGCCTTCACTATTGACTGACGTGGTATAGTGGTGTAGCAGTATAGCGTGCCTGCAACAGTCAGTTATACCACGTGTTGAGCGGCCAGTGTGGCAGGTTGCCGTCCTTGTATCATAGGCGCAGTAGGTACCCGGCCGTCACGGCATGAACGTCGTGCCTTCACTATTGACTGACGAGGTATAGTGGTGTAGCAGTATAGCGTGCCTGCAGCACTGCAACAATCAGTTATACCACGTGTTGAGCGGCCAGTGTGGCAGGTTGCCGTCCTTGTATCATAGGCGCAGTAGGCACCGAGCCGTCACGGCATGAACGTCGTGCCTTCACTATTGACTGACGAGGTATAGTAGTGTAGCAGTATAGCGTGCCTGCAACAGTCAGTTATACCACGTGTTGAGCGGCCAGTGTGGCAGGTTGCCGTCCTTGTATCATAGGCGCAGTAGGCACCAAGCCGTCACTTCATGAACGTCGTGCCTTCACTATTGACTGATGTGGTATAGTGGTGTAGCAGTATAACGTGCCTGCAACAGTCAGTTATACCACGTGTTGAGCGGCCAGTGTGGCAGGTTGCCGTCCTTGTATCATAGGCGCAGTAGGTACCCGGCCGTCACGGTATGAACGTCGTGCCTTCACTATTGACTGACGAGGTGTAGTGGTGTAGCAGTATAGCGTGCCTGCAACAGTCAGTTATACCACGTGTTGAGCAGCCAGTGTGGCAGGTTGCCGTCCTTGTATCATAGGCGCAGTAGGTACCCGGCCGTCACGGCATGAACGTCGTGCCTTCACTATTGACTCACGAGGTATAGTAGTGTAGCAGTATAGCGTGCCTGCAACAGTCAGTTATACCACGTGTTGAGCGGCCAGTGTGGCAGGTTGCCGTCCTTGTATCATAGGCGCAGTAGGTACCCGGCCGTCACGGTATGAACGTCGTGCCCTCACTATTGACTGACGAGGTATAGTGGTGTAGCAGTATAGCGTGCCTGCAACAGTCAGTTATACCACGTGTTGAGCGGCCAGTGTGTTAGGTTGCCGTCCTTGTATCATAGGCGCAGTAGGTACCCGGCCGTCACGGCATGAACGTCGTGCCTTCACTATTGACTGACGAGGTATAGTGGTGTAGCAGTATAGCGTGCCTGCAACAGTCAGTTATACCACGTGTTGAGCGGCCAGTGTGGCAGGTTGCCGTCCTTGTATCATAGGCGCAGTAGGCACCAAGCCGTCACGGCATGAACGTCGTGCCTTCACTATTGACTGACGTGGTATAGTTGTGTAGCAGTATAGCGTGCCTGCAACAGTCAGTTATACCACGTGTTGAGCGGCCAGTGTGGCAGGTTGCCGTCCTTGTATCATAGGCGCAGTAGGTACCCGGCCGTCACGGCATGAACGTCGTGCCTTCACTATTGACTGACGAGGTATAGTGGTGTAGCAGTATAGCGTGCCTGCAACAGTCAGTTATACCACGTGTTGAGCGGCCAGTGTGGCAGGTTGCCGTCCTTGTATCATAGGCGCAGTAGGCACCGAGCCGTCACGGCATGAACGTCGTGCCTTCACTATTGACTGACGAGGTATAGTAGTGTAGCAGTATAGCGTGCCTGCAACAGTCAGTTATACCACGTGTTGAGCGGCCAGTGTGGCAGGTTGCCGTCCTTGTATCATAGGCGCAGTAGGCACCAAGCCGTCACTTCATGAACGTCGTGCCTTCACTATTGACTGATGTGGTATAGTGGTGTAGCAGTATAACGTGCCTGCAACAGTCAGTTATACCACGTGTTGAGCGGCCAGTGTGGCAGGTTGCCGTCCTTGTATCATAGGCGCAGTAGGTACCCGGCCGTCACGGTATGAACGTCGTGCCTTCACTATTGACTGACGAGGTGTTGTGGTGTAGCAGTATAGCGTGCCTGCAACAGTCAGTTATACCACGTGTTGAGCAGCCAGTGTGGCAGGTTGCCGTCCTTGTATCATAGGCGCAGTAGGTACCCGGCCGTCACGGCATGAACGTCGTGCCTTCACTATTGACTGACGAGGTATAGTAGTGTAGCAGTATAGCGTGCCTGCAACAGTCAGTTATACCACGTGTTGAGCGGCCAGTGTGGCAGGTTGCCGTCCTTGTATCATAGGCGCAGTAGGTACCCGGCCGTCACGGTATGAACGTCGTGCCTTCACTATTGACTGACGAGGTATAGTGGTGTAGCAGTATAGCGTGCCTGCAACAGTCAGTTATACCACGTGTTGAGCGGCCAGTGTGGCAGGTTGCCGTCCTTGTATCATAGGCGCAGTAGGCACCAAGCCGTTACGGCATGAACGTCGTGCCTTCACTATTGACTGACGAGGTATAGTGGTGTAGCAGTATAGCGTGCCTACAACAGTCAGTTATACCACGTGTTGAGCGGCCAGTGTGGCAGGTTGCCGTCCTTGTATCATAGGTGCAGTAGGTACCCGGCCGTCACGGTATGAACGTCGTGCCTTCACTATTGACTGACGAGGTATAGTGGTGTAGCAGTATAGCGTGCCTGCAACAGTCAGTTATACCACGTGTTGAGCGGCCAGTGTGGCAGGTTTCCGTCCTTGTATCATAGGCGCAGTAGGTACCCGGCCGTCACGGCATGAACGTCGTGCCTTCACTATTGACTGACGAGGTATAGTGGTGTAGCAGTATAGCGTGCCTGCAACAGTCAGTTATACCACGTGTTGAGCGGCCAGTGTGGCAGGTTGCCGTCCTTGTATCATAGGCGCAGTAGGCACCGAGTCGTCACGGCATGAACGTCGTGCCTTCACTATTGACTGACGAGGTATAGTAGTGTAGCAGTATAGCGTGCCTGCAACAGTCAGTTATACCACGTGTTGAGCGGCCAGTGTGGCAGGTTGCCGTCCTTGTATCATAGGCGCAGTAGGCACCAAGCCGTCACTTCATGAACGTCGTGCCTTCACTATTGACTGATGTGGTATAGTGGTGTAGCAGTATAACGTGCCTGCAACAGTCAGTTATACCACGTGTTGAGCGGCCAGTGTGGCAGGTTGCCGTCCTTGTATCATAGGCGCAGTAGGTACCCGGCCGTCACGGTATGAACGTCGTGCCTTCACTATTGACTGACGAGGTGTAGTGGTGTAGCAGTATAGCGTGCCTGCAACAGTCAGTTATACCACGTGTTGAGCAGCCAGTGTGGCAGGTTGCCGTCCTTGTATCATAGGCGCAGTAGGTACCCGGCCGTCACGGCATGAACGTCGTGCCTTCACTATTGACTGACGAGGTATAGTAGTGTAGCAGTATAGCGTGCCTGCAACAGTCAGTTATACCACGTGTTGAGCGGCCAGTGTGGCAGGTTGCCGTCCTTGTATCATAGGCGCAGTAGGCACCGAGCCGTCACGGCATGAACGTCGTGCCTTCACTATTGACTGACGAGGTATAGTAGTGTAGCAGTATAGCGTGCCTCCAACAGTCAGTTATACCACGTGTTGAGCGGCCAGTGTGGCAGGTTGCCGTCCTTGTGTCATAGGCGCAGTAGGCACCAAGCCGTCACTTCATGAACGTCGTGCCTTCACTATTGACTGATGTGGTATAGTGGTGTAGCAGTATAACGTGCCTGCAACAGTCAGTTATACCACGTGTTGAGCGGCCAGTGTGGCAGGTTGCCGTCCTTGTATCATAGGCGCAGTAGGTACCCGGCCGTCACGGTATGAACGTCGTGCCTTCACTATTGACTGACGAGGTGTAGTGGTGTAGCAGTATAGCGTGCCTGCAACAGTCAGTTATGCCACGTGTTGAGCAGCCAGTGTGGCAGGTTGCCGTCCTTGTATCATAGGCGCAGTAGGTACCCGGCCGTCACGGCATGAACGTCGTGCCTTCACTATTGACTGACGAGGTATAGTAGTGTAGCAGTATAGCGTGCCTGCAACAGTCAGTTATACCACGTGTTGAGCGGCCAGTGTGGCAGGTTGCCGTCCTTGTATCATAGGCGCAGTAGGTACCCGGCCGTCACGGTATGAACGTAGTGCCTTTACTATTGACTGACGAGGTATAGTGGTGTAGCAGTATAGCGTGCCTGCAACAGTCAGTTATACCACGTGTTGAGCGGCCAGTGTGTTAGGTTGCCGTCCTTGTATCATAGGCGCAGTAGGTACCCGGCCGTCACGGCATGAACGTCGTGCCTTCACTATTGACTGACGAGGTATAGTGTTGTAGCAGTATAGCGTGCCTGCAACAGTCAGTTATACCACGTGTTGAGCGGCCAGTGTGGCAGGTTGCCATCCTTGTATCATAGGCGCAGTAGGCACCAAGCCGTCACGGCATGAACGTCGTGCCTTCACTATTGACTGACGTGGTATAGTGGTGTAGCAGTATAGCGTGCCTGCAACAGTCAGTTATAACACGTGTTGAGCGGCCAGTGTGGCAGGTTGCCGTCCTTGTATCATAGGCGCAGTAGGCACCAAGCCGTCACTTCATGAACGTCGTGCCTTCACTATTGACTGATGTGGTATAGTGGTGTAGCAGTATAACGTGCCTGCAACAGTCAGTTATACCACGTGTTGAGCGGCCAGTGTGGCAGGTTGCCATCCTTGTATCATAGGCGCAGTAGGTACCCGGCCGTCACGGTATGAACGTCGTGCCTTCACTATTGACTGACGAGGTGTAGTGTTGTAGCAGTATAGCGTGCCTGCAACAGTCAGTTATACCACGTGTTGAGCAGCCAGTGTGGCAGGTTGCCGTCCTTGTATCATAGGCGCAGTAGGTACCCGGCCGTCACGGCATGAACGTCGTGCCTTCACTATTGACTGACGAGGTATAGTAGTGTAGCAGTATAGCGTGCCTGCAACAGTCAGTTATACCACGTGTTGAGCGGCCAGTGTGGCAGGTTGCCGTCCTTGTATCATAGGCGCAGTAGGTACCCGGCCGTCACGGTATGAACGTCGTGCCTTCACTATTGACTGACGAGGTATAGTGGTGTAGCAGTATAGCGTGCCTGCAACAGTCAGTTATACCACGTGTTGAGCGGCCAGTGTGGCAGGTTGCCGTCCTTGTATCATAGGCGCAGTAGGCACCAAGCCGTCACGGCATGAACGTCGTGCCTTCACTATTGACTGACGAGGTATAGTGGTGTAGCAGTATAGCGTGCCTGCAACAGTCAGTTATACCACGTGTTGAGCGGCCAGTGTGGCAGGTTGCCGTCCTTGTATCATAGGCGCAGTAGGTACCCGGCCGTCACGGTATGAACGTCGTGCCTTCACTATTGACTGACGAGGTATAGTGGTGTAGCAGTATAGCGTGCCTGCAACAGTCAGTTATACCACGTGTTGAGCGGCCAGTGTGGCAGGTTTCCGTCCTTGTATCATAGGCGCAGTAGGTACCCGGCCGTCACGGCATGAACGTCGTGCCTTCACTATTGACTGACGAGGTATAGTGGTGTAGCAGTATAGCGTGCCTGCAACAGTCAGTTATACCACGTGTTGAGCGTCCAGTGTGGCAGGTTGCCGTACTTGTATCATAGGCGCAGTAGGTACCCGGCCGTCACGGCATGAACGTTGTGCCTTCACTATTGACTGACGAGGTATAGTGGTGTAGCAGTATAGCGAGCCTGCAACAGTCAGTTATACCACGTGTTGAGCGGCCAGTGTGGCAGGTTGCCGTCCTTGTATCATAGGCGCAGTAGGTACCCGGCCGTCACGGCATGAACGTCGTGCCTTCACTATTGACTGACGAGGTATAGTGGTGTAGCAGTATAGCGTGCCTGCAACAGTCAGTTATACCACGTGTTGAGCGGCCAGTGTGGCAGGTTGCCGTCCTTGTATCATAGGCGCAGTAGTCACCCGGCTGTCACGGCATGAACGTCGTGCCTTTACTATTGACTGACGAGGTATAGTGGTGTAGCAGTATAGCGTGCCTGCAACAGTCAGTTATACCACGTGTTGAGCGGCCAGTGTGTTAGGTTGCCGTCCTTGTATCATAGGCGCAGTAGGTACCCGGCTGTCACGGTATGAACGTCGTGCCTTCACTATTGACTGACGAGGTATAGTGGTGTAGCAGTATAGCGTGCCTGCAACAGTCAGTTATACCACGTGTTGAGCGGCCAGTGTGGCAGGTTGCCGTCCTTGTATCATAGGCGCAGTAGGTACACGGCCGTCACGGTATGAACGTCGTGCCTTCACTATTGACTGACGAGGTATAGTGGTGTAGCAGTATAGCGTGCCTGCAACAGTCAGTTATACCACGTGTTGAGCGGCCAGTGTGGCAGGTTGCCGTCCTTGTATCCTAGGCGCAGTAGGTACCCGGCCGTCACGGCATGAACGTCGTGCCTTCACTATTGACTGACGAGGTATAGTGGTGTAGCAGTATAGCGTGCCTGCAACAGTGAGTTATACCACGTGTTGAGCGGCCAGTGTGGCAGGTTGCCGTCCTTGTATCATAGGCGCAGTAGGTACCCGGCCGTCACGACATGAACTTCGTGCCTTCACTATTGACTGACGAGGTATAGTGGTGTAGCAGTATAGCGTGCCTGCAACAGTCAGTTATACTACGTGTTGAGCGGCCAGTGTGGCAGGTTGGCGTCCTTGTATCATAGGCGCAGTAGTCACCCGGCCGTCACGGCATGAACGTCGTGCCTTCACTATTGACTGACGAGGTATAGTGGTGTAGCAGTATAGCGAGCCTGCAACAGTCAGTTATATTACGTGTTGAGCGGCCAGTGTGGCAGGTTGCCGTCCTTGTATCATAGGCGCAGTAGGTACCCGGCCGTCACGGCATGAACGTCGTGCCTTCACTATTGACTGACGAGGTATAGTGGTGTAGCAGTATAGCGAGCCTGCAACAGTCAGTTATACCACGTGTTGAGCGGCCAGTGTGGCAGGTTGCCGTCCTTGTATCATAGGCGCAGTAGGTACCCGGCCGTCACGGCATGAACGTCGTGCCTTCACTATTGACTGACGAGGTATAGTGGTGTAGCAGTATAGCGAGCCTGCAACAGTCAGTTATACCACGTGTTGAGCGGCCAGTGTGGTAGGTTGCCGTCCTTGTATCATAGGCGCAGTAGGTACCCGGCCGTCACGGCATGAACGTCGTGCCTTTACTATTGACTGACGAGGTATAGTGGTGTAGCAGTATAGCGTGCCTGCAACAGTCAGTTATACCACGTGTTGAGCGGCCAGTGTGGCAGGTTGCCGTCCTTGTATCATAGGCGCAGTAGGTACCCGGCCGTCACGACATGAACGTCGTGCCTTCACTATTGACTGACGAGGTATAGTGGTGTAGCAGTATAGCGTGCCTGCAACAGTCAGTTATACCACGTGTTGAGCGGCCAGTGTGGCAGGTTGCCGTCCTTGTATCATAGGCGCAGTAGGTACCCGGCCGTCACGGTTTGAACGTCGTGCCTTCACTATTGACTGACGAGGTATAGTGATGTAGCAGTATAGCGTGCCTGCAACAGTCAGTTATAACACGTGTTGAGCGGCCAGTGTGGCAGGTTGGCGTCCTTGTATCATAGGCGCAGTAGGTACCCGGCCGTCACGGCATGAACGTCGTGCCTTCAATATTGACTGACGAGGTATAGTGGTGTAGCAGTATAGCGTGCCTGCAACAGTCAGTTATACCACGTGTTGAGCGGCCAGTGTGGCAGGTTGCCGTCCTTGTATCATAGGCGCAGTAGGTACCCGTCCGTCACGGCATGAACGTCGTGCCTTCACTATTGACTGACTAGGTATAGTGGTGTAGCAGTATAGCGAGCCTGCAACAGTCAGTTATACTACGTGTTGAGCGGCCAGTGTGGCAGGTTGCCGTCCTTGTATCATAGGCGCAGTAGTCACCCGGCCGTCACGGCATGAACGTCTTGCCTTCACTATTGACTGACGAGGTATAGTGGTGTAGCAGTATAGCGTGCCTGTAACAGTCAGTTATACCACGTGTTGAGCGGCCAGTATGGCAGGTTGCCGTCCTTGTATCATAGGCGCAGTAGGTACCCGTCCATCACGGCATGAACGTCGTGCCTTCACTATTGACTGACGAGGTATAGTGGTGTAGCAGTATAGCGTGCCTGCAACAGTCAGTTATACCACGTGTTGAGCGGCCAGTGTGGCAGGTTGCCGTCCTTGTATCATAGGCGCAGTAGTCACCCGGCTGTCACGGCATGAACGTCGTGCCTTTACTATTGACTGACGAGGTATAGTGGTGTAGCAGTATAGCGTGCCTGCAACAGTCAGTTATACCACGTGTTGAGCGGCCAGTGTGGCAGGTTGCCGTCCTTGTATCATAGGCGCAGTAGGTACCCGGCTGTCACGGTATGAACGTCGTGCCTTCACTATTGACTGACGAGGTATAGTGGTGTAGCAGTATAGCGTGCCTGCAACAGTCAGTTATACCACGTGTTGAGCGGCCAGTGTGGCAGGTTGCCGTCCTTGTATCATAGGCGCAGTAGGTACACGGCCGTCACGGTATGAACGTCGTGCCTTCACTATTGACTGACGAGGTATAGTGGTGTAGCAGTATAGCGTGCCTGCAACAGTCAGTTATACCACGTGTTGAGCGGCCAGTGTGGCAGGTTGCCGTCCTTGTATCCTAGGCGCAGTAGGTACCCGGCCGTCACGGCATGAACGTCGTGCCTTCACTATTGACTGACGAGGTATAGTGGTGTAGCAGTATAGCGTGCCTGCAACAGTGAGTTATACCACGTGTTGAGCGGCCAGTGTGGCAGGTTGCCGTCCTTGTATCATAGGCGCAGTAGGTACCCGGCCGTCACGACATGAACTTCGTGCCTTCACTATTGACTGACGAGGTATAGTGGTGTAGCAGTATAGCGTGCCTGCAACAGTCAGTTATACTACGTGTTGAGCGGCCAGTGTGGCAGGTTGGCGTCCTTGTATCATAGGCGCAGTAGTCACCCGGCCGTCACGGCATGAACGTCGTGCCTTCACTATTGACTGACGAGGTATAGTGGTGTAGCAGTATAGCGAGCCTGCAACAGTCAGTTATATTACGTGTTGAGCGGCCAGTGTGGCAGGTTGCCGTCCTTGTATCATAGGCGCAGTAGGTACCCGGCCGTCACGGCATGAACGTCGTGCCTTCACTATTGACTGACGAGGTATAGTGGTGTAGCAGTATAGCGAGCCTGCAACAGTCAGTTATACCACGTGTTGAGCGGCCAGTGTGGCAGGTTGCCGTCCTTGTATCATAGGCGCAGTAGGTACCCGGCCGTCACGGCATGAACGTCGTGCCTTCACTATTGACTGACGAGGTATAGTGGTGTAGCAGTATAGCGAGCCTGCAACAGTCAGTTATACCACGTGTTGAGCGGCCAGTGTGGTAGGTTGCCGTCCTTGTATCATAGGCGCAGTAGGTACCCGGCCGTCACGGCATGAACGTCGTGCCTTTACTATTGACTGACGAGGTATAGTGGTGTAGCAGTATAGCGTGCCTGCAACAGTCAGTTATACCACGTGTTGAGCGGCCAGTGTGGCAGGTTGCCGTCCTTGTATCATAGGCGCAGTAGGTACCCGGCCGTCACGACATGAACGTCGTGCCTTCACTATTGACTGACGAGGTATAGTGGTGTAGCAGTATAGCGTGCCTGCAACAGTCAGTTATACCACGTGTTGAGCGGCCAGTGTGGCAGGTTGCCGTCCTTGTATCATAGGCGCAGTAGGTACCCGGCCGTCACGGTTTGAACGTCGTGCCTTCACTATTGACTGACGAGGTATAGTGATGTAGCAGTATAGCGTGCCTGCAACAGTCAGTTATAACACGTGTTGAGCGGCCAGTGTGGCAGGTTGGCGTCCTTGTATCATAGGCGCAGTAGGTACCCGGCCGTCACGGCATGAACGTCGTGCCTTCAATATTGACTGACGAGGTATAGTGGTGTAGCAGTATAGCGTGCCTGCAACAGTCAGTTATACCACGTGTTGAGCGGCCAGTGTTGCAGGTTGCCGTCCTTGTATCATAGGCGCAGTAGGTACCCGTCCGTCACGGCATGAACGTCGTGCCTTCACTATTGACTGACTAGGTATAGTGGTGTAGCAGTATAGCGAGCCTGCAACAGTCAGTTATACTACGTGTTGAGCGGCCAGTGTGGCAGGTTGCCGTCCTTGTATCATAGGCGCAGTAGTCACCCGGCCGTCACGGCATGAACGTCTTGCCTTCACTATTGACTGACGAGGTATAGTGGTGTAGCAGTATAGCGTGCCTGTAACAGTCAGTTATACCACGTGTTGAGCGGCCAGTATGGCAGGTTGCCGTCCTTGTATCATAGGCGCAGTAGGTACCCGTCCATCACGGCATGAACGTCGTGCCTTCACTATTGACTGACGAGGTATAGTGGTGTAGCAGTATAGCGTGCCTGCAACAGTCAGTTATACCACGTGTTGAGCGGCCAGTATGGCAGGTTGCCGTCCTTGTATCATAGGCGCAGTAGGCACCAAGCCGTCACGGTATAAACGTCGTGCCTTCACTATTGACTGACGAGGTATAGTGGTGTAGCAGTATAGCGTGCCTGCAACAGTCAGTTATACCACGTGTTGAGCGGCCAGTGTGGCAAGTTGCCGTCCTTGTATCATAGGCGCAGTAGGTACCCGGCTGTCACGGTATGAACGTCGTGCCTTCACTATTGACTGACTAGGTATAGTGGTGTAGCAGTATAGCGTGCCTGCAACAGTCAGTTATACCACGTGTTGAGCGGCCAGTGTGGCAGTTTGCCGTCCTTGTATCATAGGCGCAGTAGGTACCCGGCCGTCACGGCATGAACGTCGTGCCTTCACTATTGACTGACGAGGTATAGTGGTGTAGCAGTATAGCGTGCCTGCAACAGTCAGTTATACCACGTGTTGAGCGGCCAGTGTGGCAGGTTGCCGTCCTTGTATCATAGGCGCAGTAGGTACCCGGCCGTCACGGCATGAACGTCGTGCCTTCACTATTGACTGACGAGGTATAGTGGTGTAGCAGTATAGCGTGCCTGCAACAGTCAGTTATACCACGTGTTGAGCGGCCAGTGTGGCAGGTTGCCGTCCTTGTATCATAGGCGCAGTAGGTACCCGGCCGTCACGGCATGAACGTCGTGCCTTCACTATTGACTGACGAGGTAAAGTGGTGTAGCAGTATAGCGTGCCTGCAACAGTCAGTTATACCACGTGTTGAGCGGCCAGTATGGCAGGTTGCCGTCCTTGTATCATAGGCGCAGTAGGCACCAAGCCGTCACGGTATGAACGTCGTGGTTTCACTATTGACTGACGAGGTATGGTGGTGTATCAGTATAGTGTGCCTGCAACAGTCAGTTATACCACGTGTTGAGCGGCCAGTATGGCAGGTTGCCGTCCTTGTATCATAGGCGCAGTAGGCACCAAGCCGTCACGGTATGAACGTCGTGCCTTCACTATTGACTGACGAGGTATAGTGGTGTAGCAGTATAACGTGCCTGCAACAGTTAGTTATACCACGTGTTGAGCGGCCACTATGGCAGGTTGCCGTCCTTGTATCATAGGCGCAGTAGGCACCAAGCCGTCACGGTATGAACGTCGTGCCTTCACTATTGACTGACGAGGTATAGTGGTGTAGCAGTATAGCGTGCCTGCAACAGTCAGTTATACCACGTGTTGAGCGGCCAGTATGGCAGGTTGCCGTCCTTGTATCATAGGCGCAGTAGGCACCAAGCCGTCACGGTATGAACGTCGTGCCTTCACTATTGACTGACGAGGTATAGTGGTGTAGCAGTATAGCGTGCCTGCAACAGTCAGTTATACCACGTGTTGAGCGGCCAGTGTGGCAGGTTGCCGTCCTTGTATCATAGGCGCAGTAGGTACCCGGCCGTCACGGTATGAACGTCGTGCCTTCACTATTGACTGACGAGGTATAGTGGTGTAGCAGTATAGCGTGCCTGCAACAGTCAGTTATACCACTTGTTGAGCGGCCAGTGTGGCAGGTTGCCGTCCTTGTATCATAGGCGCAGTAGGCACCAAGCCGTCACGGTATGAACGTCGTGCCTTCACTATTGACTGACGAGGTATAGTGGTGTAGCAGTATAGCGTGCCTGCAACAGTCAGTTATACCACGTGTTGAGTGGCCAGTATGGCAGGTTGCCGTCCTTGTATCATAGGCGCAGTAGGCACCAAGCCGTCACGGTATGAACGTCGTGCCTTCACTATTGACTGACGAGGTATAGTGGTGTAGCAGTATAGCGTGCCTGCAACAGTCAGTTATACCACGTGTTGAGCGGCCAGTGTGGCAGGTTGCCGTCCTTGTATCATAGGCGCAGTAGGTACCCGGCCGTCACGACATGAACGTCGTGCCTTCAGTGTGGGTAAGTTTTTTCGTCTTACTTTTTATTAATTGAGTTAAAATATATTTAGGGCATCATTAGAAATACATTTAAAGTGTTTTAAATCATTTTCGTTTGATTTTAACCTTACATATTACATCTTGTTGAATTGTAAGAAACTTCTTGTGACATATTTTTACCTGATTATATTTTTGAGTAATTATATCACATAATAATCACAATATTATGCAAACACATAAGATTTTATAGTTTATAATTTTAGTCAAAAATTAAAGCAATATAGTTAAAATAGTAAAAATCAGTTTTCTACAAATAGTAACAAAATAGTAGTATCACATAAATTCACCAAATATGGCAAAAATCTTACATTTTGATATCAAATAGCTCGCTCAAATGTTTTTATTAAAAAATAATTTTGTTTAATAATAGTTACCGGTATATTAAAGCACTTTATGAAATACTTCAAAGTGATCGTGACATGAAATGGACTACTTGTTAAAAATTGTAACTACCCAAATCACCTCTCCTTTTTTTAATTTCACTGTTATAACTAACAGTGTTTTTTTTTCACTATTTTATTTAATTTTTTTCTGATAAATAGTTTTAATAGATATTTATTTAATGCTAAGGTCAAAATGTTGTGTTATCATCCAATCTTTTGTAATTTATTTGTTATTTGATACTAAATTTTGTAACACTTATCTTTAGTGAATTAATTTTAAGGACATTTTCAACATTAGAATAATAAAAATATTATTATAAGTTAAGCAAAGACCTATAACGATAACATTTTTGAAACATGATACTCATTGTTAATTATATTTGTTACGCTCTTTTTGACCAACCGACATTATATATATTTTTAACATAAAATTTGAATAGTACTAAAATTGACCAATATACTATATACTTTAATGAGTTTTTTATTGAAAAAACCTTTTCAGAGGTAAAAAACTTATTTGTTACTACTTATTTGTAAGAAAAAATTTACATTTTAAAACTTTCTTTTAATTAATAAATTTTGATTCGAGCTTTATAATTTTGTCATCACAGGTTCATAAAAACATTTACATTTGCAATTACATTTGAAAGTCGTTTTCATATGAAATTTCATGAAAATGAACTTGATAAATAAAATAAAAACATGTAAAAAAATCTTTAAATTTTTATTTTATTTTATTATTATTATTATTATTTTTTTTTGATAAGACGGAAATCAATATAAATTAAACATAATTATATACATAAATTAGATTGTATTATGATCGGTTCTTAGTTTAAAGCTCCAATTTGTTTAGTCATTTATATTTATTGATCCTTTCAAATTTATAAAGAAGAAATTATTTCCTGCTAACCACATCCAAGTGAGTTGTACTTTTGGAAATTTATTAAATTTTGCATAACTTCATACAAGGAATAATTATAAAAATATTTTTTATATTTCAGTATAAAATATACAACAACTAGTGACTGGGTATTTTTTTTTTTTTTTTTTTTTTTTTTTTTTTTTTTTTATATATATATATATATAAATAGTTATGCATAAGTATTAATAGGCTATATTTCCAATTATATTATACTTGGCTAAGTACTCGTTGTATTGATATCATACATTTAAATTCTTTCAATATGTTTAACATTTAATTCATATTAAATGTGATTCAAAATATATAACATTGTGGTCCCGGTTATATAATATTGAACCAACAAGAGCTTTTGCTTTTTTATGGTACGAAATAATAAACAAATAAAAAATCACAATATACTGCACTGGCCTGGTCAATGGACGAAACCAATAAAGACTCGGTAAAACGAAGATGATTTTATTACTAAACTAAAAGCGTATATCTCTGCACTGCGAAAACTGCAAATGACAAAAGTTTGTCCCGGAGTTGACAATGTTGAGCGAAATGAGTAAAGACGGCTAATGAGGCAAGTCACGAACTTTTGTTTAAGGCATGCAACTTTTTACACCACCTTGTCATGGACGTTTAAAAAAGTCGAATCCCTTTTCAATACAACAATTTGTTTCTTATTTTTTTGACAGCAAAGTTATATCTTTAACATAGTTTGAATGTCATTGTTTCTTGTTATACAGGGTGACACGCGCGAAATGGCCGGTTCAATGAAATAATGCTAAGTCAATTTTCAAATTACGCTTTCTTACATTTTATTTAAATAATAGCATTTCCTGTCACTTCCATTATTTGTGTGAAAAAATGTTGACAAGGTGATGGCCATCATTTTGAACTCAGGTCTCATCCTGGAAAGGTTGTAGACATTTTTGGAATAATTGCATTCTTCATTCCTCTCAAGTTTTGTGGTTTGGGGTTGTAGACACAGCTCTTAAGATAAGACAAGGAAAAAGTTTTCATATTGTATCCTGGACAACCCATTCATATTTTTGTCCATTGTTTCCATATTTCTTTACGTTTGGCAATATTTCTGCAGAGATGTTACCGTGTGATATTAGGATGAGACCTCCATTCGAGATTATGTACTTAATCTCAAATACATTATGTATCACAAACTACTGAAATTATAGGTATGGCATTACCATTGTCAATTAAAATTACATGAGCTTTTAATTTTTGTCACTAACCATGCGTTAATTAAAATAAACGGTATCAGAAAACTGACACATACTTTCTCCCAAGAATATGAAAAGGTGTTAAAAGCCTAAGAACATTAATGTCTTGATGGCTCATTCGGATAGCCACCAGGTGAGCAGCGCGAGTTTTTACATAAAAAATTGAGTTTTTTTTAACACATTTTGCTCTATAACTTTTGAACGCGCATTTTCTCGGAGATGCGGGTGGTGTCATTTTGTTCTGCATTTTAATTTTAATAAACCACAAAATTTTAATCAAAATCGTTAGAGCCGTTTTTAAAAATGTTTGATTTTTAACGTTTTTTGGAGGTTTTTGGGGGTAAACTACACTTAAAAATTTTAAAAATTCAAAAAAAAAAAATAAAATAAAAAAAAAACGCCTGGAATTATCATGGGTTTGAACCTACATACCAAGTTTCACCAATATCGGACCATTGGGGAATTCTCTAGCTCTGTTTACATCCAGACACACAGACACGCACACACACACACACACACACACACACACACACACAGACAGACATCACTCTGAAAACCACTTTTTTGGACCCAGGGGGCACCAAAATGGATAAATTTACGAACAATTCAAATTCTAAAATTTTGGCGAAACCAATACTTTCTCCATATACACATTTATATGGGGGAAAGGGGGCTCCAAAATTAATATATACATCATCAAAGGAATTGGAAAATTTGTACGAATACAATACTTTCTCCATATACTATGGTATATGGGGAGAAAGTAAAAATTGCTGAGTATTATTTAATTAAAAACTCCTGCGGTTCAACTTGAATAAGTTTACCACAGCTGTATTGAAGATTATATTACCTAACTTTTTTAAACGATTCATTTTAAGATGGGTTTATTAGAAAGTAGTGGCAAAGTAATGCTTCTTGGCCAGTTCAAGGTCACCCGAGCGATGACGTTATCGATGACATCATCGATGAGGTCATTGACCTCGATGACGTCATCGATGACGTCATCGCTCGGGTGATCTTGAACTGGCCCAGAAGCCTTAATTTGCCACTACTAAATGGAAATTGTCAACACAAAATGATTTACAAGTAACTTATTACCTTTTAATACTTTATTTCAAATCATGGGTTGTGATTTAAAATACATTTCATGTATATTATATTGCAAAGCACGAATCTTCTTAGTATTGGTTATGTTTTACAACTTCCATATTTCTAAAGTAGTGGCAAAGTAAGGCTTCTGGGCCAGTTCAAGGTCACCCGAGCGATGACGTCATCATGGTGACGTCAGGGGTGATGACGTCATCCCCATTTCATTTCTGTAACGTCATGTGGGTGACGTCATAGAATGACGTCATTGGTGATTACGTCATCGCTCGGGTGACCTTGAACTGGCCCAGAAGCCTTACTTTGCCACTACCTCTTTGCCACTTGTCATTGGGCCTTAATTAATGATGCCTTCTAACATCTGATCAATGTTAAATATTAATAAGACTAAGGTTTGGACTACTCCCAATCAAAACGTAAAATGCTACCGGCGTGGATAGAAAAAAATTAATAAACAATTTATGTTTATTAACATTGATTAAATGTTCCATAATATCGTTGGATACAAATACACATAAATTAGTCACCACTATTTACAATATTTTAATGACATTCAGTTTAATTGTGTTGTTTAGAACAACATCATCATTAATACAGCGCCCTGCTCTCTTTAGTAAACTTCCGTAGGTCTGCTTGGTTTTTTGAGTGGTTCTAGTTACTTCACTTTCTACATTACTATTTTTTCATTGATATTTTGTTTTTTTATTTACATTTTCCTTACTCTTTATTTATTCCCAGAGGAAACCATACAAAGTGCTTTAATAGTGAGATCATAAATGCCAGTACATTCTTCTTTCAATTAATTTGCAAATCCACCAAAACTTTTTTTATTAATTACTCCCATGAGCTTTGCTTATCTTCAATCGAGTCAACCAATTCTGATACCAATGGATATACCAACATGATGCTGGCTTCCAAACAAAGAGTCATACCATATGACTGGTCTTATTATAAAGTTGAGCAAAATAGCTAAGAGTAACCAAAGAGAATTCAAAGAGCCATAAGAATTCAAAGAGTTTAATAGAACTGTTACAGATTGCTTCATGTCATTATCAAGCAAAGAGTTTTGTTCAGTACAAAACCAAAAACTCTATGAACCTGACAGAGTTTTATGGACATACCACTGAGAGTCTAGTTCACATGTCTGGTCTCCTTACGATCAAAAGAGAAACCAAAAATTATAAACGTATTTGTATATTTTTCAGTGAAGCATATATGAAGGGCTGGCTCTTGATTATACTCCACATCATTTAAACTAAGCAAAACTAAACATCAGACATGTTTAAAATTTCATCAGCCAAATAACAGGCCATCACTATTGCATACAACTTTATCTTTCTTAACGTCCGGGAATAACACGTCTGTTGAAAGCTGAAAAAGTTATTTTGTTTTTACTTTATGAAACAGTTTTAGGGGAGTAGAGTGGTCAGTGGGCATCTCTAGAACAGGCGGGAGCACAAAAACCAACTGTTAGAATTCCAAAGCAGCTGTGTATATTCATAGTTTTTGCATGTGAATTTGAACACTCGTGTAAACCATTAATTACATATTAGCTACATATAGCTATAGTTAGCTATATATATTAGCTATATATTAGCTACATATATTAGCTATAGTTAGCTACATCAGTGGGTGTGTGTTGTCCCCAGATCCCATATCCGCGGCCGGCCGCCAGTGTGGAGCTCCGCTGTGGAGTGTTGTACAGCGGCTGTCAATGTGTCAAGCGGAATGGCCTCCAGCAGGTAAACAATCTAGCAAATGATTTGTCAACATTTCAATTTAATTAAGCTCATGTTGCTACCTTTGAAGTGTCTACTAGGTAGGTCATGTTACGTTTTTGACCATGTCTTCTACATATGTGAAAAATCCATGTGCCAGTAGCATCACTAAAATATAATACCCCCATCGCAGCAAACCTGCGTACTCAGCGAATTTCCAAACGATCTTGAGATATCGTACTCTCCTTTATGAAAATTATTGATAGTTGAATTCTTTCAGATTATGGTGTTTTTTATTTTTTCCATAAACCCCATAGGGATGAGAATTTAGGTTTGCCTCCATATGGGTTTTGTAAGCAAATATTAGTTAAACCCTACCAAGTGAATGTTCATACCAAATTCTAGTATGGTATTCCAATAAAAAAGCGAGATGCAGGGTTTTGTTGATTTCCCATAAGATTAACATGGAACATGAAATAGTTATTTGTGCTTCTGGGGACTAAAGTACAATTTTTTCTCCCTGAAGGGAGTGTTGTCGCCCGAAGGCGAAGCCGAGGGCGACAATTTCCCTGAGGGAGAAAAGTACTTTAGTCCCTTGATGCACACAACATTTTTCCTCCACCTACACGAATAAAATTTTGGCCTAATAGGCCTACAGTAGATAATTTAACTTTACCTTCATTTGATCCCTTGCTCCGTCAGTCTGGATCAGTCACATCAACATAAAAACACACGAGGTAGGCCATATCAATTTTAAAGAACACGTAAAAACAAAATATAATTTAAGCCTAGTCAAAAGTTTTACACTTATGTTTTGGACTTCTTAGGTTAATAGCCTACCCAAGCGAAATGTAAACAAACACCTACACTGCCACGGCCATCTCTAGTACTAGAGATGCTGCTCACCCACTGCTGACTGAATGGTCAGCAGTGGGTGAGCAGCAGCTACAGCTGCTATTAGTCAACAATGAGTAACGAAACAAATATAAGTAACAGCTGACTGTGTCTCATGTTCTTCTTAAGCTCTCTTTTAATGTTATTCTTATGTAACTAACTTTAGCCCCGTGGTACGAAAAAACTTGAGTTTTCCCTAGGTAGAAAGAAGTATTCAAGTCACATGGGATAGAAATTAGTACTTTACTACTCTATTCCAAGGAGTAAAATACGGCTTTAGATAGTAGGTGGAGGAAAAACATATTTTTGGCTTTTCTCCGTAACCCGTTAAGCCAAGTTAAAAATTCAAAATACTACTTTGTTTGTTTAGGGAAATATTTTACAGCTCCGAATTTTTTTAAATAAAATGGGAGCCAAACATCGTCGTTTTTCACAATATACACATCAAATATTTAAAAATGTAGAGCTATTCTTTGTTGTTCTTTTATATACATAAGCGTGTTATTTCTCTGTTGTGCAGGATTGTCCACGGAGCGAGTGCCAGGGGCGGGCCTCGTGTTTGGCGTACCCTGCACCGACTTGCGTGCCCAGTGGCAACGCGCCCACCATGACCTACCGCGGACCAGAGGGCGAGGGCCCGCTGCCGACCAAGGCTGAGAGGTACATGGACTACAAGCGGAGGCTGGACGACCAGTACGTGAGGATAGGACGGCGCTGGTACAAGCAGCACCCTCCTATGGATCCGCGGGACAAGGTGCCGTGCCGGGTGCACTCCAGGCAGTAGAGGAGGTGGAGGGGGAGGGTGGAGAGGAGACTAAGAAATAAGGGGTGGAATAGAGGAATTTAAAGGGGGAAGTGAAGATGGATTTGGAGGACGGTGCAGAAAGGAATGCAAATATGAAGATAAATAGGACTGTGAAAAACATAAAGGAAATGACAAAGAAAGCGATGAGGATGATAACGAGGAAGATAAAGGTAAATTGTTTGAATTAATAAATAAAAAATACAAAAAGAGAACAAAAATTAGAATAAATTAATTGGGGCTTATGAGGAAAATAATTATGAAAATGAAGTTAAAAACAAAGCAAGGTGATTAGTAGAATGATTAATAAAAACACAAATAACGATGAGTAACCTAAACGAAGTATAAGTAATGAATAAGAGAAAAAGAAGACGGACAACAAAGAAGAAAACATAAAGTGAAAATTAATGACATTGCACATTATTATGTAAGAAACAGGCGAAAAAATAAGGTGAATTGTGCTGTGGGTAAAGCAAAGATTGATTGACAATTTAAATTTTTCTTTTGCACAACTCTATACTACAGTGAAATTGAAAAATGTATGAATTTTATAGCTTTAGATTTACAAAATGAAATACATCTTGATCTTAATGTGTGATATACATTAAAAATTGTGATTTCGAATCCCTATAAGGTAACAGTACATAAATTACATGTTGTAAGTGAGAAAAAATTGACTTTCTTTTAATATAACAATAAAAAAGTAACTTATTAGTTTGATTTTTAAAATATATAATAATAACGATTATTTTAAAATGTAGCCATAAATGATATATTTTCATTATCTAATAAAAAAAAGTGTTGAGTGGTGTGACTACTCGAAACTTTAATGAAATAATGGAAATATGAATAATCTAATTAAGTTTGTTTCTCCGAAACAAATGCAATATTTCATACAAACTGTTTGCGGTAATATAAACTAAAGAAAATCACATAATCTGTTGGGATCATAATGTTAATTTGAAACGATTGTAAGCGCAGGACGTTAGACCGGATTACCACTAATTATAAACAGAACGTCCGGCCTTACTGCTGTAATAATTATTGCTGTATTAATTGATTAGTAGTAATTCTGTCAATTTAATTAAACATCTAATTAAATGACACTGAGTATTTTTAGGTATTAAGTAACACCCTAATTATTATTTACTAATTAACAGTTTTGAACATACATCTGATATAAAACTTTTATGGTTATTTTTCCCTCTATTTTTTCATCCGGTGTATTTTCAGCACCTGTAAATGATTTGCAAGGACACGCGGACGGTACAGTTCTCTGTCTCCTGTTACGGCATTGGTAAGGTGAATCCGATCTGGAGACATTACTGTGGACGGACACGCGAGGATCCAAACCGCGTCACGACATTGAACCTAGGTTATACCTCACTCGGCCTCTAAACATTGGTAATAACATAAATAATTAACATAAGTTAATTCCGAAATATATCACGATTTGAAACGGCCATAGTATACTTTTCTAACGACATATCGAGGCATTTATAAATGTATATCTAAATTGTATTAAGGTATGTATTGCAAGCATGTTTCTTTTTCTTTTTTCTCTGCTCGTTCGAGAAATTTGCGTATACCGTTAAGGTAGTGTCCTACTAGTAGATGTGCAGAAACAGATTTGAATTCACATCGGTCCCCAGGTCTACACCATCCAGGATTTCAAAGTTCTAACGTTAATTCAACCCTGTGCCCTTGTTGCGCAGTCGACAGTGTTAACCACACGGCTTTTAATGCCAAACATGGTATTTTATTCCCCAGTTTCGGGCGCCGTTTTTCAACCGATTTTCTTTAAACTTGGTAAGTGTTTAGTTAAACAGTTATATTAGGCCCCTTCATAACTCGAAATGTTGAAAATTTTAACAAATATTACTAAGGAAAATTGATTTACTTTGCAACTTCACAGAGAGAAATATTTGTTAAATTTTCAAAATTTCATGTTTTAACTATTTGACAACCACCGAAATGTGGGCTTATTTATGATTGATTTGCCGCTGAGGATGAGGGGTTTTGCCCTCGAAACATGTCTGGCAATCCATTGATTTGAGGATTATTTTGATACCTTAAGGCAATTACGTAAGTAATAACTTTCATAAATTTCAAAATTTCGTGGTATAAGGAGCTTAAAATAACTATTCAACTAAACACTTACCAAGTTTCAAGAAAATCCGTAGAAAAACGGCGTCCGTAACAGGGGAATAAAATACCATGTTTTGCATTAAAAACCGTATGGTTAACATTGCCAACTGCGCAACAATGGGCTACCGGCAAAGGTTTGAAGATGACTCTTAATATTATGTTAGAAGTTTCATTGATTATATCAGACAGCTGTTGCAACAACAAATTCTTTGAAAAGTGGAAGGACATATAATTCCGTGGTTCCATGTTTTATACTAATTGAGTGTAAATCATCTGAACTTTTGTCGTGCATTTAGATTAGTGGCGATCTCTAGCAATATTTAACTAACAACATTAGTAGAGATACCAAGACCCTGCACAGAATTCACTTATTGTACTTTTTTATTAGCTTCCTTTCAAAACAAATTAAAATATCTTAAGTGTAGGTTATTTGAATAAATTGAAGGTTGTATTGTACAAAGGTCCCTGCTATTCATTATTATACCCGATTCGAAAATGATGACGTAGAGTGCTTACTGGACCTCGCTTATCGACGGTGTATTGCCATCATCGTAAGTACAATATGTTTAAAAAATCTGCCTATGTAGGTAAGTCATACTTCTAAAACTATACACAAAACACTTATACGATATAGTCTACTTGTAAACATGATAAAAAAGGTACCGGTACCGGTAGGTGTATGTATGGTATTTACATGTGCTTGTTGAAGTATTTATTACTTGTTTGAAGTATGTATTGTTGAAGTACTTTAATTTATTGTAAAATGAAGAAAAAAGATCCATCTACATAGAGAAATATTTGTGAACTTATTGCACAGGATTTGATGATGTAAGATATCGCTGAAATACATTCAGCAGGGATTCTACAGGATCCTTCGGGGGACTAGCAGGTATTAAAATCTTTTATGAAATCTTGTGCTTTGGATGTTATGGAGAAATATTTAATAAAAATAGACTATAAGATTTAACATAATTGGCTTAATATATCGTCTTGCGAAGTATATAAAATACTAAACGCCTTAGAAAATAAAAGTATTTTGTTTTCTAAATATAAATAAAAGTATTTCAGTGTTACACGTATGTTAATTAAAATGTAACATGTTTCGAAATTTCGTTCCTGCTTCCTGCCCTTTGTAAAAAATTGTGAGCAAATCGATTTAATTAATATTCTTACAACTTAAATCTTCACGAACAACAGTTTGTAGGAAAACTACTTGTTCATCTAATAAAATCACGTTGAAATATAGTATATTTCTTCAATAGTCCGGAAAGTGGTCGTTATAAAGCAATAGGCCTATCAAGTTTCAAGTACGAGGCGAAGCCGAGTACTTGAATTAGATCAAGCACCGATATACCATTTTCAGACGAGTAATTTTCATCATACCACCTTTAATAAATATTGTTTAAAAGTTAATAAATGTCGACATATACCGCCTCTTACCTTGAACTGATTTCAGGTGTTTATTATTGATAAAAGTTGAATACTTCAAATATCATAAGAGTAGTTTTATTATTGTTTCATTTGTTTCAACCGGTGGAATACATACTGTAAGTAGAAAAGCAGCGCTCAAGGTGTAAAATCTTGGAAGTTTTTCTGGTCTACTCCCGAAAACTACTATTTTCTGGCCTAGTCCCTTAAACTCTTCTTTACCAACACGCTTATCCAACCCATCGGGAATCAACTAGTTTCGATCACAGGTGACCGTTCCGAAAACAACGTTTATGATAAAAACATTTTCTTTTGAGTTGATATAAATTTTTAAAACTGATATAAAACTCAATAGCCACCAGGTTTTATGGAAGTTATTTTTTTTATCCAAAACGGTAAATGATTAAAATTTCACAAATTGATCAGAGCTTGGATTTTTGTTAATAACGAACAATCTAACGAGTAGGTAGATCAATAAGGTCAACATATGAAAGGCACTCTCCTATATCTGTCACCATACTTCACTTTTTCTATTTCGTGACAAAAGCCTTTGTCCTGCTGAACCAACGACACTTGGTATCTTATATTTTATTCCTGTCAGTCTGTAATGATGTCGCCATTGTAAAACTGTCTCCTTCGAGAGAATGAACCTGGCCATTGAGAGCTATATATTTTTACCATAGTGATTTTTTATTTTTTTTATTTCAAAACTCATGTAAGATGTGGCGATTCATTTCGATTTGGCAAATTATCCATATGCAATAATAACTCATTAAAAAAATGAAAAATGTGATGTAAATATAGTAGGTAATTAAATTAAAAAGTTTGGATATTAGCAGTAAAAAATAATAATTTGTAGAGAGCGTGATGTTTATGACGAAATATTTAATAATATAACATATATCAGGTATACATCTTTGGTTGTTTCAGTATTAGTGTTGGATATTGTAGATTGTTTTCCTAGAGCCTCATTAAACTTACCACAGACACATAAATTGCATAATATTTGTATTGTAAGCCATAGCATCGTTATAAATACACGTATAGAAGATCTGATCAAATATTCCCATTGATAAAATGATGATATTGTTTGGACTCTGGGTAAATTGATTATGAATTGATTAGAGTAACTAAGATAATTTTTACATAACCGTATAACTATTAAACAAATTTTAACGTAGTTTTATTTTGCCAAAACCTTTTCTTGTGAATAGTGGACGTCAGTTGGATATTCAGAAGGAATTTAGGCCGATGCAATAGGGTCGAAAAGAATACTTAAGCTACGTTATTATGACCCTTAACACTACTCTATTCTATTGTAAAAATAAATTACCAAAAAAATTCAAGAAAAATAGTAAAACAATTTTTGGGAAAAGTGGCAAGCTATAAGGAATGAGCTACACCAAGAAACAGAAGCTATAAAAAGTAAAAATAATAGGAAAAACTATATGTTTTTAAGCATTGTTCTGACAAAACTTGTGAACCATGAACCAACGTTGTATATGAGGTAAAAGGCAAGCGCTGTCACTGTTCTCTGTTATTTTCTGAAATTGTCTTTCATCAACTAGGGTTTACTACCTTTTGAAAACATTGAGTTAAGTATTGCCAGGTGAAATTTAATGTTACAAAGGTTAATATATTACCTCCCATGTTAAAAATTAAAGTATAAGATATATTGGGCCTATATTATATTTTTTTATAAATATGCAATTTGTAAATTACGACGTTACAGTTTCTTTTGTCATTTTAATATAGAATCTGACACCAAAGTATATTATTATTTGGAAAATTCTTTATCTTATCAAGTGTTTACATTTCATTGTTCACATTTACCAAATAGGCGTATAATCCATCCTACTTAAAGAAATTTTTTGTTTAACCGTGTTTACCATACACATTAGTATATTTTGTCACAAGGACCGAAAATGGGGTTTTGCCGGCCTCGAGATCGTGTTCAAGTTCGAGACGAAGTCAAGAACTTGAAACGATCGAGAGCAGGCAAAATATTTTTGGCCGAGTTACGAGCGATATTTTCCTTTACACTACACAATTCAATAATATCAAAACAAGTTGAAAAATATATTATTTTTCCATTAACAACAAAAAAATCATAACCTCAGCTAACCTAGCGAGATGTACTGCTTATGTTCCTAGTTGCCAAGCAACCACTTCACATCAGCTAAGGCCACCAAAACTAGATTAGTCCAACGGTGGGGGACAACTACAGCTGATTCCAAGGGAAAAGCATCATTTTCCCGTGTACTTCATATATATTGTATAGTTTCTATCAGCTGAACTACAAAATTCGTCACTAATTTTTATTTGTTGTTGTTGCTGTCGCCTACCTTATTAAGGTAAACGCACCAGTAGTGGACAGTTTAAGGAGAGGAGGGAGTTTGACACCGAATTGCTGGGTAATTTGAATACCTACAATAATTTTAATGGATATAGCTGAAGCCTGGTTTATTTTGTTTGCAAAGTATTCAATAAATGTAGTTTCCAGCATAACATAATCTTGTATAAACCGATAAAATAAAGTTATGCACATGTTCCAGCTGCGAACAGTTAAAAAATAGCATGTACCAATAGTGGACAGACGCTTGTTCAACTGTGGACACCTCATTGAATCTGAACTGTTTTCTACCATTTCGTGTGAAAAATAGATTAATATGATAATTTGAATAAGGATATTAATATTTCTTAAGCAATAAACCCACGTATTTACAATTTTGCATAGAATTACTGGTTCATAAAATTAATTTTAACACAATACATGAAGACAACAGAAAACATGATTTGAGAATTACATTTTATTGTATGTGTTGCTATATTATTTCTATTCTAACACTTAAGGATTTATTTAGGATCATTTGAGACTACTTATAAGTATTGTTTAGCAGGAAACTTGCTATCAAGTTTTTTTAATGCTTTTATCAAAAATATATTTAAGTTTAATATAAATATAAAAAATAAAATATAAAAAAAATATTAATGTTCTTGAGCATTAATATAAAGAGAATGTAATATAAAGAGAAATACTAATATAAAGAGAAATATAAATATAAAATATATTTAAGTTAAAGCTTTTATCAAAAATATATTTAAAACTATATTGCTACACGCTAAAATCAAAGAGTGAAATAGGTCGTTCTTTAGGTGGAAGAATTCAAAAAAATTCTTAAAGGGTGAAAATTTCACTCAAAATGAGCGTAGAAAAAATGCATTTTGAAAAGGATGAAATATACTTTTATTAAAAGAATGAAAATTTGATATAGTTCAGAGTGTCTGAATTTTACTTCCAAAAAGATCTGGTTCGTTCTATTTTGGATGAATCTTGGAGTCACGTGACGTGCATGAGTGACTAGCCTCTCACAGCACAGGAGTAAGATTTTCCCTTTGCCATCTTCGTTATGATTATAGTGGTTGGTTAGTGGTTCAAGTGGTGAAGTGGTAAAAAGGAAGATTGAAGATTATATCCAATAAACGCGACCACTAGAGCCTATACCTTTACTTTGCTTTTAATAAGCACCAGTACAGTTCACACGTGTAGCCTATAGGGCCTTATGGTGTTCACTGATAACTCTCATGAGTTGGCCTATGCCAATGTCTGTCTAATTAACTTACATAAATTATAACCCATGTTTATAATCTTACTATCAATTGTCAATAACTAGCTTGATGAGCCAAGCCAAGAACTATACAAGGGTCTGTAAACCACCTAATTTGGAAAGATTCGTTAGGTTAGGTTTAACGAAAAAAATCTTTTGATGAAATAATATTAGTTCTTCATTTAGTGAAAAGTCACTCTTTTGAGTAGTTAATTTCACTCCTTTAAAAATTAAAATCATTCCTTTTAGGATTGATTTACACTCAAATTTGGACGAAAACATTCACTCTTTTGGTGGGTGATCAAAGTTTCCTTTTTGAGGTAGTGAATTTTCACTCTGAAAGAGTGGCTCAATTTCAACTCTTTAGAAAAGTGGTGAAATGACTCAACAAGAGTGAAAATATCTATTTTCCCTTTTACAGTGTAGACTAAATAAACAAGATTTCAAGTTATTACGGTAAACAAGTAATAAAATTCCCCAAAACAACCTGAGAGATGTGCAGCTATCACTACAATTGGCACTGTAACATTTATACACATACATACTAAGAATTTGAACCAAAACCTTAAACTAAGATACGCTTTACCACTTTGTACACTACTGGATTTTCATTGATATTCGTGTACCATCAAAACTAACAAATTATTACTTTAAAGTGACCCAAATTTTTCTGTGATCAAATATTTATACAATTTATAATCCTATGTATGTTTAAACCTTACTAAGATTAGGAAATTCCAAACTCACATCCTTATCAATTTGAATAAGAGTGACTTCTTCAATGGCAAATTTCAGTAGGCCTCAAATAAAAATACTCTTAATCACTTTAAAATAAAGCATAATTCATAGCATTTGTTTATAAACAAGAGAAAATTAATCAAAGATTATGTCAACAACGAAAAATTCATTTTGGTTGAAAAATAAGGTAATTATTACCTTTCAAAGACGTAAGTGTCCACTACTGGTGCGTTTACCTTATATTCTAGATTTCTTCGCTCCCGTTTCCATTACCGGCCCAGGCCGGAAAATTTTGCCGGCCTAGGCCGAGAAAACATGTATTTCGTTGGTAGAAGTGAGGGTCGAAAAAAGGTGATATCGATGTAGTGTGATGAAAAAAGTATTACAAATACATAAATTAAAAAACTTAAATTTGTTTTCTTTACAGTATATTGTTGTGTTTAATACACCCCTAAAACCAATGTATAGCAGTTACATCCCCACACACAAATGTTTCATGAGACCTTTTTATCTTTTCTTTTATTTCAAATTCTGCCAGCCTTGTAGTCCTCCAGTAGCTGCTCGTCCGAGGCAGAGGACCAGGTGAGGTAGGGGTCTGCCCATCGACACTGGTGACACTGGTGGTGGCAAGGGTCCCTGTACCACAGACAGTAAACGGGGTACCGCCGGAAGAGGCGCTCCAGCCAAAGCTTCAGGCCCACGACCAGGTACAGGAGGGGGGACAAGGTGCAGCCTACAACCGTGCAGGGGTCCATGTTGGTGGCTGTGAGAGGGCAAACACTGGGGATTTGGATAGCTGATTTCAAATGACATGCAGTTCCGAACTAACTATTCATCTCCATGGGGACGAGAAATTAATTGGACCAAAAGAAAAATTTAGTTTCCGTCCTACTGCCCTATAAATTGCCCATTTTATTCGTATGGACAGTTTTAGCTATTAAATTGAACAATTAATAACTGCAGAAATAAAATTATGTTACACTTTAACCAGAAGTGCGTTAAATCTTAAATCGGGGAGTGCAGCTTAAACCTCCTGTTGGCGAGTGAGCGAAGCGAACGAGCTCATCATGGGGACCAAGAAAGGGAAGCAAACGATCTTGTATCACAAGTTTTACTAGTTTACTGAGAAATTGCTCGATCCCCTGATACTTAAATTTAATGGAATCAAGTCCCAATTTGACATTTAATAAAAACATTAAAGTAAATACAGCTATTATGCTATCTATTAAACACAATCAATGTTATAAGCAGAAAAATTATTGCTATATGAAATTCAATAATTTTGAAACTCCAGTTCGCAGTCTATTTTCAAATTCGATTTTCAATTCTATAAATAACATTATTGTTAATAATGTAGATTCGTTACCGAAACAAAGAGTTGCCAAGTCAAATTATGCTTTTTATGCATACATCGTAATAATAAACAGAGTCGACTGTCCCTAAACTATATATCTAAAACTAATCAATTGACAACCGATAACCTTTGTAAATTATCAGTCGGAATTCGAACTAAATGTCTAATAATCATAAATATACATAGGGTATATCTAACTTATTTTTTTCACTATGCAACTTTTTATGCCTAATTTAATATTACATGCCCTATTCATTTATAGAATATACAAAAATAAAACCACATAACCTCAACTAACTTGACAACTTATACGTTTAAAATAATTAAAAAAAAAATTATAAACTGAACTATTTTTTAGAAATGTACTGATGATATTGAAAATGTTGACAGTTAAAAAAAAACTTAAGTTTTTATTCAGAATTATTTTTTTTTACCTAAACGTGAAGTATTATCTCATTCTCTAATAGTAAATGATACCTTCATAAAATGCTTAATTTAACCAAAATGATTTATTTTTATCTTTGAATTTTGTTAATTATTTTTTAAACTATGGAATTGCTCAACGTAGCATCACCTGAAATGAATATGTTAATTTTAAACGTTTGTATGCTCTAAAACGAGGCTGAGTTATCCACACTTTGTAATTACAACGTTTGGTTTAACTTGATATTATATTTATCCTTTTATAAGCAGTAATATTTTATTGATATTGGATTGCTTTATTAAATACTATAATAAATTATTTAGTTTTTAAGATATCAACGCTACCAGAGTGTTTTAAAGCCAAATATGAATGAAGGATGACTGTAAAATTCGACTGAATAATCGGTGAAAATATTTTAGTTTATATATTTAACAAATCAAGTGACAGTAAAAGAAAAACAATTTTTTAACAAGTTTTTACAAGATAGAAAAACCAAGAACAGTATTGGTAAAAAATTTTATTAGTAGTTGGTTTAACATGTGACTTCCGTCCCCCATATCACCCAATCGGAAATAATTCCAAATCTCTCTCTCTCTCTCTCTCTCTCTCTCTCTCTCTCTCTCTCTCTCTCTCTCTCTCTCTCTCTCTCTCTCTCTATCAGTTGAGGTCGAGCAGCCGAAGGGTAAGCATTATCTGTATTGTGCTCTGTTATCTTGCCCAGTGATAGGGGTTTTCCAGCCACTGCAATAGCAGATACATTCAGCTTTCATGTTTGGTTATGTACAAAGAACAATATTCATCAAATTTAATTACAATGAACTGTAAAAAGTGTCAAAACACTATTGAATCGAATTCTTCTCATTTAACATGCTTTGAATGTAGTGGTAGTTTTCATTTGAGATGTATTTCTAATTTGACACAATGTGAGTTTGAATTTTACCAGTCATCAAATAAACCATGGAAATGTGTGGTGTGTGAGGGAAATAAATCTTTAAGAGATGATGAGACACCTGTTACTCCGATAAGTGAAAAATCCAAATTAATGTACAGTCAATCTGAGAATTCGGACTCTGATAAATCAGAGAAAAACGGAGCTAAGAAAAAAACAATATGTGGTGTTTGTAGGAAAGGTTATTCCTTTAATGCCCATCGTGCTCAGTGTGTAACGTGTAAAGTAACTTTTCACTTCCGTTGTGTTAGTGTGTCAAAAGAACAGTTTGAAAAAGATAAGAAAACTTGGAAATGTAGTACATGTAACCCGATCTCGCCCGATCTTCAATCAGTTGCATCGGCGCCTGGTTCTGATGGGGTGAGTAGTGCTGTGATGGAGGTTCTGAGCGAAATGAAATTATTTCGTAAGGAAGTACAAAAAAACAAATCAAGAGTATTCTGAGTCACTTCAAGCGTTCCGTCAAGAGGTTTCTATTAAGAACCAAGAATTTACTGAGTCATTAAATAAATATTCAGAATGGGTTGAAGATTACGGGAAACAAATGAAAGAACTTACTAGTGGAATTGCTAAATTAATGAAAGATTATGAAGAGATAAGACAAGAAAATCTGAACTTAAAGAAAACCAATGACAATTTAATCAGACAGGTAAACAGCTTGGAACAATCAGCAAGAGATAAAACAGTTGAAATTCATGGAATTCCATTCAAAAAGGAGGAAATAATAATTAATATTATCCAAAAAGTATCCAATGCTATAGTTTTCGATTTTAAAGAGGAAATGATTGATACTTGCTATAGATTACAATCAAGAGGGGCAACTTCCCCTGACAGACCAGCCGGGATCATCGTACGCTTCGTAAGAAGGATTGATAAGGACAAATTTATTGAGCTGCGACGCAAGAAAAGGAACCTAAATACACGTGATATTGGCTTCATGGAGGGCAACGCTGCAGTTGTGTACATCAACGACAGTCTGACCCCCGAGAGGCGTAAGCTGTTCAACGTGGCCAGGAGTGTGAAGCGGGATAAACAGTACACCTTCTTGTGGGTGAAGAACGGTAAAATATTCATGAGGAAAAATCAAGGTGATAGGTTTGTTGTTATCGAATCTCAAGATGATCTCGATAAGCTGAAATGATATGAGCTAAGTGGTAGGCTAACAGTATTAGTTTTTGGTTTTTATGGTTGTTGTGTGTTTTCTAAATACAATTGTCTTTGTGGTTTTGTAATGTTTATCTTTTGTTTAGCTAAATCAATTAGAAAGAAATATTTTATGTTTGTGATTTCTAGTTACAATATTTTCTATGATAGATTTAAATAGTTCACACTCTCCTTTGCATCAAATTAAAAGCAGATTCAGTAATTTAAAGAGATGTTTAAAAATTGCTCATATCAATGTGGAAAATTTAATTGTACATAGAGACTCATTTGTTAATACTTTTCAAGATAGTGGGTTTGATATAATAGCCATAACTGAGACATTTTTAAAACCTGAAATTTTATCTTTAGCTTACAATATATCAGACTATGATTTTATTAGACATGACAGGTTAAATAAGGAAGGCGGTGGAGTCGGATTATACATAAAGAAATTATTCACAAGTAGAATTGTGGCAACTTCACAAGCACTTTATTGTAAAAAGCCAGAATATTTGTTTGTAGAAGTATCACATGGATGGAAATTGTTAATTTGTGTTGTATATCGTCCCCCAAAAGCAGGATACTTATCTGAATTGTTTGATAATGTAGCTAATTTAATACCAATTTATGACAACATTTTATTGATAGGTGATTTTAACATTGATCTATGTAGTAACAGAGAATTTGCCGATAAGGTGTATTTAATTAACACGGTAGACAGTTTAAATTTAAATATTTTACCCCTTGATCCTACTTTTCACCTACCTACTTCTGACACCCTTCTAGATTTAATGATAGTTAACGATAAGAGAAGAGTCAGAACGTTTGGTCAATCTGCGGTGTCTGGAATTTCGTACCACGATTTAATTTTTATTGAATTAGATTTAAGAGTAAAGTTGAAACGAAGGGATGAGAAAATTATCGTAAGAGATTTTAAAAATATAAAATTAGATGAGCTATTAAATGAATGTTCAAAAATTTCTTGGCAAGAATTATATGATAGTGATTCAATGGATGTTAAAGTAAAAATATTACTTAATAAGTTAATTTCACTGTATGAAAAATACGTGCCGGAAAGATTTGTTTCTACTAAAAAGAATTCCTGTCCATGGATTAATCAAGATATACGCAAACTAATGAAAGATAGAGATATTTTGTATAAGAGATATGTAAGAACTAAAGATTTGGATGTTTGGAGTGAGTATAAGGTGTTAAGAAATAGAATTAAGCTTATGTTAAGAGATGCAAGGAACAAACATTTTAGAGAGCTGTTTGAAACCAAAAAGTCTAGTAAAGATCTGTGGAGAATTTTGAAAAATCAGGGTGTTGGAAAGGAACAGAAAAAGCTCGTTGAACCCAATGTTGATTTAAACAATTTGAATACATATTTTTGTGGAATAAATAATGAGATAAATAATGATTTAATAGAGTGGTATTGTAATAAAAGAAATTTAGATTTAGATGAAGAAAGACTTTTCAAGTTTAAAAGAGTGGACGAAGAAATTATTTTTAAGGTGTTAAATGATATTTCATCCAATGCAGTAGGAGAAGATGGATTGCAGTTGAGATTTCTGAAATTAATTTTCAATGAAATAAAGGTAGTTTTGTGTCATGTATTTAATTTTTCATTAGTTAATTGTGTTTATCCTTCTGATTGGAAGAAATCAATAATAATACCACTACCTAAAATACCTAACCCATCTGAGTGTAAACATTACAGACCTATAAATATATTATGTGTGTTGGCCAAAACATTAGATAAGTTAGTCTATCTACAAATAAGTGAATATATAGAAACTAATAATATTTTATATAAGTATCAATCTGGTTATAGGTCTATGTTTTCTACTCAAACAGCTCTAATAAGAATAACCGATGATATTAGGTCAGCAATGGACAAAAGACGTGTAACTTTATTGATGCTTTTAGATTTTAGCCGTGCCTTTGATTGCGTCAATCATGATTTGTTAATTGCGATTCTGAAATCTTACAATTTAAATTTAAGTGTAGTTAAATGGTTTAGTTCGTATTTGAGTAATAGGGTTCAAAGAATTAGGACTGCTGGTGGATTGGTGTCCGAGTGGATGCATAACTCATTAGGTGTTCCACAGGGATCAACTTTATCAGCTTTACTTTTTTCACTTTATATTAATAGAATAAGTGATTGTATAAAACATAGTAAATCAATATTATACGCAGATGATATGCAGTTATACTTAAATTCCGATGTAACTAGACTTGATCATACTGTATCATTAATGAATGAGGACTTATAAAGTTTATATCTGTGGTGCAAAGATCATGGCTTGAATTTAAATATTTCAAAATGTAAGCCCATGTTGTTAGCAACATCTAGGATGTTACAAAATGTAGATTTAGATAATATTCAACCAACCGTAATATGTGGTCAATCCTTGAATTATGAAAACTCAGTCACAAACTTGGGTCTTAGATTAACTAAAAATTTATCTTGGACTGATCAAGTTGATTATATACATAAGAGAGTATACCAGTGTTTATATCAATTTAAAAGACTTTGTTTTAACCCTCCAGAACATGTAAAAAAACACCTTGTTGTGTCTTTAATATTTCCTTATTTTGACTATGCCAATGTAGCGTATTGTGATCTAAATGACGAATTAACAAACAAACTACAAAAAGCCCAGAACTCTTGTGTGCGATATATTTTTAATCTAAGACTAGATGAACATGTTACGCCATATTTTGCAAGGTTGAAATGGCTTAAAATTAGAGAAAGGAGAGAATTAAATGTACTGTCTTTAACATACAAAATTTTAAAATACCAAAAACCTGAATATTTGTTTGATGATTATACATATTTAGGTAATGTAAGTTTAAGATCCACGAGATTTGGAGAGCAAATATTGAGATTTCCTGTGCATAGAACAGTAATATATACAAAATCATTTCATGTTATGTCAATTAGGCTTATGAATTCTTTAGAAAGATCTATAAAAGTAATAGCTAACTATGGACTGTTTGTTAAAAAAGTAAAAGAGTTATTGTTAAAGAGATATGAGTATTAAGTGTTACTGTAATGTTATTTGATTACATAAATAGATAGTGCAAAGAAGTATATATAATTTTCAGTGTAATTTAATTTGTTTTTTAAAGTTGTAATTAAAATATATTTGGATTTTGATTTTTATATTACAAACCACACAAAGTTTTACATAGTGCAAACCCTTCATATGTTTCATCTGTTTCGTTTACATGTAGTTAACCTACCATGCAAAATATTGTACATTAAAAATTATTATTTTATTTTTATTTTAAATTTGGTATATTTACATTGTGTAAATTGTTATAATGTGTTAATTAATTTAATTTTAAGTATGAGTTAAGAACCTCAACTCTGTAAAGCTAATGTAAATGTAAAATTTTTGTGCCTGTCTTAGGGGAAGAGAGGACCTTCGGTCCTATCTAAGGCAGGTTAAATAAACGCATTGTCAAATTGTCAAATTGTCTATCTATATCTCTCTCTCTCTCTCTCTCTCTCTCTCTCTCTCTCTCTCTCTCTCTCCCTCTCTCTCTCTCTCTCTCTCTCTCTCTCTCTCTCTCTCTCTCTCTCTCTCTCTCTCTCTCTTTCTCTCCGCACACACCAAAACACCCATACACACTCTTTAAAATTACCTGCTTCAATTAATCTATGACCTGTAGTTTGACATAATGTCATTTTTTATGTCCTCACTTCCAATGTTGTGATGCCATGACTTTACTTTTAGTTTATAGCTAAAAAGAAAAAAAATCTCCAAAATGTTCTGGCTCATTTTATATATGAGCTAAAAATAATTTCATTCTAATAACAATACAGTCTATAATGTACCGTAATGATTTAGTAATGCAACTTCTCAGTTAGGTTAGATTTAACAGAAATGGGGTTTTATATCACATTAGATAACGATTAATAACATTTGACACATTTAATTATTTATTTTACTTCAGAGACCTAAAAGTTATGATTTTTAAGAGTGAATTTCTAGCTGATCACTGAATTTAGTTTTTTTTTTTTTTTTTTTTTTTTTTTTTTTCAAACTGAAGGAACCTCTGAACAGGCTTTGTCTTAGAGGCCCTAGATTTTCTCCTTATTAAACAAATTTATTTAATATTTCAAACAGTTTATCTTTCAAAAGTAGGTGCTTAAATATTTTTCAGTTTAGATTACTTTCTTGTAATTTACTTTTTATATTTATTTAGATTTAGTTGTTGTGACAGTATTTAATTTCATATAGTATAGTTAAGTGGTTGTTATTTTATTACTGAATATGTTATTTCATATATATGAAAAGATGTACAAATCTGTATCATGTATTTATTTTGTAGATAACTGATAACTTGAAAACTGGAGGAAATAAATATTTCTTATTCTTATTCTTATATACATCATGGGGGATATTCTTAGCGCCTGTAAATGCAATGCAACGACACCCGCGCAATAAATGGCTCTGTCTCCTGTTACGGCATTGCTAAGGTGAATCCGATCCAGTGACGTCACTGTAGGCGGGCACGCGAGGATCAAACCCGTGACACGACCTTGAACTTTAAAACGATGGAAATATCATGTATGGTAAACGAAAATAAAACTTTCAATACCTTAAACGTATTATATAGAAATAAACTAACTTTGATTACACAGTATTTGATTTACCAAAGCACACAGATTATTTATATCAACAATTTAAGTCCTGGAACAGTTATATAGTTGAAACTGATATTTTTATTACATAATGTTCCCTTTCTAATACTCGTATCACCAGAAAACACTCTCACTTTTGGAAACTACTCTACTTATTGTAAATTAAACACCAAATGAATGTAAAAATGTCTGTAATTTTTACTTTTGTTACTTTATTTCTTAAACAAACACATTTTCAAAAATACTCCTACCAACCTTTTTTACTATTCAGTTTTATTTTTATGTTTTGTATTTTACTACACCATATAATATTTACAAATTTACCGATACACACAATATGCAAGTTGACCTAGAGTTCAGTGTATTTCACACAAAAAGAATTTACCACAACCAGTGATTCAACAAGAATTATTGACGGTTAAAGATTAGTAACCTGTTATTTAGAATTTTATAAACAGACGATGCTGGGCTATGTCCACCCCAAAACGGTTTCCATAAAAATACCACAGATGAATTTGTTTAATATTGAATAATTTTAATGACGGGTTCTTGGTACAGCCGGGCTGTTAAAAAGGCTGTCAATTAGAAGTTGTTAAGATAGATTTATTTTTTTTAATGCTAACGAATGTGAATGAAAATATTAAAAACTAGCCTGCTATAATAAGACTAATATTATACATAGGATCAATAAATAACTGAATTACAAAGCAAATGTATGTTTCCATTTTGCTTTTTTAGTGAATTTCCCTTCGCTTTGAGGAAATTCGCTATTATGGTAGTAGATGGTGAGACCCGAGATAGGATAATATTTTCACTTTGATATTGTGTGTGCATGGTACTAATAACTTTTGAAGGGGGCCCCTAATTTTATTTTTTTATATTTAGTATGAAGTTGTAGGATCTGGTCTATTTTTATGAGTTCGCAAACCAGCATGATCGGTTCATGGGACGGGGCTTTATGGGACATCAAAAGTGTTAAAACGTGTGTTTTAGGCGTTTTTGGAACATAATAAAATAAATCAGCAATTTTAAATAAACCATTTAAAATAGCTTATAAAAATGGTATTTTTAATTTTTAGTTTGGCTTAACAGATGACTTTGGAGAAACGGCACGCCCTGAATCTCATTTATAGACATAACTTAGAAAAATGTGGTATGTACATTCACTACGTAGGGTTTATTTGATATTTGCTTACGAATCCCATATGGCGGCAAACCTACATACTCAGTCATATGGTTTTATAAAAAAAATACCCGGTCGCAGCAGACCTACGTACTCAGCAAATTTCCAAAGGAATTTTGAGATTTTCTCCATAAACACCATAGGCATCTATCTAGCAAGCATCTAGTTTTGCTGCCATGGGATGTCATTACAAAATGTTAATTGTTAGGAAATGTAATGTTTAGGTAAGGTAAATATCAAATTGTATCAATATGCGGCACTTTAAAATTTTCACCATAAATCCCATGAGGAGTTATGTAGGTTTGCCGCTCTATGGGTGTTGTAAGCAAATATCAGTTAAACTCTACTTAGTGAATTTACATAACACATTTTATCTAGTTATGCCAATAGATAAGTGAAATACAGGGTTTCGTTAATTTTACATAAGATTAAATTAGGAAAAATATTTTTGACTTTTCAACATGATCCGTCAAGTAAAGTTAAAAATTCAAAATACTAAATTTGTTTGTTTTGTAAAATGTTTGTTTTGTAAGCTCTTTTAAATGGTTTTAGTAGAATTGTGGGATTTTGAACCATTTTCTATCAACATCCCTTGGCAGTAAACCTACATGCCCATTGCCATAGTGTTTATGGGGACAAATGCAAAATCGCAAATTTCTTTGGAAATTTCCTGAGTACGCAGGCCTGCTGCAACAGGGGTGCTTTATTCAAGCTCCATTTCAGTACAGTATTTTACTGTTATAAACAGACGCAAAATGTTAGGTTTAATTATGTGTCAAAATAATACTGAAGCATTTGTTATATCAATTAAATCAAAATGCTGTATATTTCTTTAATAGTGTTCTGTTCAGCCTCAGAGCATTTCTAACCATATTATCCTTCCATTTTAACGCCCGATAATGGAGTTCAGCGTCTTTCACCTAGAAATTTCTCGAGCCTCTCGTATTTAGATGTAAAATCTTACCTAATGAAAACTTAATGTCACAAAATCGTAAGTATTCTTATTTCATAAATTAAAAAATACAACAACTTATTATGTCCATTAACAACTAAATATTTTAGTAAATTAATAAGATATAATAAGATAGGAAACTAATGAGACTTATAAATAGGATTAGATTTTACTTTTATTATAAAATATCCATATTGTAAGTAAGAAACGTAAAATGTACAAAACAAAATTAAAATTTAGCCATGTTGTAAGTCATTGTATAATAAAAGTTGATTATTACAAGTGATTGTTAGGTTAGTACCGTATAGTGTAGTAAAACAAAGCCAAAATATCACTGGAAATGAAAAAAAAAAAAATTGGACAGTCAATCAATGTTTCTGAAATGTTCTATGTGATCCCCTGACCTACCTCAGAAAACTCTCCTGGAATCCAGTGGGCAACATGCCTAAAAATGATGCTAATGCCAAATTGAACCTCTTAAGTAGTAGAATTTATTGCCGCAAACCGAATTTTAAAAGGTTGCTTGAGTAAAAAATGGCAGCCTCCCAAACTGTAAATAAAAATCAAATATTAACCTAAACTCTTAAAAATGTAATAATATTCGAAATAATTCACGTTTCGAGGTGCGGTTTGAGGCAAATATTTCCATTTACAATAACCTTTGAATTCGCGGATAGCTTGACATATGCCTATCATATTACCCTTGAACCACCCTCTACATAGACGTCCCAAAAAGTAAGTTCTTAATTTTTTTCTTAGTCCATAGCTAATCTATACATCATTTTAAAAGTCTTAGTAAGGAGAATACATATCCAAAAAGTTTTTATGGTATTATTTTATTCTAAATTTTTAAAGCCTGCAATTTTTCTCAACGTTATATCAATGTCGGGTTTATGACATTGTATTCTACATTTCAATACCTTTAATTTGGTAAATATAAACTTTCTGGAATGTATTTAAATTTTCTAAGTATAAACTTTTATTGATACTCCTAATGGACCAATCCCTCATGTTTGTTCATGATCCCCGTAATGAATTTTAGGGGACTTTTTCTGCGGAAGGTCAGGTAATGCCATAGAACTCATTTCAAAAGAAATCGGCTGCTCAAAAATTATTTCATTTTTCCCGACTTACTTTACTGCACTAGTATTGCAATAATCGATTTTACAATTCAAACCATCATCTGAGTTCTACACAAGACGTTCCTTAAGTAGTAAAATGTTTTTAAAATTACACTGGATGTAAACTAAAATTATGATATCAAACTTTAAAAATATTTAATTATTTACATCATGTAAAACTTTGATGTAGTGGTGTATTTAAACTGAATAAATCATTAAAAAAACAGAAAATAACTATGCATTTTTCAATAGCCTCAAAACCAATAAACAATGTTAGGATGAATCAATAGACAACTATCATCCCGCTGATATTCATCCAGTAAAACCTGTGTAATGGTGTAGAGTAAAATGACAGTTTCGAAGATGACATTGACATATTGACTGCTGAGTAAGACAGAAGTTGAGCTTATCCCTGGCAAGGTGAAACTACTCGAATGATATCACGTAGCTGAGCTTAAAAATTCAATATAATATTTTCATGTTAATTTATTTTCATATGTTGTGTTATTTTATAGCAGAGCAATACACAACATTTAAAATATTTTTCCTGTTCCAATGCTCATTACATTATTTTATTTATTTATTTTTTATATCACTAGTTTAATATTAAAAGAAATAATACGTAACAAAAAATTTATTAATACGATATTAAATTTATTTAATAACTTATTATTAAATAAAGTTTTGATTTTAAATTATATTTAATTGCGATAGAAAACATTATCTTTATGTGTACAATCGGAGCAGGTTTTACCTGTAAATTTTTACTTTATTTTAAATTTCAATTGTAATGAACTTTACAGTAAATTTAATCTTTAACAAGTTTGATTACAGATTAGTAAAATTGTCAATAAATAATTTTCTACTCACTTAGCTTTATAAATGCATTGCTAACTTGTAAACGTTAACTCGATTCCAAACCGTAAGCACCCGATAACAAAGTTATCCTCGCCTTGCACTTAAAGCTCCGATTAGACTTGCTAGCAATATTTTAACAAAGGTAAAAGTATTTTATTTAGTGTAATTTTAATGCGAAAACAACAATGTTATTATAATGATTCTTTTTTTATAATAAATAGAGATATATTTTAAACTTTAAATAAATTGTGAACAAATATTTTGATTTGATGTCACTTTTCTAATTTATTGGAATATATAATTATATAATTATTTTTTTGATTGGAAACATGTACTTTTGTAAATGTATTTTTCTATATGTAATTGTAGAAAACCTCATTTTTATGGTCAATAATGATACTTACATTAATAGTTATTACAGTCTGTTCAACAAATTAAATAAAGTATAAAACATAACTTTTTGCTTATTAATAAGGTGTAAGCTGCAGTTTTTGCCAGGTACCATGGTATATGGTATATAAAGCTTATGCTTAATATCAAGACTGCTTAAAATTAAGACTGTCTTGTGATAAATGCCTCAACCGAATAAAACACGCATTCTGTGAAATAAAAACATCAATATTGGTGATATAGAAACATTTATTACAGAATAAACTAAACAGTTAAATTACATTTTTACCTAGAAACACTTTTGGAAAAACATATATTTATAAAAAAGTAAGTAAATTGGACTACACAACCTAAAAAAGTTCCTAAAAGTAAAGTTATTACAAAATATATTCCATGGCTAGAGAAAAAGCACAACTGCACTGTATTATGTGTGTATTTGACTAACATTTTAAAGTAAGATATGAATGTAAATTAACGATTTTGAAAAACAGGTGGCTGAAATAATAATTAAACAAATTAACGGGCCACAAAAATGACACAAAAATGTTGTAAATGTGTTTGTAAATTACAAATTTTTATGAACTAATTTCTGATTCAAAATGGTTCTCTGGGAACATTCTCATATTAAAGATTTTATCACTACTAAACCGAGTAAAGCCACATCTTGATATTAAATGAGAATTTATAAAACAATAAATACCTAGTTAATATTGAACAAATAAAAAATAAATCTAAGCTGTCTTACAAATCTATTTATTTTAATTAATATACAAGGGGTCCGTAAATTATACCAGCACTAATTTCACCAGAATTTTCCTTTAGTTGAAGAAACAAACTTATGTTTTTTATTGTCCTATCTTGTTTGGCTTTCCTTCTGTTTGCCTGTATTGTTTTTTATTTTTTTTATTTTATTCCATTTTTTTTTGTAAATATTCATTATCTCCAGTATTGGTAAACGTATAAAATTTTAACTTGGCGTAGTGGTGTGTGAAGTTTCAAGTTATATAACTTTCGGTTTTAAAATTGTGTATTTTACATCTTTTCAAAGTAGCTTAGCTATTAATAATTACTAAATAACATTACATTACCAAAAAGTGTAGAAATGTATTATAATTTTCTTAAAGCTAGAAATATAAGGATACATACTGTAAGGGTCTAAATTGAAGCGAGCGTTCGGGCAATTTGAATCGCGCGCCACGGAGGGTCAGCTGACGTTTTTCGCCCGGTTGGAATCAGCTGTTCCAACTTTTACTTGGAGACGGTGCTGCGCATGCGCGGCGGTGGTGGGGAGAGCCGTCGTCTCGACTCCTGGAACAGGACCCGTGGTCAGTCTCCGTCAGGCGAGTAGCCGACAAGGTCCACCAGTCGCTGGCCTGGCGAACAGCCCGCCGCATCGTCTTGCTCTCCTCAGCGTGGAGCGAGAGCGAAGCGAGGTTACCGAATAATAAATACACGTCGGGCGTCCGACAAAGCGTTATTGCTCAGGTACGGTCCTAGTAATAGTATAAGTCAGCGTAGTACATTATAATTCAGACTCGTTATTATAATTTTGCTTTTATTTAAGTTAATTAAATAACTTGTATAAGGAATTGTTTTACGCACTCTTTAAGAATACTTTGTTAGCCGGTAGACCGCGTGGTTGCCCGGAGCGAGTCAATATTTTATTTCATTTTGAATCGTTTTACACCAGTCCATTGTAGGCCCAGGGTGAACTAACCCTGGGAATAAAATAATTGGTTAATTAATAAAAACTTGTTTTATTCAGCGTTAGGCCAGGGGCGAAACAGCTCCCGGAAAACCCTTTGGACTTTTATTAATTAAATTGAATATTATATTTGTAATTTTAATTAATTAAATAGAAACCCGATTTTATTAATTGGCGATAACTTGACGGTGAAATCCTGATAGGCTTACTTGCGTTTTAGTTGAAGAATTCGTTTATTTCATTTGGCCGCGTGGCTTATTTTAGTTTTATTATTTTAATCAGAATTTCACCGGGGAAGCTAAATTTACTTTTTCCAAATTCAAGGGCTATGATGAGCTAAGGATTTGCTTTGAGAACGAGATGTTCATTTTACCTTGCGTCTGAGCCCACTAATGAATTACATTAATTAGCCAAAATCAATTTATAACCCTGGACATTTAACCCGATCGAGCGATTCCGTGGCTGTAGCGTGCAATTTTAACACCACCGCGAATTGCACCGCAACAAATGGCGCCGCGAACAGGGACTTTACAAATGGCGCCCGAACAGGGACTAAATAAATTGTGTAGGGCTCAGGGACTTGTAAAATTTCAAGAAGAAATCATCGTTAAAAGCGTTGACTGTTGATTACTATCTGGAACAAGGTAGTGTGCTATCTGAAATAAGATAGTTTAATATTATCTCTCTTTATTTTCTGCCATTGTGGCTGGCGCCCGAAAACTTGGATTTTAATTGCGTTTAATTTTTTTTCGAAATGGGACTTTTTAGATTATTTCTTAGGCTTTGGTTCCGGCTTTTGTGTAGCACATTTTACGTTGCTTCCCCCGTGCGAAACAAAGGAGAAAAGGGAATAAGAGCAGATAAAACTAGCGTTACAACTTGTGAAACAACTAGTTCAAGTATGGCTACAAGCGTAGGTACGATTCCGAAAACGCCGGTTCCTAGGGCAAAACCAGAGACTACGGATAGTAGTGCAGTTACAAAGGTTCCCTGTCATGAACATGCCGAAACTCAGGGTTTAGGAAAACTTATTCAATTGTTAGGCATGCCGCCCAACGTGTCAGTTGACGATGTTTGCCGAAGGGTAGCGGATTTTGCGATTAAAGCCCGTGCAAGCGAAAATATTCAGCATTCAGATAGCCGTGAAAATATTTCCCCGAGTTTGCCTCTTCCCGGCGATGGAGTTGTGTATAGTAAGCTGCATAAGCCTATCACAACCGCGGTTCAATCTGAAAGTAATCACGAATCAACGGGCATAAAACACAATGACTCAGCATCATTGTGTATGCTAGTACGGAAATGGAATGTTAAGTTCGACGGCAATAAAGACCCGATTTCGTTCTCGGAACGTGTTGAGGAATTAAAAGAAGCTTATTCCCTTGATAACGAGCGTATTCTTAAAGTTTTGCCTGAATTGTTGCACGGTGCGGCATTGTTATGGTACCGCAACAATAAGGATTTTTGGCTTTCATACGATGATTTTCGTCGCACTTTTGACTTGTATTATTTACCTCCGGGCTATAACAGGAACCTTGGTGAGGAAATTTGGCGTAGGACCCAAGGCGAAAATGAGCCATTTCGTAATTTTGTTGTCGCTATCACGACTTTAATGCGGAGGCGTGGAGGTTATTCAATGAAAGAGAAACTCGACGTTATTTATAACAATATGAGGCCAGATTATAAATTAACAATGAGTCGAGACGAAATAGTCTCGCTGGACGAGATGCTGAAAAAAGCAGAGCACGTTGAGAGTTATTGGCGTGAGAAGGCGTTATACCGACCTCCCCCTCACCCCTCCGAGGCATTGGTAGCGGAAACAGCCTACCAAGGAAAGCGGAAGTCAGACAATAAGCCGTATGGGCACCGCGGTGTCAATACTTTAGCAAACAATGAGAACTTCATTGATCAAAATGTTGTAAATGACAAACAGATGGTTTATAAAAATAATGCTCAGAATAAAAACGGTAAATACAAAGGCGACTATAGCCAGCGGTGGAATAACCGCGCTGCGGCTTATCAAGCGAGAGATAAGCACTCTAGGTCGGCGCCGGCCGATAACAAAGATGGACAGATGAAACAATCTGTTCGCTCTTCGGTGACGTGTTATAATTGCAATAAACCCGGACACGTTTATCGGGATTGTAGGTTGCCGAAAACAATTAAATGTTTTAATTGTAAAACCGTGGGCGTGAGAACCGATGACTGTAAATGCCGCTCGAGAAACGCGTCGCGTAACCGGAGGACTGTCAAGTGCAAATTAAAGTCTGAATCATCCGACTGGCAAGAATTTATTGAGCCAACAAAATTAGTTCCTGAAAATTTTGGAGCTTTAACTGACGTGCAGGATAATAGGCCGTATGTAAATATAAAAATTTATGCGAAGGAGTTCTTGACACTGTTAGATAGTGGCGCGGCAATTACTTTAATTAGTTCAAAGGTCGCACAGCATCTAGAAAACCAAGGAATGTGTGCTAATAAAGTTTCAACGGTTGTACAGCTCGCGGATGGTACGTGCATTAGACAAAATTATGTGTACGAATTTGAAGGAATTTTAGGCGGACAGATAAATCAATTTAGAGCAGTATGTTTGCCCACGTTGACTTGTGACGTGATTTTGGGAATGGATACCCTTAAGAGATTGAATCTAATCACTTTCAATATTGAAATTGGTCATTTGGAACAAAATGATCAAGACAGTAGTACAGATCATTTGGAAGAAAATGATCCAGGGACTAGTGGAGGTAAATCTCAATTGGTAGACGCGGTTTCATCCAAGGAGAATGACGTCCCCGACACCGCGTTATGCCCGATTGGAGCAGAGAACTCGACCTTTAATGACGGTTCGGTCGTAGTAGACCAACCTCCGCCGGACAGGTGGTACCAGCGTATAGTAGGGCAAGTTAGGATAAATCCTAGATCCAGTCAAAGTTTTGTTATCAGGAATGAAAAATTGTACAACGTTGATCGGAAAAGATCAAAATACGGGGATCCAAAGGAAAACTGGAAACTTTGGGTTCCGCGGGAAGAGCGACCCATTGTTTTGCGTGAGAACCATGACACGCCCACCGCGGGGCATTTTGGTTTCCGGAAGACGGCCAACCGAGTTGGCAATAATTACTTTGGCCGAGGTGAGCAAGTTGTGCAAACGCCACCTCTGTCCCCACCAACGTCCGAGACTCGACGGGTAGCGTGCGACGCATCTACGCGCCCAGACAACGACATTGGCAGACGTGGCCCACGGACCAACAAGTATTATACCATCCGTAGGTGGAACGAGGATGGGACCTTCTTCCGCGTCAAAGTTCGGAAACCCCAACCGCAAGCTAAGCTTGCCTAAAGTAAAGGAGGAAGCAAAAACTTTTTTTTTCTTTTCGGTTCTTTTTTTTACCCCGAACTAAGTAGGGGGTGTAAGGGTCTAAATTGAAGCGAGCGTTCGGGCAATTTGAATCGCGCGCCACGGAGGGTCAGCTGACGTTTTTCGCCCGGTTGGAATCAGCTGTTCCAACTTTTACTTGGAGACGGTGCTGCGCATGCGCGGCGGTGGTGGGGAGAGCCGTCGTCTCGACTCCTGGAACAGGACCCGTGGTCAGTCTCCGTCAGGCGAGTAGCCGACAAGGTCCACCAGTCGCTGGCCTGGCGAACAGCCCGCCGCACCGTCTTGCTCTCCTCAGCGTGGAGCGAGAGCGAAGCGAGGTTACCGAATAATAAATACACGTCGGGCGTCCGACAAAGCGTTATTGCTCAGGTACGGTCCTAGTAATAGTATAATTCAGCGTAGTACATTATAATTCAGACTCGTTATTATAATTTTGCTTTTATTTAAGTTAATTAAATAACTTGTATAAGGAATTGTTTTACGCACTCTTTAAGAATACTTTGTTAGCCGGTAGACCGCGTGGTTGCCCGGAGCGAGTCAATATTTTATTTCATTTTGAATCGTTTTACACCAGTCCATTGTAGGCCCAGGGTGAACTAACCCTGGGAATAAAATAATTGGTTAATTAATAAAAACTTGTTTTATTCAGCGTTAGGCCAGGGGCGAAACAGCTCCCGGAAAACCCTTTGGACTTTTATTAATTAAATTGAATATTATATTTGTAATTTTAATTAATTAAATAGAAACCCGATTTTATTAATTGGCGATAACTTGACGGTGAAATCCTGATAGGCTTACTTGCGTTTTAGTTGAAGAATTCGTTTATTTCATTTGGCCGCGTGGCTTATTTTAGTTTTATTATTTTAATCAGAATTTCACCGGGGAAGCTAAATTTACTTTTTCCAAATTCAAGGGCTATGATGAGCTAAGGATTTGCTTTGAGAACGAGATGTTCATTTTACCTTGCGTCTGAGCCCACTAATGAATTACATTAATTAGCCAAAATCAATTTATAACCCTGGACATTTAACCCGATCGAGCGATTCCGTGGCTGTAGCGTGCAATTTTAACACCACCGCGAATTGCACCGCAACAAATGGCGCCGCGAACAGGGACTTTACAATACAAAATAGCAAATAAGATTTTTATTAGCGAATACATGCTTATTGGGTATGATTTTTTGTTTAGCTTTGTAACTGTATACAACCAATGTATACAGAACCGAATAAGTAGGGACATCCCATGTTAAAAAATTTAGTTTTGCCCCCGAAAACCAGAGGAAAATAAAGCGCTGATGCTAGGATTACTTCTCCTTATTGTCACGGGAAGCGCTCTTTCTATCTCTCAAAGTCAAAATGAGCATATTTGTTTACAAAAAAACAAAACAATAACAAACCTCTGTAAAATTATTCTAGTCATCTGTTTCCATTAAACCAATCAGCTTAATAATTACCATCTTGGTGGTGCTATCTGTGTTTCAGGGGCGGCGTTCTCACTTTCCCATAAGGGTGTCCCTACTTATTCGGTTAGCCTATGTATACATTGATACAACTAAGCAAGACATCACTATACATTACGTAATTAGTTTTGTATTTTTTGACCTATATAACCTTATAACATGGTATAAAATAGTTTAATCATATGAATCTTATTCTATTAGAGCATAGCTTCATCTTTCCTTTCTAGACAGATTCCCGAACAATGTGTTTATAATCAGGCGTTGTCCGTTATGATAATTAATTGAAGAGTTTGAACTTTGTTCTCACAAGACAACCTTCCTCTATCACTCATTACGTTAATATAACATGGATATACCTTATGAATATTAGTAGTTCCGTAAAAACTTGTATGTAAAGTATATCTCTTATTTTTCAATGCGTATTTAAAAATGGAGGCCATTTTGCAGTTCGAAAGTCTATACGGTAATACCCCGTTACAGCAGACTTGCGTACTCAGCGAATAAAAAAAAGTATTGTTTCAACATCAATGAAATTTGTGGCTATCGTAGACATAATAAATAATCTTTACAAGGAAATGTAATATATTTAATTAAATTATCTCAGTTAATTATTATATTTAATAATTTATATATTAGTTTTTATATTGCCATCAATTTAGTTTCATAGTAATAAAAGTGCATATCCAAAGCTTCCATATGCAAAAATAATGATTTTTTACAAATCCTAAAACATAAATATTCCCAATTTGACAAATGCAGAAGACAGCCTTTCGACTGATTAGGAACCGACACTCACTGGTCTCCATCTCCCTTTCGCCCATCATACAATTATTTTCTATGAGAATACCGTGGCATTTAGAATGTAAGTTTGCTACCATGCGGGTTTTTTAAATTAAATCTTAGTTACTTACCTCCAAAGAAGGTTCTATACCAATGGTCGGATTTAAATTTTTGAAATATTTAATTACATGATATATTGTATATAAGAAGACTAGTTTTGGGAAATTTCAGTCATGGTGAAGTTTTGTTTGGTTATGTTGGGTAAGTTGCTAGGTTAAGTTTAAAAGTTTTCAATGTTGTTGTTAGATAAAACAGTTGGTGGATATAACTAAGGAATCACTTAGAAATTGTAAATAAAAGTTTTAATTTAATTTTTTATTTGAAAACTTGAATAAAAAGTCATTTTCACTAAAGATTAACTTGTTTTAACTTTTCAAAGGTCAGATTTTGTAACTCTGATACAATAGATATGTACTGTTTCCAATAACATGCAACTGGAAATGTAATTTATTTAATGACATTATCTAAGTAAATTATTTTATTTAAAAATTTATATATTAGTATTAATACTGCCATAAATTTGTTTAACAGTAATAAAAGTGCATATCCAAAGCTTCCATATGCAATAATGAAAGGTACTAATAAATAATGAATGGTAGCAATAATGAACCTTTGCAATAATAATGCAAAGGTCTAACTTGTATTTAAGACTAAAGCAATTTCACTTTGTTAATTAATTTATTCATTTTATAAAAATAGTGTACTTACTTGTTATAAATGCCTGATTGGGCATGTCCTCAGACGTACCGGTTCCAAAAAAGGAGTGGCTTCCAATTCTCTGCTTTCCACCAACCAAAATAATAAGGTTCCATTTTAATTATGCATAGAAGGGTAATTTGAGAGTAATATTTGTTTACAGGATAAAGAAGAAATTGTAATCTGTTTATATAAAAAAATATAATAATAATAAAAAAATCAAAACAAAACAAAAAATACTAGCAAACAGAATTAAAGACAAACAAAGATAGGACTATACAAAACATGATACATTTGTTGTTTCTACCAAAGGACTTCCAATAGTGGTGAAATTTGGGTCAGTAATTTACCGACCAATAGGACGATCGACATGATAGGAAGCAAGGTTTGTCAAGAACAACTGTGTAGCTGAGCCTTGATGCCTGTATTTATCAATTAAAATTCACCTAATCGATGAAAGCCTATATGTCAAATATTTTCTTTCTTAAGACCGGTTTCGAATAAACTACAATTCCTATTTTTATTTATTTTAAATGTGAACTGTAAACTTTTAACTGTAGACAACCACTAATGTGCGTTAAGAACTATGACTGATGATTAAACGTAGTTGATTCGAAACCGGTCTCAAGAAAGAAAATATTTGACATCTATAGGCCTTCATCGATTTGGTAAGTTTTAGTTGAGAAATTTTTCTGAAAATTTTGAATCTTATTTTATGAATATAAATAAGTTTGTTTGGTTCAGGGGGGTCAATCTAGGCTAATGACAGTCACGTCAAGAGTTCCTCAGGGCTCGAATCTTGGTCCTCCCATTTTCAACCATTTTTTTTAAGATGTAGTCTTAGTAATGAGCCACAGTCACATCCTATTATAATATACTATAATATGCATACTATGCAGACGACTTAAAAATCTTCAGAGCTATATAAAGCTCTGATTTTATATCAGTGCTATAGGATTTTGATCTTGTTCAACAGGACATGAATGTAGTTAATAACTGGGTGGTAGAGCATAAATTATTATTCTATGTTTCTAAGAGTCACTTACTTAAAAAAAATTTAATACCCATATTTTAAATTATACTTTGAACGGAATCATGTTGAATAGGGTGGACAAAATAAACGATTCAGGTGTTTTGTTTGATTCAAAGTTGTTGTCATTTAACAAACATTTTTCTAAGATAGTAACTTCTGCTTTACGTAGCATAGTGTTTGTTTTCATTGAATGGCAAAATTTTAACGTTTTTCTTGACAACGCATTACATTGTATCTCCAATTATGAGAGTTTGTGGTGTTGGTGTTGGCAGATGCTTCGCTACATCCTCGTTTTGTCAGTTTATAACTCAGCTTGTCAGCTTGTTTACTATGTGATGGCATATCTGCGCTGATGGCTACGAATCGTGGGACCGACTGGCAGATTGTTTACCTTTTACATGACGGTATAGTGTGTGGGAAGCCAAGTACGTATAATAGAGTTAATAAAAATTACACGAAACTTTAAGGAACCCCCTTGACAAAATTCCCTTTAAAAAAAAAACAACAATAAAAAAGTTTGTATTTCAGTTTAAAGAGAAACAAGTGTTGCAATTAATAAACTCCTTTATTTATTTCTATGATAATCATAAGTTTGAGAGTCATTTGGAAATATCAAAATAAATGGACTATTAAAAAAAATTAAGTTTCTCACTATCAAACCATCAACCTGCTTTCTATTTACCATTTAAGAGTAACAAATCTAAAATATTAGTTCATTTTTATCAAATTCATAAAACTCATAATATTATCTATATTTATTTATTTAGTTATTTTTAAAATTGAACACATTTAAAATTAAATGATGTGCATTGACAAAATTATTTATAATATATAGAAAATGGCACTCCTTAAAACAATTATCAATAAAAACAGCATATTAAATGCATGGCAAAAATTGTGTGTAAGTACTAACAGAATACAGCTATATAGGTTTTACTATTAAATTAATAAATAATTAATATAGGTTTTGACTATTAAACCTATTGGTTTAATAGTCAAAATGTGTTAATTATTCACAGTTAAAACGTTAATTTAAATGGTATTCATTTTACAGATTTTGGCAAATTTGTGATATTTATTTGATGCTTAAAAGTATTCTTTATCTTTGTAAAAAAAGAAAAAAAAACGTGCTTTAGCATTTCACTGTTCTGAACTGCGTTTTTTTAATATTCATCGTTAAAAAATTCATCGTTTTATATGTGAATCAATGCTGGAACTAGGGCAATAGTACCAGATAACTTACAAGAAAAATTTTTTTTATTAATACAAGAAATTTTAAGATGACAGAAAACTGATGTACTCTTTGACGCCACTAAAAGTTATAGTTTAAAATATTTAAAATGTTGACGTACACCCCTAATCTAACTATGCAATAATTATGTTGCATGTTTCAGGTAAAATCTAATTGGAAATGGTGTCCAAAATAGGGTAATAAAATATACCATGTTTTGCACAAAAGCCATATGGTTAATATAGTCAACTGCGCTACTAACTCCAAGTTGAAGAAGTCTCTTAAACTGATAGGAGACCACACGAGTAGTTACATTCACTGTACACTTAAAACTTACCAGTTAGTAAATTACTTGGTTATGACATATAAGTTATGATTTCAAGTCATACAGAAAAGGTAAGGTAATCAATTGAAGATGGTATGAGCATTGCCTACTGCTTTATTGTTTTCTGTGACACCATTTATTACTTTATATATGAGAAGTATTTTCCTAGTTGTTTTTTCATAGCTTGAAATAAATTGTATATGTATGAAATTCATAAACGTTTTAACTATCTTAATAATTCTTTATGTATTACTAAACAATTATCAGTTTGTTATTTATAGCTAAATAATATTTAGTTATATAATAATTATTATTATTATAATAATTATATATTTTAAACTTAAAATAACACTTAATAATAATCTCCACTCTTTTTATTTCAGCTATTCATTTTTACATTACAATTTAAGTTGTGTGCAACAAATTTAAAGGCTAACCTTTTACTGTTAATAATGGTACCTTACAAAGTTTGTAATAATAGTTTCAACAATAATAAACCCATATAAGTTTTAATTTCTATATTTTTATATAGAGATACTTAGCCGATTAAGTGAAATTAATAATAAAAATATCAATGTCTTGTTAATAGAACACAAGAAAAGCTTTGTTTTTTAATATTGGAGGGGGAAACATTGGTTAACCTGCACTTATTTAAATAAAACTTAGTAACCTTAAAGTAGTAAGGATAATCACCGCTTTGGAGGTGGACCATGAATGGCACTTGGTAATTGTACTTCACTGATTCTGAGGAATTGTAAATGAGTGCTCCATTATGAATGAGGTTCGGGAAACCCTACGTCATTGTCTTAGAGCTTGTTAATTATACAGTAATTAATTGAGCTAAGGAGTTCTATACATTAAATATACAAAGGGAATAATTATAATTAAAACATAAGCTAACTACTTATTTTTAATGATAGAATTTTGCTTTGCAATTAAATAAAATGAACTTAATACGTTTTCTTAAAATATAGATCACTCGGCATGTTTTTCAATACCAACTTTAAAATTATTTTCCTCTTATGTTTGGCTCGTCCGCTACGCTCAGTCCTCGTCAGGATTAACTCATTCACTACGCTCACTCGCTGACAGGTCCAGCTCGTTCGCTGCCCTTACATCCTCTCAGGTTTAGCTCATTCGCTACGCTCACATTACACAATTCTACATTATCCTTTAGTTTTTTACTAGCAATCTTCCCTTAATACTTTAAATGAGAGCAGCTAGTAGTGGAAAAAGGGGGCTGCTGGCTCACTTCAAGGTCACCTGAGGGATGACGTCATCGAGGTCAATGACCTCACCGATGACGTCATCGATGACGTCATCAATGACGCAATCGATGACGTCATCACCAATTACGTCATTCTGTGACGTCACACCCATGACGTTGCAGAAATGACGTGGCGATGACGTCACCACCCCTTACGTCACCAAGATGACGTCATCGATGTCACAAAAGGTCAAGGCCACGCTGAAACCTAAAATTTTCCGGCACTTTTGCTGTTTCTCACACTACGCTCCGAGTTTCAGTCAGGTTCCCATGATCTTGACGACTTGGAGTGAAATTAGACAAGAAACAGCAAAAGTGCCGAGGAAACTGCAAGTTTGCAACGTGACTCTGCCTAAACCGTCATGTGACACCGCTCGGGTGACCTTGAAGTGAGCCAGCAGCCCCCTTTAGACCAGTACTACAACCGTGATGTGCACCCTACGACAGACACCGAGCGACTGACTGTTCGGCCCCGCGCACTCTAGGTATATGGGAAGTGGTGGGGGGAACTGCGATGACCTCGGGAAACTTGAAAATGTCAAGCCAGGTAGCACCGTTTTGGTGCTACCTTAAATTTACATGTTAAAGTGTGATGACCTTGAGGTTGACTGTGAACCTGGGACTTAGGATTGTCTTTAACAGCTTGACGTTTTTGCCAGAGTTTAAGTTTGGTAACCTTGAACTGGTTAAAATCAAAACTGCACAGCAGACTGCACAACACGGATGTGCACCCTACGACAGCCGCCGAGCGACTGACCTCCAGGCTCTGCGTACTCTAGATATATGGGGAAGTGGTGGGGGAAATTTCAAGGTCATTCAAACGGAGTTTTAAAAAAGTCAAAGAGTAGAAAGACTACTCTTGTGAGTCTATAGCGATTTCATTGATAGTAAGTGCTTCAGTATGCCAAGTTGATCTGTACTGACACGCTCCTAAATAATGCTTGCAAAAACCTGCAAAATGATTGTTGCACAATTTGCAGCCAGTTAGCTGTTTTAGTGTGAATTCAATGCAACGTTCAGGGCAACAAGTGTACTTATGCCCTCTCATCTGGTACACATGGAATGTCTTCAACTCTGGTTTCGGCTTCTTCCAAGACTTGCACTTACACATGCATTGACCAAAAGCTTCACATTTTCTACACGCCAGACCATCCACCACATCAATGTCATTCGGCCATGAAAAACATTTTTGTTCGCAACAGTAGTTGAGTTGACTCTCCATGTTGCTGCGGTGAAGGTGCGCGATGAAATGATGCTGTAGTCAGTGAGAGTGCACCTTAAATAAACTCAGTGGAGGGGGAAAGGTCAAGGTCATTCAAACGGAGTTTTAAAAAAGATGACTAGTCGTCCTCCTCCTCCTCCTCGTCCGTCGTACGTGAAGAGCTGTCAGACGAAGAGCTCCGCGCAGGTGCTCCCCAGATGAAATGTATGTCTATTTGAAAGCGCAGGCCGGGATCTTGTACTATCAACTCCTTTAATCTATTACATACCAATTCCACTTTGTAAACATTGTTAATAATCAACACCCAAGGCTTTGGCTGAACATGACGTGTAGTTGAGTCAGCCTCGCAGACAGTTACATCTTCCGGTGATATTGGAGTGTATAAATGTGTAAAATCTCGTTGCTGAGGCTGGCTTGAAGTTGAAGGTTCTGTGCCGACCCTGGTTGCATCAAAATTCAAATTCATTCTACATTTAAGAGGTCCAGGGTTCCCGTTGAATACATAGAGTAATTTTTGATACAAGACTTCCACTTCTGTCGCATCTTGTAAATGAACAGTCCACCGCAAGGGAAATGCTCCGTCTGTAGTGGAGTCAGCTTGAGAAAGAGTCCTGTCCGCCATGGTAGCTAAGCAAGGAATGAGGTGAGCTGCAGTCAGTTGTAACATTATCGAAAAGTAGAGGGAAAAATTTCAAGGTCATTCAAATTGGGTTTTAAAAAAAGGAAGGAGTGGAGGGGGAAAGTTCAAGGTCATCCAAATTGAGTTTTAAAAAAAGGAAAGAAGGTCACTCCCCATCAGCCTCGTCGTTGTCTCCTACATCTTCATCCGCATCAGATTCACTGTATGGGTAAATCGGTGACATTGGTGAGTATTGCGGTGAGTGCTGACCGTTGTTGTCCTCCTGCCACAATGTAACTTGCGACCAATCATAGTTGAAATTCATTTGTATTATGATCCCAGGGTTGTCTCGCAGTATATCTTTCATCCGTTCGCAAATTGTTTCCAAATAGTGAACACTGTCGATGGATAGTGTCCAACCTGTACTCGTTCCAACATCAGTAGTGGAGTCAGCTTGGCTGATGGTGTTGTCCGCCATGGTTGCTTGTTGAACAAGGAATGACGGGTGATGTGATGCTCATGCAGGAACATGGTGAAGTGTTGGGGGGCGTGGTGGAGTAGTGGGGGAAGTTTCAAGGTCATCCAAACGGAGTTTTAAAAAAGGAAAACCTAGAAAGTAACATTGAAACTTTCCAATTGATGGTGGCGGGCGTTTTCTTCTGCAACCTTGCCGACACATGTGACTATGCCATACAGTATAAAAAGTACAACCATAATAAGGCCGAACAATAAAAGATAGCCGTTGACTATCATGATATTTTCTGAGTGGATCTGCTTTTTTCTTATCGCCCTCTCCTGCATCCTCTTCTCCAACTCGTGGATGAAGTCACAGCACGCGTGAGGACATCTTTCATCTGTTGGTAGGTTTGCCATTGTTGATGTTGTCGGTTTGGCTGTTGAAGATGGAATGAGGTTTCCAATTGTGATGTGCCATGTACACCAATAGTCAAGTGGTGGGGGTAGCGAAGCAGTGGAGGGGGAAGTTTCAAGGTCATTCAAACTGTGTTTTAAAAAAAACCTATCTTGTTACTGAGCTCATATGTCAGTAACAAGATAGGTGTTTTGCTCTTTTACTTCTTTAATATAATGAAAAAATAAACATATTCTACAATGGTTAGAACAAGGAAGACAACCGCTAGTCAGCTGAAGTAATCCAAGTTGTCTGGCTTGGTCTTCATTGATGCCGGTGAGGAAGCTGTCGTTGAAGAGGAATGTCCAGGCTCTTCCTTCGGCTGCCGAAGATTCCGTATATTGCAAGCGTAGACTTGCACGTTTATACGGTAGCCTCTTGCCACCATCAGCTGCAACTCCTTGTACAAGTCGTTCAGCTCCTGTTGCGTTTTGATCGTCACCTCCTCATAGCTGGCACAGCTTACGTTCAGAGACATACTGATGTTGTTCGGTTGGCTGCTGGAGTTGAAATGAAGACGAGGCACAGCGCTTGGAGGTATATGAAAAAGTGGTGGGGGTGTTTTGCATTCAAGCAGGTTTGACTTGTAGCGTGGTGGTGGGGGTAACTGTGAAATGCAAAGGTCAAAGGTCAAGGTCACCCGCGAAGTTTAAAAAAAATGCAACGTATCAATATGTGACAAACTTCACATATTGATATGTTGCATTTTTTGTCTTTTTGTATTCTTTTTTTGTCTTTTATGGTTTATTTATTTATAAAACATTACAATAACATATGTACAATAGTAAAACTTAAATCTAACACTGCTGCTTGTCGGCGATGTGGATGGTCAACTCGGTGGAATTGCTACCCGTGCAACCGTGGGAAGCCAGGTAGAGACAGCCAGGTTGGATGGAGCGCAGATCCTCGTTCTGGAGGAGATGGACGAACCGTTTCGGCAGGTAGACTTGGAACTTGGGCTCATCCCCCGGAGTGAATGGTGCCTCGCTAAGACTGCAGCAGATGGCCTCTCCAACTGTAGTCTCCATCTTCTTCATGGCGTGGATAATGTAGTGCTTCTCGTCTTTAAGTTCGGAACACTTCTTGACGGGTAGTATGGTAGATTTGGAGTGAGCATTGAACTGCTCAACCAAAGTTTGCAGGAACTGGTGAGATGCCATGGTCGAGTTATAGATCGTCTTCTTCGTCTTCTTGCTGGGAGATGTTGTCGTCTCGGAATCTCGAGTAATACTCATGCCAGGTCCCGGTCTGCTCCTCACTTATATAACCCCCGTTACCCCCACCACTCCCCATTTCCCCACTTTGAAGGTAAGATGCGAGTTTATAGGCGTTTTTTAAAGCGCAATGTCTATCTTTTTCATGTTCTGGACTTTTAGTACAAATACAAACATTTTCCATTGTATACTTGTAGTTTTTATCCAAATCCACATCATTACATCATTAACCGGAACATGAGTAAATCCTTCGATCCATCTTTTCTTTTCCAGCCCCTTTGTTTAAATATTGGTAAACTTGTCTGAAAAGTGATGCATAATGTGATACAAGTCCGTGTAACTTGTAAAACCATCATACCAATCGATATGATGAAAGTGTTTTGAAATCCATCTGTTGGTAGTAGCGGCTTTACTAGTTAAAGATGAATAAGAACATGGTGGTTTAAATAAAAACGAATAAGGAACACTTGTATTGATGTCGAAAAACACAAGTTCTTTTATGATAAATCTATCATCATTACCCCGAAACGCTTGGAACTCAATTATACCAGGTTTGGACTTTACTTGTTCTTCTTCCTTGTCCTTGTCCATTGCGAAGATCACTCGTCTGCTCATGACGAAGTCCAAAGGTCAACTGATTTCCACACCACGGTAGGTACGACTTTTATACCCGGCCGTACAGTTGTTGGCGCGTTGGTGTATATTTAACGTGGGCACCGTCCCCGGTAGGCCTAACCCCACAAAGTGTTTGATATTGTTTTAAAAATTAACCATTGCTGTGTAGTTAATTGTCATTTAGGTTTCCATCTTTACATTTTCCTTGTTTTCATTTTCATCACTAACACTTGATTCTTCTCCTCCTTCTTCTTCCTCTTCTTCACGTTTTACTGATTTCTTATGTAGTTGAGCGTACTTTTCCAATTGTCTCCACATTTGTACTTCATGAGGAACCCTATTGAATATAGAAGTATCTACAGGTCCGTACAATATAGGTGCGTCCGGTTGTTTGTCCAAAGTGTCTTCCAGATAATCTTTAATAATTGAACTTGAAAACACCAGTTGTCTCAAGTATCTCGTTATTGGTTCAGTTGCACAAGTTAGAATAAAAAACTCTTCTCGATTAAGTTGAATCTTGTTATCATGTCTTGTTGTGTCTCTAAACCGCAACTGATGATCACCACGATGTTTAACAATATCGATTTCCACATTTGAATCCAAAAGGCCTACTCTTGTCTTTCTTCCAAACATGTTACTACTTAAATAGCATTCTAGCAGATGCAAGTGTTTCATAAACGATTCCCAAGCAGTGTCCGTAAACAAAATCATTTTGGGTCCATGAGTTAAAATTACAGTAGGGGAATAATCTGTAGATTTCATAACACCGATTAAAACACTTTTGTCCAAACTGGAAGAGATTGGGTAAAATATTTGCAAGAATACCTCACTTAATATGTTAGGAGAAATATTATCTTCAATATCCCTTTTCCTCTTGTGTGCATTCTTTCTTCTTTTACCTTTTTCATCAACATTATTACTGGCGTGGAGTTGTCCGCAAGCGTTGTGTTCATCTCCCTCCGGTTGACCTTGAAGATCTAAAAAGTCGGATATCTCCTTCTCAATATCTACTACATTTTCTTGTGTACCACTAGGAGAAGCCATATTGAATAAGATGCTACCCATACAACAACAGGCAACAAACTGATGAGGAGCGAGCTGAACGCTCTGCTTTTATACTCGCGGAATGCTTGGAATGTAGGAAAACCGGTCTTTTACAATACATTTTTAACAATTCCAGTTAAAGGTGTGTATGTTACGATTTTATCATGTAGAATTAAACAGTATGCAGTTGTATTAGCCGGTATAGGCGCGTTGAATTCCATTTCTATTTTTATATCTACACTTGATGATTTTACCGATTCATTTTGTTTAGAACAATCGATTACAACTATAGGGTAACCATCTAAGTATTTTTCTGGTGATAGTAAAGGTGCATTCGTTTTACCATAATATGAACTTTGGAATCTTGCATACATATCGTACAATATGCTATACTTTTTATTAGCGAATGACACATTTAAATTATCGTATGGAAAAAATTGTGAATTTAAATAAACTTTAATATTTTTCAAGTTGCAATGATCAAATTGGCCTGCATGTTTGGTGATGGTGTCTCTTCTGCCTGTTTGTAAACCAAATATAATATACCTGGCTCGTTCCACATAATTAGATGTTTTAACTGTCCAAGTGTGTCGATCCGTAGTTGGCAAGCTGGGATGTTCATGAAATTCCCAACTTCTAAAAGGAATTACAATATCACGATCAGCCTTTAACTTTCTTAATAGTAGCATTCTATGCTCGTCAGCTAATTTAACATGTGGAACTCTCCATACAATTTTGTCTAATGTTAATTTCCATTCTAAAGTTGCATCTGTTGTACCGTCTGGAGCTTTAATAATATCTTTATCGTTTGAAGATCTCAACAAAACTAATTCTTGTTTAACGTTTAATATTATTTTCCTATAATCTTCAGCAAATCCAAGCAACAAACGTAACGGAATATGAAAATCAAAATTTCCATTTGTATCTGGAGTGATTGTGTCTTTTGCAGGTAAAACCCATCCTGCAGGTTGTATTAAATTGGTTTCATTAGGTGATATAGATGTTAATCCCTTTAAAGTTGTTGCAATACCTACTTTTTTAGTAGAATCAACTGTTACACCTGATATTTCATATCTAATTTCATCAAACAGGAAAGCCATGGGATTATTTATAAATGGAACTGTTGTACCAGTAGTAGTACCGTCCTTTTTAGTAACTTTTCCTTCAATATACAAGTAACTTTCACATGGTAGTGTGTAAATGTCTTGATTTTGTATGGGAATACGAATTTCATCGTTATTGTTTAATTTTGATGAAGTGTAAGGGTTGTGGGTGTGATATTCTTTTTCCCATAGGGTTTCGTCCAATGTTGGACCCTGAGCTATATCCAGTATATCCATTATCGGTTACTTTTAATCCAATTCTCTCTAAGAAACGAATGTTCTCGCGTGTTAACTCCTCCACAGCTGAAGAGCTACTAATGCGGATTCCCGTAGGTTGTTCGCTTTTAAATGTTAAACCCATGATTTTGTATTAAAGTGTTGATTTTAAATGTAATCTAACCGTAATAGGCTCTTCTCGGAAATCTATCAAGTTACCGTCTTGATCCAATACGTTCAACACGATGTCTGAAATGAAAGTGGTGTTCAAATGTAGATATACCAGGTTTTGCGGCTTTTCAACAATTTTAAATCCAGGTGGTACACTGGGGTAAAAAGTATGTATTATATGAGTATTTGCTCCATCTCTGTAAGCTCCTTGTATAATGTTACAAGTTATGTCTATACTATTGACTTTTAATATTGTTACAGTTTGTTTACCGGAATGTGTTTTATTTGGTTCTAAAATTGCTCCATCTTTGGGAAATCCTAATAAATCACCAATTGAGTCTGACTTACTGAAATCTATATAATATTTTGAAGTAAACTCAGCTTTCATTGTATTGTTATTACCTTTTAGCGTTATGTTGTCTTTTCCCATTTTATTTTGCAAAAATTCATTAATATGATCAATTTCATAAGAACCTGTGGGTAGAGTGCAAACTTCTAGGTCTGTAAACTTCCCACTGGCATCCTTTCCTTTATAATAATGCAATAAGTTATTTTTACCTTCCGTAACATTGGGAATAGAGTTGTAAGTTGTAAAATCCAACAGTGCTGCCTCCCAAAATCTTCCTTTTTGCAAGCGTAACGCTGGAAAAAGGATACTTCGTAAAGTGGACGATTTTCCTGTTAATGATACCGTATAGGAAGACATCTCAATAGTGACTGATACTTTTAGCTAGGAATTCCAAACATAAATGGCCGCATATTGAAGTATTATCAGGTTGTTCTCTTTTATAGTTGTAATATATGTTTTTAGCAGATTTAAAGTAATGTTCAAGTTCTTTAGGTGGTGGCAAATTTCCAAAACTATCAAAATAATATACATTACTATTTAGTTTCATACACCCAATGGGTGCCGGGCCCTTCAGTATTATCCAAATTTACGATTCCAGTCTCATTTTTCCATATTTTCTTTGGTAAACTGTCTTTCATAAATACTCCGCGGAAAAATGGTATTTTTAAACAGGAAATATATTTAAATAATTCAACATTAGTCAACGCTTTATGTGGTATAACCAATTGATTTCTTTTATTTAATATGCACGATACGGTCTTAGGTATAGACCAGCCCCGTTTTTTACCATTGACCATATTGTCGGTTTTTTGTTATTTTTCCTCGGAGAACGTCTTTTTAGTCTAATATTACCACCATGTTTTCTCATGGTTGATCCTTTTTTATTCTTACCCCTCCTTTTTCCACCTCCTACCGCTGTTTTAGCCTTCATACCTGCTGTTACCGCTAAAGCTGCTGCTTTTTCCGCAATACTAGCGTCACTAGACTTTACTCGTTGCCAAGCTATATTCGCTAGCTTTTTATCAGCGATTGACCTATTTTTTGAATCGGTAAACGTGGAATATGCGATATCGTGTTCTTTACAAGCCTGATCTAACTTATTTATGCCTGGATCACGTCTTTCCAGTCGTTTTTTTTCAATTTAGTTCCTGGTCCGCAACACTGATAACCTCCCGGTATATGAAATTCGTATGGTAAAGCGTCTATTGCTCTATTTACGATAGATCCTACTGGAATACGATTTAAAGCTTTACTTAACAGAGAAACCGCTGTGGACGTGATCCCACCTCCTTTCCGTATACTGTCTCGATATGGACTGATGTGCTGGAATGTCATTATTGTCCTTTTATAATCGAAATGTACAACTTATGTGTTAACTCTATGACGAGTTGGACATAAATGAGGTCGTTTATTGCGTTCTTATATTATATATCAATATCACCCCAATCTGATGATCTAAACTTTTGCGTATTAGGGTTAATAAAGTATTTATTAAAAATTTCCTGTTTAATCCAATTACCTCTCTCGGATTCAGACACCCAATTACCCCAACGTGTACGGGTTGCAATAATATTGTATATATCAAATAATGCATTTCCTAAAACTTTAACAAGAAAATTAACAGTGACAGCATTATCCACATGTTGAGGGTCTTTAAGTTCTGTAATACGTTTATTATTACAAGTATATACTTTATGGTCCTTTAATGAAGTTGTTATAGCCTGTCCTACAGTTGCAGCATCATTTGGATCACTTCCTTGTTTTAAATTACCTATTTTCTTATCATTTGCATTAAAAATATCACCAGTTGGTTTATCTAATATCAAAGATTGACTAACTACAACACAATCGAAATCGTTGGTACCAGGAGATACGTTACGTATTTTTTTAAACCTACATATGTAAGGTTCATCATTGTATGGATTAGAACATATAGTTTGTGCTACAACTGGAACATCAAAGAATTCTGTACCCATACCTATATATGATAATTTCTTTCCTTTACCATCCCAAGCATTATTCTTTTCTTCAAGTAATGTAAACTTTTCATTTCCCTGCACAAATACATCCCCTTTTCGCGATACTACTTGGTCTTGTTTTACAAATCCAGATGTTTCTTGTTTTAAAGTTTCCTTCATTTGACCCACCGTTGCTCCATCTGTTGGTGCCGAACCATCTTTTACATTTGCTAAACAATTACCAAGACAATCGATAACTCCCACATCATGTATGACACAATGATCTTTTATATATTTGAGGTTTACAGCATCATTTTCATTTTTTGGATAACCTATATCGTTAATAACAAATTTATAAAAAGAAAATCCATCTTTTGTCTTTTCAGGTATCAAGGAATGTAAATAGCGTCTATTTACGCTGTCTTTTGCATCTTTAGGGTCATCTACGTTGGATATACGTTTATTGTTAGCACTATACGTTTTCCCATTGAATTTTAACGTATTTTTTAATTCAGATGACAAATAACCTTTGTTTATTGCATCACCGTTTCGATTTGGTTTACCAACGTTGATGATTCTATGATCTTCTGCGTCATATGTGTTATTTTGTAGTCTTAATGTTGGCGATATCTTTTCCTTTAATATTTTTAAATTTATTGCATCGTTTTCATCCGTAGGATCTTTTATGTTTTTTAACCTTTAATTACTCATATCATAATCTCCATCAGGTGTTTGTGGTAAACCAGCACTTCTTTTTAAACTATTCGCATAATATAACCCATCCGAGGAGTAACGTCCGAACTTGTCGACACTCATGGTGCAACTGAATAGTATTCTAGGGAGTAACGCATTTTTATGAGATTACCCCACGGTTTCGGAGTTCATCCACTAAAGCCACCCATTCGTTTTCCAATCCAGTATGACCCGCTTCTTTAGCTTCATGTATTAGTTTCATTCTATCCACCAATTTATTGATATTATTGTAATAAATCACATTTGTGTTATATAGTTTCTTCATTAAACCTGTACCTGTAACAGATTTGTTTCATTTTCTTGGTTCTGGAGCACTTATATCCAAAGTGGATGACACAAACCTTCGTTTTACAGGTTTTCTTGGCATTATCGGCATTGGTTGTCTTCTCGTTGTTGGTATTAACTTGGATACAAATACTCTATATTTTAAAGACCTAGATCTAAAAACTGGTTGGTCAGCTAAATATTTTCTCCTGTATGCATTGGTGTGTTCCAAAATCTGTTTATATGCTTCCATGTCTTCTTCTTTAACTAACAATTCTAAAAGCTTTTTTTCAAATAATAATTCAAATAATCCTCTTGTGCCCTTATATCTTTGATTACCAACAATAATATTATCATCTTCATGAATGTTTACCGGGCTATTACCAACCATTAAACCTTCTTCTGTTAATCTTACTCCATAACTATGGTAGTTTTTATTAGGATTTATTCCAGCTAACATTTTTATCATGTATTTCCTTCCTAAAGGTCCTTTGTTATGAATGTTTTCACCCAACAAGCTTATGTTTGACGGACCTTCCCTTGCTTCTTCTTCTTTTTCCTCTTCACTAGCAGTTGATACATCTTCATGTCCTCTTTTAGCTTTTACTTCATATAATTCTCGTATACCACTATAGTCTGGTGATTCTAGCTCTCTTTCAGGTTCTCCACCGGTAAAACCACTATATGTAGAGGATTCCAGGTCTTCATCACTAAAATCTTCTGATTTTACATTTTCTCTTTCAAACTTTGTAATAGGTGCAATTGCATCTCCTTCCAAAACAGGTTTAGCAAATTTTTTGTTTAATTGTTTCAAGGGTTCAGTAATAGGTTTAAAAGTAGATTCAAGAAATTTCTCCCTTTCGCTAATACCTAATTTTAATGCTCTGTTTTTATCCCGAATAGAATCACTAAGTGATTTTATTTCCTTTATTAACTTTTCTTGGTTAACCATGTTTGTAGCAAGACGTGTTGTACAACAATGAATGTTTTACATGATGATCAGTGTATTAGTATAAATTTATCAAATCCTATCCTGTATCGACCATTGTTTAGCGGTTGTTCCTTCATAATTGTTAAAAACCCATACTTTTCAGCCCAAGCCTTTCCACACAACTCTTTAAATTGTTCAAATGGCATATCCGCACTTACATGGTCATAATATATGTGTTTTAGGTTGGTTTCATCCTGTTTAAATACAATTAACATGTTTGCATTGTCTCTAATGAGCTGTTTCGGTATTTTGCTGTAAGTTTGACCAATATAAATGCTATCTATGTTGTTATGTCGACCCATGGCGAAGTAATTCCTTATTGTATTTTGCTTTTCACAAGATACATCGTCAAATATGAATACTGAGAATGGTTTAGCCTCTTGCGGTTGCATGACACTCTCGCTTGCGTTAAATCTAAAATATTTAACTTCAGGCACATTATTGAGTATTTGTTCCAATAACTGATATTTTGGTTGTTGTAGTGACTTTGAAAATACATATAAATTATTAAAACGTAAGCCTTTAGGGTTTGTAATCAAACTGAATACTATATTTGTTTTTCCACAATTGGAAGGACCGGTAACCAAACAACGCACCGTGTTTGGTAACAAAACACCATGTTTCCCAGTATTGAATTGAGAACCATCCACTGTGAGTTCATCTATATTATTAATAGTAAAATTGTCTTTTTGCGGTATTATCTCCATCCTTTGTAATGGTTCAACCTAAAATGGTGCTCTATCATTATATTAGATCCTTTTTAGGTATCCAAGAATCTTCCGTCTTATTAAATCCTAACCATCGTACTTTAACCTTATCTTTTTTCCGTTGCAACACCTTTTCTACTAGATATACATCACCTACTGTTGATTTTAACATTTCATGTCCATAAAACCCTCCTTCCAGCAATTGTCCTTTATTATCTTTTAAAATGTAAGTTTCTGGTATTGTAGGTTGCACCTTAAATACAGTAAATACCTCATTTGTCCAGTTTGGAAGATATCTTTTACTGAATACACCTTTGTATTTGCTTATTCGCACTTTATCACCGACATTAAACCTTTTAGGCTTTAGTTTTTCAACTTTTGGTTTAGTATTCATTTTTATACGTTTTAATACAAGTGTTTCATTTTTATTAGTCACCTGGCTTGGTTTCATACCGATAGTTCTATGAAACTTGGTATTGTAATCGCTTATAAGTTTTGGTAACATATCAATCCATACGTGCGATCCTCTGTTAGAAAACATCTTATACATCGCACCTTTTAAAGTTCTGTTGAATCTTTCAATTATTGATGCTTTTACCTCTGAATTGGTTGAGTAATGGTTAATGTTGTGTTTTTTCATTAAATTTGCAAATTCCTTATTGAAATATTCTTTTCCATCATCGGTTTGTAAATGTTTTATAGTATGTTTGTCTCTTTGTATAGCTGTTTCCATTGCTTTTGTAACACTTTTGCCACTTTTATCTTTTAGTGGTAAAGCATCTGCCATTTTTGAAAAACAATTAATAATAGTTAATATGTATTTAAATCCTCTATTTTGTTTACTATAAGGAATCATTTCGATTAAATCCGCTTGATATAAATCATTTATTCCTTTTATCACTGTATTTCTTCGTGGAAACTTTCTTCTTGCAGGTTTATGAAGTTCGTTGACAATTTCTTGCTTCAAGTCCTTCATATTGCAGGTTTGAATGTTTCATGTATCACATGTATAATCACAATGAATGTTGTCTTAAATATTCACATCATTTATATAGGTCAAGGTCATCCAAACTTGTGTAAAAAAATGGGGAACACGGCGTTTGACTTGCCGTGTTCCCCATTTTTTACGGAAGGAGAAAGGAATAAGGTCGAAGTTGTAGAAGGACGAAGAATAGGTTATTAGTCGATAGGGTTTAGAGAGTAGTGGCCGAAAGGAAGAGTGTGAATTTTATCCGGCATAATATGCCTTTTATCATCTCGAGCTGATAGTGCTCTTTTAACTTCAGTGACACTGTAGACCTCATGTTTAAAGCTTCTGATAGTGTTTAACGTTGCAGACATTGTAGAATCTTCAAACAAACAGGTCTTGTAATGGTCAAATGTCACATGTTTCTTCAAGTACGATGTTTTGACTCCTTTAGCTTTCTTCACTGTCGGTATGTCATTTTCCTTATACATCTTGAAGGAATATAGTTTGGACATTAGCGCAACTATTTCCTCCAAAGGCATTCCATTTGCTTCATCTTTAAATTTTCCGATTACTTTTTTATTCTTTTCATTGTAATTCGGATGGTTCTTCGGATAGTCAGAGAAGTCAAAATCGTCTTTGTATGGGAAACTCCTTAGGTCTTCATACATGTCCAAAGTTTTTATCCAGTAGATAAACGCGTCGGTATCCATGTATGCAACACCAATGTTGTCTCTTCCGTAGTGTTTAACCATTTTGTTGTAATGGAAATCATACATTAGAGTTTTACTTATATCCAAAATCGACATTCCAATGTATAACGGACGATCCATCACTATTGTTGTTTTCTTCATACTGACGGCAACTAGATCTTCGTTTATAATCATGGATGTTCCAAAATTTGGTTTTTGCACTAATTTTTCCAATTTCTTAGGATCACTTACTAATTTAACAATCTTGTGTTTTCTTTTGTTTTCTAAGGTCTTCCCGAAGATGGCGTTGTTCATCAATTTGTAAAAGTCCTTTTCAAATGCTGATGTTGCTGCTGCTCTTCTTGTAGTGTTGGAATCAATATATGGTTTCAACCAACAAGACTGGGTGAATTCAATTGCTCTATGAATTCTCACTACACGTAGACCCAATTCAAGAGCTTGTTGAACTACCCAGTAGTGAGCCACATACCGATCTTTATTCTCCAACGTCATCATCAATTTTGGCCATCTTCCTGTCGGTGAAACTTCAGTCTTGGCTAGGAGAGGCAAGTCGTAGTGATGGTCATGAAGGTGCTCCGGATATTCGGAATCACAGTCCAAAATATAGCCTTTTGGACCATTCTTTGGAATCTGTGAGATGTCACCGATGGTGGCCGGGTCGATCCATTTGAAGTCAGCGTAGGGAAGCGGATTTGACATTGCCCAACCATAAAGGTTGTTTGCGTCAAAGTAGCCAAGGTAGACCGACGGTTGTCTCTCGTCGAAGCCTGGGATGTACTTGTTGTTAGCTTTGACATGACGTGTTACAGCTTGTGTCGAACCGCCCCGTACACCAGATTCTATCATGAGCACCATATCAATATCTGTTAGAAGTTCCAATCGACAGTTGGTTGACTTTAGCATAGCTTGCCATGCTAATCCTGGAGATGTGTACGAGTGTAGAGGGTCCAGTCCATAGGCGGAGAAGCAGGTGTTTCGAAATTCTTCCATCACATCGCACAGCAGAGTTACGTCCAATTTTATGTAAAAGTCGGAATATTCTCCTAAGGTTTGAATGTTTAGTTGGTTCCAAACATTACAAGCATGATTGTAGTCTTCAACGGTGATTGCACTTTCATTTAACTTGCTATTGAAGGCTTCAATCGGTGGCAGACTGGTTTCTTCAAATTTTTCTGCAGAAGTTATGTAATCATAGGGGAACACTCCTTTACGCATTACTAAGTCCAATTTATCTTCAGGTACAATTTTGCTGGTTTCTTTTAGATCTTCTCTTCTTAGGTTCTCAGACAATTTGCTCAAACTAGTTGACATAAATCTATAAGAGTCTACGAAGCGAAGTTTAATTTTACCTACTGTTTTTGAGAAACTGATGTACTTCTCCAATGTTTCAGCTAATACTTCGATTCTTCCATCATCCCGTCCTAACTCTGGGATAATGAAGTGGGAGTCATAGCCGTTAAGATTGTGTAACACGACAGGGATAAAGTTTGGCAGTTTGTAATTTATATTGCATGAATTACAAGCAGCTCCTCTGTATAACCCTGTCAGGTGATCGTGATCTCTTACTTTTTGATTTTCTTCACTGAAGCTCTTCTTGCATAAATAACATCTTGTTGCCAAATTGTATTCTTCTTGTTGATTTTGATTCAAAGGTTCCATAGGTAAAACATTACCGTATAAGCGTTGCACCTTTTCAGCAATGTCATACAACTGGTCTACGAAATGCTTAGCGGCTTCTTCCCCACGGTAGAGTATCGGAGTGGATGTTAAACCATAGTCTTGCAACTGTTCTTCAGGCAAAGTTGATTTCACCAATAAGCAAAAACTGTTAGGTTGATGCAATTGATATTTGGTTCTTCTAGTCACCTCACCATCCGGAAGCTCCTGTGGTACTAACGTGGATTCGAAATCTGCGTAGACAGCTACTGGAATCCGATATTGGTGAACTGTTTTGTTGAATTTGATGAACGCTCGAGATGGCGGCGGCAGACTAATCTTCACTTCATAGTTGTCATTACAAAGTCTTTGGTGTTGCTTCAACCACTCCGATCCTCCATGTTTTAAATCTTTATTTGTAAAACAAAAGCATCTCTTACACACTGTCACTCTAATCTTCTTTTTGGTTAATTGTCGTGCAACCAAAGCTTCAAAATCTTCTATCCACACATAATGTGAAATTTCACCTTTAGTTATCAATAATAAATCAGTATGGTTTCTTTGCTTCACTTTTACAACTCGTAGTGGATACACATTGTTCGAATCATCTAAGCCGAACACGTTAACAGAAACACCTGGATTTTGTTTCTCAAATTTTGCAATTTGATTAAGACTCACAGGATACGACATTCCTCGGAAGTTGTAGCGGTGTTCGTTTTCATAATATTCCCTACCAACTCTACAAGGATTATATTTTACATACTTAGTTAGCATCGCATACTTAAAACATTCATTATCCCCGTTTGTAACATTTCTGCAAGAGTTGGTGTCTTTAATTTTCTTTGGTAGAGGGATAAAGCTGCTACCCCTCATACCATATCCATGCTTGTGAACCCTCATATCCATACCTTCGATCGATGATAGCATCCAGCCAGATCCTCTTCCTTCATGTTCTTGGAGTTTCATTAGCAGTTCATTCAAACATTCTTCTAGAATTTCATTGATATCAGATGTGGTTGTAAGGGTTCGGTTTTTAGCAATGAATGCTCTCGGTGAGTTTTCACCATCGGTATTAGTAAACATAGCCTCCAACACCAATCCAAATTTAATAAAGTTCAATCTTGCCAATTCTTCCATCAATGTTTTTACAACTAAATTTTTAGCTTGGGTTATAAAGTTTTCCAATTCCAATTGCACATTATTAATTTTGAAATGAGTTACAACTGGTCCTGGCAAGGCTGTGGTGCGCAGTTGTCTTATATCTTCCACTTATTCTGTATCCTCTTCTTCCATATCCCCTTCTTGGGTACGCAGTTGTTTTACATCTTCCACTTTTTTTTCTTCCATTTCCTTTTCAATAAATCCTCCAGCTGTAGATGGTCCAGCTCCGGCAAATTGAATAACACTTGGTCTTCTTCTTTGCATTAACTGTAAATAGCTAGCCCAGTCCTCCTGCTTCTGGGGTTTTTCCAAAAACCGATCAATCGCATCCAAGTCTTCTTCACTTACTACAATCTCTTCTTTTCTGTCCTCTTCACGATGCAATTCTCGGTGTAACTGTAGATAGCTATCACAGTCGTCCATCTGCTTCTGGTAGTTTTCCAATAACCGATCAAACGCATCCAAGTCTTCTTCACTTACAACAATCTCTTCTTTTCTGTTCTCTTCATGATGCAATTCTCGGTGTAAAACAAAGATATCTTCGTCTTGGAAAAACTCACCACAAATATCGCAAAGGGCCATTTTTTACAGTTTGGCTTTGAGTGTGCACTCGGTGAATGTCCACGCAATAATGAGCAGCGCGCTCAACCGGGTCCCCTTTATACCCGAGGTTGAAGGGTGGGGGAAGGTGACGTCATATACATCCGGTTTATCAATCATGTAGTAGATTTGGTTTTTTAACACCCATTTTCAATATATTCTTCAACAGGCTTGATAAACCAATAATGTTTGGTCTAAATCCACTACTTTGTACAAATTTTTTGAAAGATGTCTGTTTGAGCAAGTTTATGTGGAACAAGGTCACTTGGAATTATTATTTTTAGCGGGGATAGAGCACTGCAATAGAGCCATGGTATAGAAGTGGTGTATCCATCCAATTGGTTTGCCCTTTTTTATACCCCCCACAAACTATGCATTTATGGGGGTCAAGGTCGCGTAAAGATACCCTTTGAGCGGGGGATTAACCACTAAGCAGCATGCTAGTCCATTGCCGCAAAGTGATCTATCCCCCGCTCTGTTCTACAAAACCTCAATCAAGTCCAAGTTCAAGTCCTAGTTTAACACTTGGTTGGGAGAATTACATTAGTTTGATACTTATTTCTACGGTTACACTTGCTCCATTCTCAAAAAGATATAAATAATATAATCCTGGGTACTGTTCTTTTTCACGTCCTGCATGTTCCTTAATAAAGTCAAAGGCCAATCTTTTTGAATATTCATTATGAAACACTTCTCTTACACAAACAAGGATTTTTTCTTCCAGAAATTTCACTTGAATTGTTGTTAGTTTGCTTACATCATCCTTGTCTATCAGGGGTAGCTTGTAGGTGAAAGTATTTGGTGGTAGTTTGTGCGTTCTATCAAGTAAACAACAAAATTTTTTATACACTTTCTGCTCATTGTCTGTAATACTATTAATACCAAACAGATTATAGTACGAAGGATCATAAGGTATACGACGATACATTTTCAGAACCGGTCAACATGAGCGCTGGAGCTAAAATGAGAAATGCGTGCAACCCGGCCGCCTTATACCCCCACCGGGTGACCACGCCCAAGGTACCCGGGGGGGGGTAGGGGTAGGGGTGGGGGCGGGGGTGTAGGGGTGGAGGTGTAGGGGGGGGTGTATGGGGTGGAGGTGTAGGGGTGGAGGTTCAGGGGTGGATGTGGAGGGGGGGGTGTATGGGTTGGAGGTGTAGGGGTGGAGGTGGAGGGAGGGGCGGTGGCGGGGGCGGGGGCGGGGGCGGAGGTGCAGTGTCAGTCTTTACTATATTTAGGACAAGGTCACGTAAAAACTTTAAAAAAAATAAAGCCCCACCTGGGGCATTTAGGTTGCCATCGCTGTAGTCTCCGAAGAGACCCAACTATGGACAACTACAGACTTGTGTGTTAGTAATGCCTACCCATTGAAGTTTAAAAGACAAAGTACTTTAATATATTTACTGTGTTAATAAAAACCTTACTGTTAAAGATTTTGAAAACTTTCATATATTTAGGTCAAGGTCACAGAAAACTTTTAAAAAAATTAAGCCCCACACCCCCCATAGGGGGTGTGGGGCACTTGGGTTGTCATCGCTGTAGCCTCCGAAGAGACCCAACTATGACAACAGGCAACATCCAATGTCGTCTAACCTTCCCCACGCGAGACTTGTAAACATTTACTGCATTGTCTTTTCAATAGCTAACAAAGATTCATTTACATACTTTTGAGTTTCCAGGAGGAAACAAACTGAGGACACCCTAATGGCTTACGTCCTCGGTCCGAGTGCAGAGGCCGCCACAACCTTTTGCTTGCCAGCGTACAAACAGACATACTCCCAAACCCCAGCCGCAAACTTTTGCATGCCTGAGAGGAGCCTAACAATAATTCAAAGTGGCTTTACACGGGGGGCCTACTCCCGTAACCCTATCTTTAATATTTTTAATTTAGCAATGCAGTAAATTTTTACAAGTCCTTTGTGGGTCAAGGCCACACGGACATTAAAAAATTTCGGCCCCCGTACACCCATGGCGAACCACGAATGTTCGGGGGCCTTGGGGACTAAAAACGCAAATAGCTAACAAAGTTTCATTTACATAATTTTGAGTTTCCAGAAGGGAAACAAACTGAGGACACCCTAGTGGCTTACGTCCTCGTCCGAGTGCAGAGGCCGCCGCAACCTTTTGCATGCCAGCGTACAAACGGACATGCTCCCAAATGCCATCCGCAACCTTTTGCATGCCTGGCAGGAGCCTAACAATTATGAAAAGTGGCTTTACACGGGGGCCTACTCCCGTTCCCTGTCGTTACAATTTAATTTGAGCTGTGAAAAACGCTCAAGGGGAAATGCTAAAACAAGCGTATACACTTTAGTTAAATATAACACACTTACAACACACAATTGAGCTCAACATGGTTAATGCTGGAACAAGCACATACACATTAAACACATATGACAAACAAGACAAACAAGACAGACAGGAGACATAGGGTACAAGTAAAACAATCTCATATAAAACACTTCCCAATACCCAAACGCAAGCGCAATATCTTAGAAATAATACAAGTCTTAAAGTTAGAGTAGACTTCGCTAAACAGTGAAGGCGCCTTTCAGTGTTTAGTGAGGCCTATGGCGGTCCGTCCCGATCGTTCACGTTCAACGCTCGGGAGCGGAATGCGAGCCGGCTGTGGCCGGGCTGCCTTATATCCCCACCGGTCTCCCCCCGCATGGGGCGGAGGTCCACCCCGGGGGGGGGGTCCGCCCCCCAAAAAACGGAGACGGGGGCGGAGGGGGGGGGCGGAGGGGGGGGGGGGTCCGCCCCCCAAAAAACGGAGACGGGGGCGGAGGGGTAAGGGGGGGGGCGGAGGGGGGGGTCCGCCCCCCAAAAAACGGAGACGGGGGCGGAGGGGGGCGGAGGGGGGGGTCCGCCCCCCAAAAAACGGAGACGGGGGCGGAGGGGGGGGGGGCGGAGGGGGGGTGTCCGCCCCCCAAAAAACGGAGACGGGGGCGGAGGGGGGGGCGGAGGGGGGGGGGGTCCGCCCCCCAAAAAACGGAGGTGGGGGCGGAGGGGGGGGGGTCCGCCCCCCAAAAAACGGAGACGGGGGTGGAGGGGGGGGTCCGCCCCCCAAAAAACGGAGACGGGGGCGGAGGGGGGGAAGGTCCACCCCCCAAAAAACGGAGACGGGGGGGGAGGGGGTGGCTCAGGGGTGGTTCAAGGTCACCGACTACACTTCTACTCTAAGTCTGGTTCAAGGTCACTCACTACACTTCTACTCTAAGTGTTGGCAATACCCCCACCCTAATCGAGTCCCTAAACTACGTGACGGCGCTCAGCCAGTATGTCTCAGGCTTGCATGCGGTAAGCATCGCTGCTCTTCGACTGTTCATGTAAGTGTTTTACAAATTTTTGCCTCAAGGTCATTACACTTTAACTCTGGACTAACATGGCTTGGTTTTTCTCTCATTTTACTCAAGGTCACTACACTTTAACTCTGGGATGATATCGACTTGTAGTATTTCAGTGTTTTGACTCAAGGTCATCACACTTTAACTCTAGCACGTCGGTTATCGTACCAGAGGTGCTCAATAACCTAACTTGTAATGTTTAGGGTGGCGTTTGCACGCCACGTGGTATCGCCATGAGTGTCCAGTCCAAATTTTAAGTTAGATTAATTTTACTGTGATCTTTTCCATTTCCAATTCGTTTTGCCGAAGAATAAGGTGTCGCTTTATAAAGTGGTATTTCTCTAAAGTTATAGGGGATTGCAGGGATACAATTAGTTTATTTAGGAGACTCTTCATCTTGGAGTTTAACACAATTTCCACTTTGACTTTTGCTTCCTCGGCTCTCACAGCCTAAGCTGTACAGAAATGTTTCTTCTAGTGCCAACTCGGGCCAAGAGAACAGTGTGTTGACTGTAGGACAGCTCATGGTCAAGTGATGTGTTACTCCAGCGTACAACATCACCTTCCCCCACCACTGTGACCTTCCCCCACTCCTGCTGTTTCCCCCACCTCTTTTCCCTTGACTCATGCGCTACAAGCAGTCTCTCAGTATTGTGCGGACTTTTGTGAGGGGAAGCCATGTCGCGGGACGCTTTAGGTAAGAAACTTAACCGTGTTAAGACTTTATTAGTTGCTCACTGTCCACCACTCAAAGTCAAAAGGGTTTCGACTTTAGCTAAGTGGCGCAAACTGTTGCGCGGACACCCTAAGTTTTATACCAAACAGACTAATGTAAGTTTTACTGATGAAGATTTGTGTAGAATATTGGATGAAATGACTTTTCCTTGCAAAATTCAGTTAGTTACTCCCATTCCTGACAGTTTAGAGTCTTAGTCTCTCAAGCCGATATACCTAGAGTACGCGGAGCCTGAAGGTCAGTCGCTCGGTGTCTGTCGTGGGGTGCACATCGCGGTTGTAGTACTGGTCTAAAGGGGGCTGCTGGCTCACTTCAAGGTCACCCTAGCGGTGTCACATGACGGTTTAGGCAGAGTCACGTCGCAAACTTGCAGTTTCCTCGGCACTTTTGCTGTTTCTTGTCTAATTTCGCTCCAAGTCGTCAAGGTCATGGGAACCTGACTGAAACTCGGAGCGTAGTGTGAGAAACAGCAAAAGTGCCGGAAATTTTTAGGTTTCAGCGTGGCCTTGACCTTTTGTGACATCGATGACGTCATCTTGGTGACGTAAGGGGTGGTGACGTCATCGCCACGTCATTTCTGCAACGTCATGGGTGTGACGTCACAGAATGACGTAATTGGTGATGACGTCATCGATTGCGTCATCGATGACGTCATCGGTGAGGTCATTGACCTCGATGACGTCATCCCTCAGGTGACCTTGAAGTGAGCCAGCAGCCCCCTTTTTCCACTACTGCAGCTGTTCATAGAATTCATATTCTATTTATATTGCCTAGCTTTAGAAAACTAACTTTTGTTGCATTAGAAATTTTAAGGTAACGAAAATTGCTATTTTTGTATCTTATTTAATACTATCAAGTATTGTAAATTACAGGACAGTTCTCTGTGTCAAGAAATAGAGTTATTATTTGATAAAACCAAAACAAAAATATTCTTTTGGAGCAAACCTATTCTGAAAGCGGGGAAAGTGGATCTGGTGAATCTGATATTCGAAAATAGAATCGGCCTTTCAATCAGTCGTAGACACGCAACTGACACGTGAATTGTGCCGATACCGCACTCGGAGAGGCGTCAAAGACACGCCGTCACCTGCGTGTCATTTAAGAGCAAAATATAATGAAATGGCATTGATCAAGTACTATTATGGGATAAAGCTATATGGGTTTTAACTAATTTTAGTTTCCAAAATTTATGAACGAGATTTTATATTTCAATCATGGAAAAATTTGATTTGAATACGTAAAAAGGTATAAATTTGCATTAAATGAGCCATTCAAGTAGACACAGGTTGATATAGCTTTTACGTCGAGCTAAAAATATCTTTGAGAAGATCACATATTGATTTTATGATGAAAAAATATATAAAAAAGACCACGATTAGGCAGAAAATTACAAAAGAATAAAAAGTTATTTTATTTCCATAAAACTTCTTCTAAGTTTTTCTTCTAATCTTTATCACTCAACTTGTTACATAGCGATCTGGAACTACAGGGATTTAAAGCATAATACCTTACTTAATTTTCACAACTCAGTTTATTTTTTACGAGTAAGGGGGTTTTAAAAACAAGCCCAAGGCAATTCAAATCTTATTATTACTATTATTGTTTATTATTAGTGTGTATTGGCCGGTTCTGATAGCGTCATGGCTGGCCAGTACATCAGTGGAACTAGCCTGTTTAATGTTTGAGGCTCTTTATTAATTTACGAATTTAGGGCACCCCCTAAGGCGGCATGGGGGCCTAGCCCCCATCGAACCGTAGGTGAGTCATTCTATACAATGCCAAAATTTGACAGGCAAAATATGAAATAATGGATATTTTATACTTTGCCTAGGCATTTTTCAGAATGTATGCAGTGCTTCATGCAGATTATTTAATATTGTACATTGACGTTAGTATGATGTTTATGTTCCACATCGTATTTCAGTAATAAACCTTTTTTACCTTTGAACTCGTTATAATTTTAAATTTGAGGGCTAGGCTGCATGTACGTTCTCATTGGCCCATTGGCTGCTCAACAGGGACAGTACGATGTAATGCTATAATAAAACACTCCAAAATTATTCAAATCCTTAAAGCAAGGCGTCAGTGATATAGTTTGCTATGTTCAAGACACTGATTTATTTAATTTAGGCTAATATGACCTAGGATAAACTAAAAGTCAACCCAAGACATGTCCTAGTTTAAAAAAACCACAGACGACATATTTCAAATTGTTACGGTTTTTTATGATGTGCAAGTAGTACGAATCTTCCAAATAACTTGCAAGATTTAAATACTAAACTACCTAAACACATTGGCAAGTTTTCATCTGTATTTAGTGTATTCCTATATTTATTCCTTTTTGATTTTGTCAATTTATAAACATAAAATCTGTATGTTTAATACTTTGTCTGGAGAACCGTAGGCATTTAATAAAATACCTAGTGTTTATACAAAATGTATAGGCAAGATGAATAAAAATATAATAATTTCCTTCATTTCCTACTTTGCTTAAGATACCCCCGCTTTGTGTATAATATCGGTATTCTATAGAATGACTGGAAATCATATTTTGCTGGTAACATAACTAAGTAATGAAATAGCGAATTTTTTGTTATAAAAACCACTTCTGCAACGTATTTGTTTAAGATATAATAGGTTTAGTAATAAAAAATATATTGGTCCATTATGTACTTGGAACCGGATCCAGAGTTTCACGTGTGTTAAAAATACTGTTCCAAAAAGTCAAAGGAATTTTGAATGTTCAATAATTGAATATTTTAATGTATTCATATTTTTATAGACTTAAGATAGTTTAGGACTCAAAATTTAACGTATTATCTATTACTTCCAGTAATAAGAACACATATAAGTTTTTAAATGTGCTACTTTAATTATACTACAGTGCTATGCACAGACGTATTAACTGATATTTATTTTAGATGTTGAGTTTCTTGCATATTTGGAATCTCACTGTCGTCCTGAATATAATGGCATGTTTTAAAGTGAATAACGATCACCTAGCTAAACGCTAACGAATTTCCAATATCAAACATGTTTTTACATTTTGATAATATGTATTGTGGTAATTAGTACTTTGTAGTGCATTTTGGCGATATGTAAAAACGTTACCACAAACTGGCTTAAATAGGAGTGATTTACCACGATTTGGCACAAGATGTTTGATCTAGTTTCAGGTACTAAAAACCTATATGTTGTGTTGTTTATTCAACAACATTTTTGGTAAGCTGTGACATGTGTTTCGTGCCTGTATCACATTACCCCGGGACCTTATGAGTAGTGTCTTTTGGTTACTCCTGGCCCAGTTCAAGGTCAGCGGTTGGAAGTGGCAGGTGTGGGGTTGGAAGTGTGGGGTGGGGGTGACAGTGATGGATGGGTTTGGGAAGTGGGTCAAGGTCATCCGGAGGGGGTTTTAAAAAAGTGGGAGCCGCAGGGGCTCGGTGGGAATGGGGTGGGGCGGCTTCGGGGTTGGAGGTTTTAGTTTATTTTTAAAATTAAATTAAAATAATAGTTGCATGATAGGAGAGCTCCTAGGTGTTTACAGTGCGAGTTGATACAGTAGAATGAGACATGTGTCCAAGGAAGAACGATCATATAAACCCGGTAATATAGTGAATAAGAATAATTGGATAGCATCGTCAATAGGTGTAACAAGATTGAAATGTTGATACTGCAGCATGTCAGTTAAGACAGCGTGCAAAACAGTATCAGTACAGTATGCAGTGTTGCACAGGCTAGGTTTTGCAAAGTACAACGGGTGAAAACTGTAGTATTTCTTAAGCTTAGCCAATGTAGTACGCAGTTTACAAACTTTGGAGTTAGATTGTTTCTGTAAAATATGTTTTGTGCGTAAAAGCTTTAGTTGTAAAGAGTGCGAAGCCATGATAATATACGAAGGGGAGATGTGTACTCTCCGACAATTGGCGAGTATATGACCGGCGCCCGCGAGTGTGTCTGAATATATAGAGACTAATTAGCATAATAAGT